>JAABNY020000045.1:9401152-9416094 GCA_015164015.2 Brevimyrus niger | reverse complement strand
TATATATATAAAATCATAGAACAGGAAGCTCTTTGTGACACTCAACCACTCTGATATTTGAAGCCATGGCTCAGTACAAAAGAAACAAAAAGAAAACATGAATGGCTTTACTGTATAACAGCCACCTCAGGCTCAAGAAAGACATCATACACTAGGGGGCGCCATCACACAAACCAGGCACATAGCTGAGTAACAGGATTCTGTCTCTGTCCAACACAGCTGTAGTTCATTGTGGTTGTTGAAGCACTTGATTGTGGATATACTGCAGCAATTACAGAGCTTAGAGAAATGATACACTAACAGATATTGGTTTTAATCACTTGCTTCAGCAATGATGCTCATGTGTACGGTCAACAATTGGTAGAAATTTGGCCTTAATCCCTTTGTTTTAATCCATGTCTAAACTTGTCTGGAATGTATTATTAAGCATTGCAGTTGTGCTCTGACAGAACTTGTTTCAATGTGTAGACATAAAAGGGAACTTATAAGATCTCCACCAGGCAAAAAGAGGACTCGGAGGCAAAGAGTTTGCATGTAAACTTTGAGATCATTTATTTATTTAAGCATAGATTGCTATATCTACCATAACCATCAAATATATGTTTCCACAGTCATTCTATCTACGACTATGAGAACAACATAAAAAGTAAAACAATGTAATATATGTTAGATAATATATTAACATTATTGATAATAGTGTGTAAAATAATGTATGCTGTTACCATTAGTCTGTGACTGAGCAAATCGGTGGGCACACCTGGCAGGGGTGACGCACCTGAGCAGCTTAAGTGTCAGCAAAGAAACTTCTGGAATTTGCCACGATTAGTTGCAATGTTAGAGGCTGATGTGGAACAAAGGGAATCGAGATGTACAGAAAGGGCCGGAAATGTCTGCAGTGCCAGATGAGGCCAGGGGCAGCGTCACGAACCCTTCAGCTGCTGGTGCCGAAGGAATGGGTGACCCTTATCAACCCAAGGTCACTAAGAACGGGGGGGGGGGGTGTTAAAGCGCGTCTCTACTATGTGTCACGGGAGAGCTGGGAGAGTCAGGCTTAGGCCAGATCAACACCTATGATTATAACAAGTCCCTGCAGAAAGGCCACAGGTCCAAGCCTAACCACCTTTAGCTGTGTTAAAAGCTATAAAATGACGCAGAGTTTAATAAGGCTTTCAATAACCACTGTTTAATTAAGCTAAACGCATAGCAATGTCTTGACGCCTCTTTCAATATCCTCAGTGTCTTTACTGCAGTCTTAAATTTAAATATATCACACATATTTTTGTGTTCAATAACACAAAACAAAAACATTATATACATAAGTCGGTAAGAAAATCAGCACATTATCAAGTCTAACAGTCAATTTCCAGTAAACTTATACAACCCACATATACACACACATAATTTTATGATATATAGTACTGTGCAAAAGATTTAGTCTGCTGCAGAAAGTGGTTAGCTTATCCATCCATCCATTATCTTCCTCTTATCTGAGGTCAGACCGTAGGGGCAGCAGTCTGAGCAGGAAATGATTAGCTTATGATACTCAACGTATGTTTTTGTAGGATTATGAATCTACGTGTCAGTCATTTCAAACCCAGACCAAAACCAGTAAACATACCCATGTATTTCTTGCCTCGACTGCTAGCGTACCATGTTTGGCTAATCAATGTTCATTGAATTCTGCAAGTTAGTTAGGTGAGCTATTGAGGAAATTTAACAAGCACATGGAACGTCTGAGGTGCCCCTGAGGAGAAGGTTTGGCAGCTGAAGCCGTGATCTTCTAACCACCCAGCAAGATATCAGTAATTTTTCGTAGAATGGATTTTTTTTTCCTCCCTTTTTTACTGTATTATTGTTGTTTATTAGTAATTATTGTAATATTTAACATTTTTCTGAGTGAACACAGTTAACTGTCCCACATCACAGGGGTTACAGACACGGGCCCCCACCATCGGGAAAACCCCCGTAAATTTTTTTTGGCCCCCATGAGGAGTGGCACAAAAGAAACAAGAAATACGAGACTGAGAGACCAGTTCGAGATCACCGTGAGATGATTGTGAGACGATTGTGAGATGATTGTGAGATGTGCGAAGCAGCTACACACACACCTGATGCCCTCCAAACGGCACCGTCACGTGGATTTCACGCATTTATGAGTCGCTAAAATTTTGTGCGTCATCGGCAGCTTTCAAAAACTCCTAAAAAGTTCCCATGTGATTTTTTACACGAATGCAAATATCGGAAACATGAAGGGAAACATCACAATACAGAAAGGTCCACTTTGAAAAATGCGCCAAGAACCAGAACCTTCTCCATGGCTCGCTCTACTCCTAATAAACTGCATAAATCCAAATAAATTGCATAAATCCATACTTCTTAGAAATATGTTTTGCCTAAAAAGATCACAATGTATATTTTGATGACATGACCTTATGATTATGAATTAAATACAATTACTTGGTGCCCTGAGTTCATTATTGACTGTGAAGGACATACATATTTCCAGTTTTGAAATAGAAAAGAACTGACCTATACAAGAATAAACATTAAGTCACCAAATATATTTTCGTATTCAGCCCACAATGTAAAGGAATGGTCATGGGGTTCTTCCTTACTCAGTCCTCGCTGTCAAAGGCGATAAGGCTGGTATTTTTTTAAACAGAACATTTTGAGGTCGTGCCTGCTGCCTCTTCACATTCGTGATCCACGTTCTTGTAGAATCTGTAACAGGCAAACAGGGACACATGTAGATATATTATTGACACATTCTCCTAATTGTTTCTGAGTGGACACCCAACAACTGCTAGCAATTTCCTTGTTGTTATGAGCCGGCAGCGGATGAGAGTTAGAGAAAGGATTCATCCTGCATTATGCTCTCAAAGTGCACATCTCTGCATCCAGTCAATATAACACTTAGGGCTGTTGCTGCTGTACAGGGGCAGCACTGGAACCAGTGGAGAAGGACAAGAACACAAATGGCTGACCCTGGATTCAGCCAGCAAGCAGACTATGAGAGGACAGCTGACAGGAGTGATAATGTTGTTGTGTATTCACTCTCTGGTGATAACCTTGTATATCCACTTTATGACAATTGTGACTTTTACTATAGCTGGAACAGCCCCCACTCTCCCCTTTACTGATAGGGTTTGACATCTAATTGACCAAAAAAGAAGCTTTATGAAGCTTTTAGTATTTTTATATATACAGTGGTACCTAGGTTCTTAAACTTAATCCGTTCCGGACTCCGGATCAAATCCTAAGAACGGAATCGGATTGAGTTCTGGTCAAATTCTTCCCATAAGAAATAATGAAAAACCAATTAATTTGTTCCCGGCCCCCCAAAATTACACCAAAATATGTTGTTTTTTTGGCCATTAAACACAAAATGAACAACATAAAACAAGAAGAGCATTTTTTTCTTAATGGCTTCCCAAACGATAAAAATCTTATCCCATCATTACCCCGTCCTGCCCCGATCGTCCGCTCCTTCCGTGTGCCACGCCCCCTCGTTAACCTTGTGTGGGATCCCCATGTGATCAAGTCTACGTTTCAGTTTGTTTCCCCAGTTCGGTGCTTGAGTGCGTTCGCCTCGCTTACAGTGCTACCTTAAAGCAACACATTCTGACCCTGACACAATACATTATGCTTAGATGCAGACCTTTCACCTGGCTACAGAAACTGGAACCGCCTCCGTAACGACACACCTTTGCCCTTATTGGCTGAAGAGTTTAGTTATATGCATGACGTTTGCATCCCAGGCAGTTCCAATGCGTAATCTGCTATTTCTCCCAAATATTATGTAAACCAGTGAGAACTGGTTTTCAGTTAATTTACTTGGTAAAATAAAGTTTAAATAAATGACATAAGTGCTCTAATAGTATACATAAGTTAGTGGTTTGTTGATTGTTAGTTACATAATGTTTCACTGCTTTATTTGGTTAATCGTCCAGTCTGTGAAGGCATTCAAGTAAGAATTGCATTGCAGTATGACTAATTTTCTGGCATGTACAATTTATATTAGGTCAGCGCTCACGGTTCTACTTCTGATATTCAGATTGAGTTCTAGGTCATACTGTGTTGTTCGACTTTGAGTTCTAGTGAGTTTGAGAGCCGAGGTACCACTGTATAAATATATTTAGTATGTTTAGTATTTATATTTGTATTCATGATGGTTATTAGCTTGTATCTTATTGATACTGGTTTATTTACTTTGCTGACAAAACTCCACACGTCCCTTTAAAACATTAAACTGTTGGCTAACAGCTGTGTAAAGACAGGTTTCTATCTGTGGCACTGAGGATGTCTCATTACACCGTTTTAAGGTTAGCAGTTTCTCAGAAAATGTGCTTTTTCATGCTTCTGTCATGGAGATACACGTTTTTCAAAGGACAGCGAAAATATTTTAGGTGGCTTGAGAAAAATCTCTTCTTTTAAAAACAAAAATGACACTGTGCATTACTGGACGTTGGCACGATAAAGGCTGAGGAAAGGCACCTACTGCATTTACCTTTGAAAAACAAAATTTGAGTGGACTGAGATGTCATTTGTTTTGCATAGTTTTGTAATGCAAAAAATACTGCTTGTTTGAAGTTCAAAATATCTTGTATATAAAGCAAGTAGGCTTTTCAGTAATCTGTAGGAATTATTTCAAGGAATATGTGTATTTAGTATCCATATATTAAATATATATGCGGCTGTTACTTATTTAGACCTTTAGTATGATAGTGTACTACCAGACTTGCTAAATCATACTCCCTAATCTGCTGCATAACAAAAATGACAGCAACAGTGTCAAATGACAAAGTCATTGTGAAGGTGACAGGACTATTTGCAGTCTAGGTCTATAGTTCTATGTGTGTCATCTGTTGTTTAATAGATTTGCAGTGAACACGTAAAACTGGATAGAGATTTCACTATAATGCTTGAGTGCAATCAATTCTAGGAGTAAACTAGATTTCTACATCTCACCTTGGCCTTTCCAGTTGGCTCACTGTTTGTAACAGATGACTGGTTATTCAGCTCCTTGGAGACCACACACAAGAACTCAGACTGCTCTTCATTTCCATAGTTATAAGAAGAACCAATATTTACCACCTGTGAAAAGACATTGACAGACACAGCATGACTCTTCAGAGGCCAGAAATGTATTGTTTATAGCAGGAGACATTTCGCATTTTTGCAAATACTTAACGAACCGCAACCAAGGTGACACTTTGCTTTCGATAGTGAACTCCCTGCACTACATTCACTTCAGCAAACATGAGAAAGGCACCTTCTGCTACTTTCCTCAGGCTTCTACTAACATCACGAACACCCTGTGAACGGTGCGTGAGCGAGCGCGTGCGTGTGGGCCGAGCCTCCTCGCGGCGTGCGCAGAGCTGCGCAGATGCAGCAGGCCGGAGCAGGCTGCTTCGATGGGCTTGTTCACACACGCATGGCTGCAGGGGCGCCCCGCCTGGTTGCCGAGGGAGACCGTTAATTACAGTTCAGCGGGCCTCCAGACAATGCATATTTTCCTCAGACCTATTTGTCTTTGCCAAATTCCAGTTGTGCAGTCCTAGCCCATCATTACTAAACCACTTAATAACCTAATAAACTCAATTTTATATCTCCTGATAATTTAGCTATGGCTCTGCTATTAGTTTCTTTTGAGCATTTCTTAAAGGGCCGGCAGGACATACGCCGCTGATGTATCGCATGTGTTTATGTTCACCTGTGAAATTCGAAAATGTATCGGTTCATGGTATCCGCCAGCCCACGTTCCCAGAATGCTCTGCTTCCTGCAGATGTTACTAGATGCCGCACATTGCTAAATGTACCTGCCCCACTCTTGTTACCTGAATGCTCTCAGAGCTGCAAAACTGATTTAAATAGTTGTCTTATTAGGATCTTGCTTTGTTTATCGTGTAGCTGCTTACATCTGTACCTGGGCATTCACTGGAAGCTCATCATAAATGCACTTGTGCAATATATTTAAAATGTGCTGTTTACCCGACTTGTACCCCACTTTAGATGAAAGAATCAGATAAATAAATGTAAATGTTATGCAAATAACTAAGAAGAAAAAAAATGTCAGTGTTGGACACTGACGTACTTTACAAAGTCACTTGATGCTTGCAATATAATCATGACATTAAAGATCTAAATTTATTCTTTGATCCAGAAATAACAAAACACTGTTTTAATCCTAGGAGATGAACTATACTCACAATGTGGATTCAACAGCATGATCGTAATAAGCATGGTAAGTAAGATTCCATCAAATACTCTATAACAGCCACAGGACTGCCAGTGGCAGGCTGGATGAAAGCAGAGAAAAGCGGATAGAGCAGGCGATACAGTGACACCAGTTACTCTCCTCCATTCACTCTGTTCCATGGACTAAGGCAATCTGCATGGGGTAGCAGAATTCATGGCTCGTCAATGCTGAGGATGTTCTGTTTTCTATGCTTTTTCCTATGCATCCCTCACTACATCTCCTAATAAGAAGCCATACTCTTGTGTCCTTCTTATACACCAGTCCAGTTTATCTTCTGCACATCACTGGATCCTTCACTCATGCCCAACCACACCACTCTAAGCTGGGAACCTGAAAATTATTTTTACATAGTTTCTGAGGCCACATACTACTTTCTACAAAAGTTATCACCAGTTAAAAAGTGAAATAGCCAAACTGGGTATTGGAATTATCATTCTTTATAAGCATGGTGCACAAATCAATTCGATAAATGTAGTTCTGTGAATGGAAAGAGGAGCCTGGCAGAGAGGCTGATGGATGTGAAGCTGAGGGATGCAGGGTTGAGGGATGCGGGGCTGAGGGATGCAGGGTTGTAGGATGCAAGGCTGAGGGACGTGGGGCTGAAGGATGCAGGGCTGAAGGATGTGGAGCTGAGGGATGTGGAGCCGAGGGATGTGGGGCTGAAGGATGCAAGGGTGAGGGATGTGAGACTAGGGGATGCAGGGCTGAAAAATGAGAAAATGAGGAGCTAGGCCATGACAGAGGGAGTGGGAGGGGACACACCTTGCTAGACTCACCGGAAAGCCGGCCTCTGCAGCCTTCACCTCTCTGGATACAATCAGCAGAAACTCAGACTGGTGATCCCGTCCGTAGCCATACGAGGAGCCTAAATTGACAAGCTGCAACAACCATTAAGAGGTTAAAAAGGAGTCATTTTACAGCTGGATGAACTGGCGGGTTTTCATGAAAAATGCCAGCTTTTCAAAGCATTTCACAGAAGAAGATGAAATACACTTAATAATATGGTGCCAATCAATGTAGCATGCAAGGCTAACAAAGGCAGACACTTCAGTATTTACACAAATGCCTATTAACATGTTTTGCATCAAACTGAAATTTTGTTACAAAACTATTGGTCTCGCAATAAACCTGCACTAATGAAACTAATGCACTTCAACATTAGTGTTGAAACAGGAATCTAAATATTATCTTACATCTCCTTACATATGAAAAGATGACTGGACAAGTGATGAACTAAAACATGGAAGCTATACACTAATATATAATGCATGATTATATAATCATTCCAACAAAGAGTAAAAGCAATGTTGTTTGGAGAAATTATAATAAAAAGAATTGTGGGCTTGTGTTGTGTTGGTTTGCCAGAACAAGGCTGCAGAATTAATTACTGTGATTGCAGATGAAGCCAAATTGCATATACCCTTACATACCACTATACCTTTATATTCCCAGATACCCTTGCATGCCCCATACCCTTATATACCCATATACTCTTACATACCCCTATACACTTACATACCCATATAACCTTATTTGCCCTTGCATACCCCTATACCCTTATATACCCATATACCCTTGCATATCCCTATACCCTAATATACCCATATATATTTACATATCATATACCCTTATATATCTGTATACCCTTGCATACACCAATACCCTTATACAGTATACCCATATACCCTTGCATACCCCTATATCCTTATATACCCCTACACCCTTATGTACCCTTCCATACTCCTATACCCTTATATACCCATATAACCTTACATACCCTTATACCCTAATATACCCTTAAATACACCTGTACCCTTATACCCCTACACACCCCTAAACCCTTATATATCCATACACCCTTATATACCCCTATACCATTAATTACCCATATACCCTTGCACACCCCTGTACCCTCATATACCCTTACATACCCCTGTACCCTTATACACTGTACCCATATACCCTTACACCCTTATATACCCTTACATACCCCTATACCTTTACATATGCATATACCCATATAAACTTACAAATCCATGTACCATTATATATACAGTACATATACCCTTATAAACCCATATACAATTACAGGCCCATATACCCTTATTCCTACTGCACACATTGATGAAAAAGACAAAAATCCATCCGATGAAAAAGAAAACCCAAATAAATACTGTTAATTTAACAAATAAATACGATCCTGACAGAGACTGTTGGCTACAGGTCCTCTTTTGAATATGCACGAGTAAGGTTTCTTTTGCATAATATGAAAACTCAAATTTATGTCCTGACACTTGCGATATGTAGAGCATCATTCTAAAACAAAGTATTTCAATAGAAATACTAAGCATTTACAGCACGGTTCACTTCAAATTCATAAAACTTTAAATTAATTTTTAAAAATCCATATAATTAATAACAGATTTGTACTACAGGCACAGTTGAGTCATTGATACGAGACATGAATCTTGCGTGTGCTTTTCTACTGATACCTGCTCAAACTTCCAGCCATCAGACATAGTGGAGACCATCTGGGTTAGTTCCTCTTCTTGGCACTGAAGAACTCTATACACATGCTTCATGGACACCTGGAAGACAAGGTGAGTCTTCAGATGTACAATATCCACCAACAACGAAACCACAGGTGCAGAAGATGGAAATGTACCCAGTCTACATCAGGTCTATGTCAGTCATGCATCTTTAGTCAAGTTTAGTACAAATAAACCTTAGTGGGCATAAATCAAGGTCAGTTAAACAACTAAACAGAACCTGCGTATTATAACACCAGTTACCCATAAGAAAATCTGCGTCTCTCAAGGGGAGAATCCCAGCTGCGTTTTGCATCATTTTCTGCTCCCACTCTAGCCCCTGATCCTTCGTGCCTCATTGCT
Organism: Brevimyrus niger; assembly: GCA_015164015.2. Taxonomy (NCBI): domain Eukaryota; kingdom Metazoa; phylum Chordata; class Actinopteri; order Osteoglossiformes; family Mormyridae; genus Brevimyrus; species Brevimyrus niger. The sequence continues at coordinate 9,406,944 of JAABNY020000045.1, read as the reverse complement.
GTGCCTCCCTCACAACTATGAGCTGCTCGCTACTAGTAACTCATCATCTGTCCAGAGTTCCTGGACACGTGCTGGAGCTCAGCTTTTGGCTGCAGTATGGCCTGGCAGTGGCCATGCATAAAGTAGAGAGGCCCTCGTGCTTGAGCTCAGATCACCAGTGTTAGATTACAGTAAGTAGGGGCATAATTTTTCAAACCCCAAACAATAATAGTAGGGTATGGTCACTGTTCCCACCATGAGAAGGTCACAGATTTGAATCCCAGGGTCAGCAGAGTGATGTCACCATCGGACACCTGAGCGAGACCCTTAACCCCAAACTGCTCCAAGGACTGCCTAACCTGTCCGACATGCATGTGATGTGACACTTGGCACTGGGTCAGCCTACCTGCAAGTTTAGGGTGTCCCTCTCCCTGATCCTGTCTTTGATGAGCTTTATTAATGCAGTGATATTGTAGAATTCAGCCTCCTCCAGTGCACCTTGGGTACAGAAAGAAGCCATTTGATAAACAGACAGGCGAAGCAAAGCAAATGAAAAGACTGAATCAGCGTATTTCATTAAGAGATGGACATGAGTTTGAAAATAAGATGTATTGCATCAATAAATAGACAGATATGGAAAGCTAGAAGACAAATGGCCTAAGAATCTGCAGAGCCTTTTGTGAAGTTTCACTTGACCAATTCAGAAAGACGGCACTGCATGAGACCATACCTTCCTCTGTGAGTTGCTTGTTGAGGACCAGTTTGCCGTGTCTCAAGTAGTTCAACAGTGGACCGAAGTAGGCAGGGTCTCGGTCTATGAGATAGGCGCCAGTCTCATCCTACGAGCAGCCAAGGAGAGGGGGATGTCAGCGCTTAAGGTTACTGCAGCAACAGCCAGATGAGATACTCACTGACACCAAAAGGAGTGGCACACTTTCCCAAGCCAACTTCGTCAACTGCAAAGATGCCTGGAAATGGTGGCACTGACTGAATTAGGAATACAGCGTCCCCAGTGAGAGCGCAGCCATGTCAGTGTGAAACATCAGAGAAGCTAGACTTTGATTTCAGTGAATAAAAAAAAAAAACAAATACAGAGATGAAATACAACTACAAAAACCAGCACTTTACTATCATTAGACATGTTACACCGTATCCACCCAGCCTCCCCTCCAGCAAAGCAGTCGCACAGAAGCAGCTGAATTACATTCACGGTGGTAATAATATCCCATTCCCGATGGGACCCAGAGGTCCCACTATGACAGCAGCTCTCTTGCTTGGGGGATGTGCTTGTTTGTGTGTATGACTGTATGCGTTTCCATTCTGCTCAGCTCTACAAGTCATAATGGAAAGACACTCAGCCTAAGATCGAGAGGCGCAAAAGGTCCCATCCGAGGGGCAGCTCTTATGCCCCCAGCCGGCCTGCCGGAACAACAGCTCATCCCCACGAAGAGATCAGATCACCGGCAGCCGATGCCTGTAACTCATCTGCGGGCCGCAGAAGCAACTTGCGGAGTACAAAATGTGGAAAATGTAACCCGTGGGAAGAGGCAGGGGAAGACCATAAATAACGCAGAGCAGGGATAAACGAGACAGAGCATATATGTGGAAGCTTAGCGATTCCTTACAAAGCCATTTGGCCAAATCAAAAAAAAACAACAACAATCGAAATATTTTCTATCAGATACACAATGTGGGTCACCCAGCCTAGGACCCTTAGGAGGTTTTGAGGAAGTTGGACAGAGCAGTGGCATTATGGGTTGTAACATAAATGAGTGGGATGTGCCTCTGTGTCTGTGATCAGAAGGTCGCCAGTTTAAATCAAAAAGTTGACAGAATAGTCACACCGCCACTGGGACCTAGAGTGAGGTACATAACCTTGACAGATTCTCTATGAACGGGCTGACTCTGCTCTCTTAACCAGGCTTGTTCTCACCTGCACATGTTTGTCTTAAAGCAAAGCATGATGGGATACATGAAAACTCAATAAAGCCACATTTATTTAATGTGTATTTTGAGTAATAATGACGAAAGTGAGATGGGTCAGAACAGATGGTGTTTTAGGATCTACTAACCCAGAATGTGCTGACTGGGCTAACTTTGTGTTTAACTGTGGGGAGGGGGGGAGGGGTTCCATTCCTCTGCCTAGTCTATAAAATACTACAATGCTATTGCATCCAATATGCCCAACTGGTAATAAATAAATTAAAATTATTTATGGATATGTTTTTCTCTGTTTTCTGCTTCATCTCCACCAGGCATATGAGAGCCCTCCTCATAGAAAGGCACTGCAACAGCTGTGCTGGAAAGAAAAATGCAAAACCTCAGTGAGGTGGTTTCCCTATTCACAAAGCACATGCAAATGCACTGACACTGCCTGCGATACTTTGAAAAAAGCTGTTGCACCCATAGCCTTGAAAAACAACTGCTTCCCATCCCAGGAGACAGCGCATGTTTTGGTGAACGCTACAATAGTGCTGCTTAAGGAACATAACACCGACACCAGTAAATGGGAAATATAAATTACATTAAGGTTGAGGTCATAGTGAGGTGCAGTGGACTAGAGGGGCAGGCCTTCGGATGCAGCTGACGTGCTCCATTCGCACAGGGCCACTGGTGTCACCTTCATCAGACACTTGACCTTTGTCTAGGCCATCATTGCCGCCTGGCCCTCAGGACAACGTTTCTACAACCCCTGCAGACCTCAACCCTGCGTATCAGGGAAGCCTCACCAGATCAGATACTGTCGCGAACAGAATTTTGTTAAACAAACTTCAGGGTCTACAGTTAAAAACGAAATCTACTGTTTTCATCCTTATTCAAGTACGCGCGATACATCACAGTTTAAGTCGCACATAACTTCAAGATCTCGTGCAAATGTATCGTAGGAGAACAAGCTGTCCTCTAATCTCCATTGCCCTCTCTCTTCATTGCCCGAACTACATATTAAATTAAGGGCAGTAGCGACCGTTGATAGGATCAGCCTGAGGAACAGACCCCAACACCTCGTGGAGCCTCGTTCTCAGTGTGGTGCCCCCCCCGGGGCTGTGTGCTGAGCCCTGCTGTACTCCCTGTACACCTACGACTGCGGGGCCACGTTCAGCTCCAATGTCACTGTCAAGTTTGCAGGTAGACCAGACCCCCAGTGCTAAAAAGCAGGCCGACCGGCAGGAGGTGAAGAAGCTGTCACTTTAGTGCCAGAACAACAGTCTCCTCCTCAGTGTAAAGCAAGACAAAGGAAATGATTGTGGCTTCAGGAGGAAACAGCGAAGGGATTTCCACCATGTCGCTATCGATGCTGCTGTAGTGGACAGGTTAGGCAGCTTCAGGTACCTCGGTGTTCACTTTCCCAAAGTCCTGACTTGCTCCCTGCACACCTACTCCTTAGTGAGGGAGGCTCAGCAAGGCCCATACCATCTTAGGCATCTCGGGAGCTTCAGGTTGTCATCGCCCAATGCTCACGAAATTCAGTGACACTGTGGAGAGCCTCCTGACAGGGAGCGTCAGTGCCTGGCTCGGGAACAGCACACGGATGGTACCACCAGGTTCTGAAGAGGGTCAGCCGAACGCACAATCGGACCTGCACTTCCCAACCTCCAGAACATTTACATTAGATGCTGGTCCAGGGCCGCACAGACTAGTAAGGATGCTGGCCACCCCAGAACTGACGTCTCCTCTGTGCTGAAGCCGGGCAAACGCGACAGTTGACTGAAGGCCAGCTGACAGCAGCTGTAGAAGAGCTTCTGTCCCAAGGCAATCCAGATCCTAAATGAAGATAGAGTGTAGGACCCGCACAACAATGTTCTCAACAGCCTACTTAACCCACATGGCCCTTGAGGTACGGTACACCTCCTTACTGGCAATCCTGCAAACCTTAGACATTTCATGATTATCATTTAATTTCTGTTTGTAACACGTTATGTCTCATCTCCGCCGCGTCTATTAAACACGCCCCTGTTTTCCACAGTGTGCGTCTAGACAGCCATTGCATTTCACTGCACATTGTACTCACTACTTGGTATAATTGTGTATGTGACAATGAACACTTAGAATCTTGAAATCCAAGGACATCTCAGCAACTGCACCATAGCATTTTGCCGGAAAAATGCGCCCTTGAGGAATATAGCACTTTTCAAACACCCAACGCACTTTACAGAATCAATGGGGAGCCAATTCGACCACCACCCCTGTGTAGCCCCCATCTGGATTATATGACGGCGGCCATTCAACACCAGTAGGCTCAACACACAGTAGCTAAGGTGGTGAAGGGGCAGGAGAGAATTCACCAATTAGATGCAGGGGATTATTAGTTCACTTTACTTTATTCTTTGTCCCAAAAGGGCAATTTGTGTGCAGCAGGAATATATCCCATAAAACATACAACATTCAACACAGACCAAACACGAAAACAAGTTCTACCAGAATAAGAGAATTAAAAATTAAATAATTGTAAAATTGTCCAGCAAATAATAAGTAAATAGCTCAACAGAGAGGTCACTAAGACGGACAAGGGCTACCCGTCCTGTTCTCTTAAGTTGAGTACATGAATAGATAAAGGGATAAAGGATTCTTTATATCGTTGTCTAAAAGCAGTGGGGGTTCTAAGAGGACAGATTTAATAGGGCCACAGTGGGCAATTTTAACCAGGACACTGGGCTACCACCCCTATTCTTTTGAAAGATGCTCAGGGATTTTTTATAATCACAAAACGATCAGGACCTCGGTCCAACATTTAATCCAGAGAACGACACCATTTTTACACACTATTTTGCACTGGGGCATCAGGATCCACATAGACCACAGGATAGACTAACCTGTTGGCCACAGTGTCCCCATCACTGCACTGGGGCATCAGGACCCACACAGACCACAGGATAAACTAACCTGTTTGCCACAGTGTCCCCATCACTACACTGGGGCATCAGGACCCACACAGACCACAGGATAGACTAGCCTGTTTGCCACAGTGTCCCCATCACTGCACTGGGGCATTGGGACCCACGCATTCCACAGGATAGACTAACCTGTTGGCCACACCAACACCTCTTCCAACAGTAACCCACTTTCCTAGTTGATCTGTTACAGAAGTACTGGCCAAGCCCAAACCTGCTTAGCTTCAGATGGATTACCTAGTCTGAATAGCAGGTGGTTTGCCTGCTGGAACAACATAAAACTGGGATCCTTCCCGGAACAGGACAGCTGGTTCCATCTGACACTGAACTAGTATTTTCATCATTACTTTTAAGGTGTGGCTGTAATAGACAGGAGCCAATCCCAAGCAGCATAGGTTAGGAGGTGTCATTAATGGGTGCCAGTGCATAACAAGGGCGTACAGCAGACTGGAAAACACAGACAAACACAGAACAGATTCACTTAAAGTATAACTCCCTGATGGGAATGGGAATACGGCATGTGCTGTGCAATACCAGACAAAAATATCATGAATTCAGTAGAGAAACTACTCCTTTGTTTCTGTGCTGCACCAATCATTAAAAAGTAAATACATCTCAGAAATAAAGGGAATGCTTTGGCCATATAGAGGCTATTTATGGGCGTTCACATTTCCGAAGTTTTCTAGAGAGTCACTTTTGCGCTTTCTGTTGAATTCTGGGGAAATAACTTCTAGTAAACTACTTCTGCGGACGAAATTAGACTCAACTCTACTAGTTATACCGGTCACTTCTACGATTACTCATAACACCTGAATACACCCGATCACGCAAACACACACATGCATACGAACTAATTCACCTACAGAGAGAAGCACGCTGTAATTGGAAACCCTTTGGTTGAATCGCCATCAACGCATATATATA
>JAABNY020000045.1:9372006-9383254 GCA_015164015.2 Brevimyrus niger | reverse complement strand
AGCCTGTGAGATGACTTGATACAATTGTAAAATGTTTAATTTATTTATATGGCCAGCAGATTAATCACTTAATTGTCGATTTGTGCAATGTCAATATTGGATTGATAAAACTCAAAAGTCTATTTTGTAATTGCATGAGTTGCGCTTTTGTACAAAAAAAAAAAAAACAAGGCAACACATTCATACAGCACAATCATCAGCTGCATAATTGAAGAAAACCATCAAACAAATACATTAATGCCACACAGAACATTTCATAGATCTAATTGAAACACTTCATTCACTCTGGTGAACAGCTCTCAATCAACTTTGGATTTACTCCCCCCTGCAAAAATAAATCACTGACCAGTACACTGAAAGTATTTGTTTAGAGAGAAAAAAAATATTTACAAAGTTAGTTCAGGGCTATTTTCCACCATGTGGCAATGAGTCATGATATCATCCTAAACGTGGTGCCCCATAAAAAGTAGGATTCCATAAAAATGACACACACTTTCCCTAAAATCATTCGAAATTTCTTTCATCGCTATTACTAAGCTAAAAAAGTTAATACGTTAAAATTAGGTTTTGACACTAATAACAAATAGCATATTGTCCAATGAACTACAACTTAAAGAAACGTCTAATCACTGCAGCTTTTTAACATACAAGTAAAACAAGGAACTGAAAGCTGAAATAGTCAATACTATATGAAACACATAAATAATGTAAAACTAAATTTATGTAACCTTATGTTACAGAAATCATGCACAATTTTGACAGCACACATACATCGCGTGAGCTTGCTTTCATTATGAATGACGAACTCTGACAGTATCAGATAACATGACATTATCAGATAACATGATATTTATCAAATAAGCAATATGCAATTTATTATTTTTGTAAACATACAAACATGATGATTCAGTCTATAAGGCAGTGGCAGGTAAACCAAACGCCATTAACAAGTTATCGATACCGCTCATCAGGTCAAATTGCGAGCTACCTCCGGGGTCAGGCTGGTCTGATAAACATAAATAAGCAAATCGGAATACTCTGAAAGCAGGGTTTATACGCGCGTTGACCGGTTAAAGTGCCACCTTAAACTTCAGCACAGCAAATGCTGACGACTTAAGACTTCAATACGGAAGTTAACCGTGTAGCCGACGAAAAACAACCAGTACAGTACACACACGCTACACACATATATATATATATATATATATACACACACACAGTACACACACACATTGCGTGTGCATGTGTGTGTTAACGTCTGCATGCAGGGTACAAGTTAACATAAGCGTTATTTGCTGCTTTGCCGGTCCCGGAAAGAGACGGGCCTGACCCGGACGGCTCCGGCGTACCGCATAAGTCACACTCTCTATGTCCGGCTCCCGCTGTAAACTGGTGCCATAACAGCGATACTCACAATCTGACCGCTGGTTCTCGCCATAGGCGGGGGGCGGGCGGTTGTCCGTTAACGGTATTTACTCGGCCTTTGACGGTCACGGAACCTCCGCTAATGGCCGCCCCCGCGCCTTCATCTTCTGGCGCTAACGTCACTCCTCGAGAGCGCGAGCGAGGCGGTCGCTAGAGGAGCGCCGCGTCCCCCCATGACACGCGAAAGCTGCAGCCCGCTAGGCTCGAGTCAGTAAAGCTCAGTCACGTGTGTAAATATAAAATTCATTATACACGCATACCATACACGACAGGCCAATGTTATAGTTTGATTACATTTCCTTCAGTCGACAGAACAAATTACATTCATCTGACAAGAGACCGATAAACACTATATACATTATAATCTATAAAGCAGCAAACAAGTCACACACTTGTCTGAATCGAAAAAAGGTAGAATTTTACCATTCTTTGTGACATGTGACTAGCGTTAAGGTTTAATTATGGGAAATAGAGGCAAGACGTGACAGTAATATCTATCCTTCTAGTCAGAGTGGAACAGGTCAGACTTAGGCTATCAGTAGTTTAAGCTGTCTGTATTCTTGTATTCCCATGTTATAGCGAGAGTTTAGGAGCACCGGATAAGCCCAATACGTTTTTATTTTCCTCTTGTATGAAAATTAATTGTGAGATGATATAATCACCACCGCTATTACAGTATCCCCCTAGTGAATGAGCTTAAACGTTACCTGAACTGCTACCAAACGTAAGGCTAGTATTTTGCTGGTTACTTCAGCTTAAATCAGTTTCTCGTTCATCCGCTAGAAGGCAATGGAGCATAGAAGTGAATATCGAGGCAGGTTATTTGCGTACAAAGTATGTGGTAATGAGTGAATATAAGGGTTTAAACTTTATATGTTGCAGAAGGCACACATGAGTACAGCAAGTTTTAGAATTTTTGAGTATTTAAGATATCACCAAACAAAAAGCTTGATAAATAATTACGCGATACCTGTACATTTTCCAGCCATACTGTACAATCGCTTTGAATTTTTTTCATAGATTTTTCAAAATAACACCTCTCGTGGAATTTGAGATTCGGATAACACTCGATTTCTCAAGTTTTGTACCCATAGGTTCATTAGATTTGCGTGAGAATTACGATGCAGACACGAACAAAGACTAGACTGATAAGTCACTGTAGCGTTTTATTCAGGGAAATTTTATCAACTGACTGGGTAATTCAGAATAACTGCTGTAATATCAATGACTTTTGCCTTTCTTGATTTTAAAAAGCGCTGCACACATGACCGAACTGAAACTCTGAAACCAGTAAGCTGCTTCATTCATCTGAACAACATATTCTAGATGGTTTCCCACCCTGACACAAACAACTATAAAGAGAGATAAGGAGCATGCACTGAAGATTGTGTGCTCCTGCACCCACCACACAACAAACCACCTCAGGGATGAGAACCTGAATGCAGCCATACCTCAGCACCACGCAAGTCTAAATGGCCCAGTCTGAGTTTTCTTTTCTGGTGGCTGGAGAGCCAATCCTGCCACCAACCCCCAAGTTTTTCCCTGTAAGGAAGGAGGACTGCCTTATAGGGCTAGATGTAGATTAGCATCATGCCTAGAACAAAGTTGCAGTTTGAGGGCCTTGCTCAGGGGCCCAATTGCTGGCACAGATCCCCAGCCTCAGAGCCACCACTCCCCCCAACTCAGTGTATAAAACACTGCTAATTCCAACAACTTCTGGCAGATAATGAATAATCAAATAGTCATAAAAACAGTCTGACAGGTCAGCCACTAGACTTGTCTAAAGTGACTTTGTGTGAGATGTGTTTGTAATCCCTGTGGCACCTTTAAGTTGAAACTCCATTTCCCCCCACAGTCACCAGTGGTGTCTCTGCTTGCAGCGTTTGCCCTGGTACCCCATTCAGGACGTTACCCGTCTTGCTCTTCCTGGTCCCAGGTTCTAGGCTATGTACTTGTTAAGTCATTGGGAGACACATGAATTCAGGTTAAGGACCATTTCTTAGGGTCTCACAATATGGGCCCCTCCTATTACGTGAACCATGACTTTGCAATCACTATGCAGCACTGCTACAGTTTTTATGTGGTCTGTCTCAAAATTGCATATCAAACTCTCTCCTGTGCCATGGGCACTGGGCAACAGATAGACACTATCTCCCAGACTGCAAACAAATCAGAGGCACCTGTTAGCCTGACTGCATGTCTTAGGACTTCAGGAGGAAAGTGGAAAACCTGAAGGAGGAAGCAGGAAAGATAAGCTCTGTGCACACAGGGCAGATGCAGGATATAGCGCCCCAACCGCTATGGTGCAAGGCGACAGTGCTTTCCAGTAAGGTACCTTTGCCCAGTAACAGTGCCCTCCACAATTACTGGCAGCCCTTGTGAAGGTTTGTTAAAAGGGTTAGGAAAAAAAAATCTACCTTTCAGCGAAGTACCTTCATCTCACACTGAAACAAATGAGAGAAATCCAACCTTTTGTTAAAATACGTTTATTCAAACAAAAACAAATCATTCATCAAGAAATAATTATTTTCAACAAAAAACACGTGTGCCACGATTATTGGCACCCTAGCATTTAATACTTTGTACAACCTCCCTTTGGCGAAATAACAGCACTGAGTCGTCTCCTATAACATTTTATAGGGTTGGAGAATATAGAGCCGGGAATCTGAGATGATTCATATATCCTCTCCTATACACGCTCCTCTTCAGCTCAGCCCACAGCTTTCCAATGGGGTTTCTGGTCTGGGGACTGAGACGGCCATGGCAGAAGCTTGATTTGTCTGTTAACCATTTTCCTGTTGATTTGGACATGTGCTGAGGATCACTGTCCTGCTGGAAGATCCAAATAACGGCCCAGTTTTAGTTTTTTTGGCATTTTTTTCTATCCTATCCCTTTAACAAATCTTTAGAATAATGGTGGAGGGAACTCTAATTAACATATCCCCAATTTAAGAAAATTGTCATTACAGCAGAATGAAAGAGCCACGACTGATAGTACAGTGAGAAAATATGTAAATGGAACATTGTGCTATATATAAAGAAGTTTTACTTATCAAGCAGCTAAATGCATCACAGAAAACACCAGCATCTCTCTTCATTTTGACTAAAGAAACATAGTGTATGTATTATACATGTTATGTATTATAAAACCATTTAACAGTGGGCTATAAAGAATATTAAATACACATTTCAGAGAAATCTATTTAACATATAATGTTTAATAAACAACTAGATGATATCAACCAGTATAAACCTGAACAATGAAATCACCAATAATTTGTATGACAAATTCAATAATGAAAGATCATCAGTTGTATTCTTTCTAAATCAATGCCGTGTCACTTTTCACAGTAACACTGTAACCTGTTTTTTTTTTCCCTTTCCAGAAATTAACATAACAAAACTGACTGTACCAAGTGTGCTTGTCATATTGAAGTATTTTTGCAGTCTGGGTTTTTCACCTTTGTCTGTTTGTTTTGCTGGTTTGTTCCATCTGGACAGTTATTTTAGATCGCAGATTCTCATAGTTCTGCTCAGCATCACAATGCAGTTACATCTATGACATTCAAGTCTGGGAAAATGAAGCTGAAAAACCTGATTTTACACCTCAGAAACATATTAGTATGGTGTAGCCATATGTTTAAAGCCAATACAGCATTAATGTGTCTTGGGAAAGTCAAGTCCTGCACAGTGGTCAGAGGGATTTTGAGTCATTCCTCTTGCAGATCAGCCGCCAGGTCACTTCAGGATGCTGGTGGAGGAAAACAATTCCTGATTCGCTCCTCCAAAACTCACACCCCAAATTGGCTCAATAATATTTTGCAGGCCATGGGAGATGTTCACTATCAAGTTCATCACACCACTCTGTCACCAGTCTTGCTGTGTGTATTGGTGCATTATCATCCTGATGGAGGGTGCAATGTTGGAACCACTGGGTGAACATGGTCCTCCAGAATGGTTTGTTTGTTTCCATAGCAGTGACATGGCCATCTGGAATGGGTAGTGGGCCTAAGGAATGCCATGACATTGCCGTCCAAAGCGTCACTGGTCCACCCCTGTGCTGCACTCTGAGTATACAGCAGTCTGGGTGCCACGCCTCTTTTGGGGCGTCTCCACACCATGACTCTCCCAGATGTGGGAAAGGCAGTGAAGGTGGACATATCGGAGAACAATATGTTTCACATTGTCCACAGTCAAACATTGCTCTGATGGCACCATAGAACAGACGTCTGGCACTGGCACAAGTAACCAAAAGTTTGGCTATAGCAGCCCCACTATGAGTACTGACCCTGTGGAGCTCCTGACAAACAGTTTTGGTGGAAAAGGGGAGTCAAGGAGCGGATTTAATTCTGGAGTGAGTTGGGCAGCTGTGGTTTTATGTGTTTTGGATACAACACAGGTTAGTGCCCAGACATCCCTTTCAGACAGCTTCCTCTTGCATCCACAGTTACTCTTGTTGGATGTGGTTTGTCCTTCGTGGTGGTATGTCAACATTACTCTGGGTACCGTGACTCTCGATTCACCACAAAGACTTACTGTCCTGATCACAGATATGCCAGTGAGATGCACACCAATGATTAGTCCTCTTTTGAACTCTGATATGTCTCATACTATGTTATGTGGATTGCAAAAATTTATTTACAGCTGTGCTATTTCTCTGCTTATTCAACCTTTACATTCTACTCATACTGATGGAATGTCCAGTCAGTGAAGTCCGGCCTCCAGGCTGTGCATATATAGGCGTGAAACCTCAAACACGATTGACCAGGTGTTTCAGTTTCATTGTCCAACCCTCATATGTTGCAGGCATGTTTCACATGTCAGCCTGTAGCATCGGGGTCCATTTCTGAGCTCTGTGAGCATTCTGCCTTCAGTGACTTCCCAGAGATCTTTGTCACCATAATGGTGGGAATGAGGCCGTTGGGCGTGTCAGCAAGCGTGCAGTAGTCGTCATGGTAACCTGGACTCTCTAGGTCCTTGGATGGAACCTCCTGTGACTCATTGCTGTCTAAGCTGAATGTCAGATCCTTGAAGTCTGTGTCACTCAGGTCTTGAGACTGAATATTTTGCATTTCATTCATGTTGATTTTCTGGACTGGGAGTGGCTCTGGGCTGCAGGAACAGTCATTCTGGTCACGTACAGTCCAGTCTTTTTCATCATAGGAGACGTAAGGAGCTTGGCATCGAGGAAAGTGCAGGGGGGGGGGCTGAAAGCTCTCCTCATTGCTGATTGGTTTGGCTTCAATTAAAGTGTCTATTTTCAACAGCTCATCCAATTTGCAGTCTCCCATGTAGCTTGGATGCACAAGCCAGTTCTATGGGAATGTGAAGGTTATTTTGTAAATGAAATGTTACTTGTTTATTTATTTGTTTATTGAGAACTAAACGGTAGTTAATTGATACTCTACCTGGAAATTCCCCTTATAAATCTTGTAGAGAGGCTGAAAGTATGGCGCAGGCGTTGGTATCTTGGAGAACGCTTTAAGCTTCTGCCTGTGACACACTGTAGGTTACACAACTGCAGCAGTATACACAGACACACACACACACCCGTACATGCGCACACTCAAATATTCTGCATAACTGAGTTACCTTGCAGTAAAACTGAAGAAGAGGACAAGAAAGAAGAGAGCGGCTACCAAGTAGAGCAGCAATATGGCGGAACCTTCTTAAAGTGAGAAAAAAGTCATGGGTAAATGACATGCTATGGCAACAATATACTTTAACATTCCAAAGACAATGCAACCTAATGTTTGGGAGAGATAGATTCTGTCTTCTATCTGTACAACTTAATTGTAATGCTACATCTTCTGTACAATCACTATATTGCTACTAATTAATCATACATATGCATGCCACACTGAATTCCCTTAGTTATCACTGTATTGTTTGCAGCTATCAGATTGCATTCCCTTGTTTTGTAGTGTCTGGCTGTGCTCTTTCCCTCATCTATTGTAAGCATCTTTGGGTTTCTAAAAAGAGCTGTATAAATTAAATGCTTTGTTATTAATCGTATCTATGGGGAATTTGACTAGGCACCAAAACTATTTGCATTTCTGACTTATAGGTTTATATCACAGATTTATCTTGGTGGTGTAAAGGCCAAGAATGAAAAGCATGATACAAATTACAGTAGATGGGTGATAAGATTCTGTGCTCGCATTTCATGTTCTTGCACATGTGTCTTACCATGTTTGCTTGTAGTATTCCATGTTACTGCTTTGCTGTCCTCACTCCATGGGCCATCATACGGCTTCCTCGTCTTGGACCTCACTTTGGCAAGATACATTGTGTCAGGCTCGAGGTTTTCATCTTTGATGTAGTAGCTGTTGTCATTCGTGGTAAATCTCTTTGGCTGCAAAGCAATAAGCAGGAACAAGCGCTCAAATGAATGCTGAACGTGTCTCTGGCTACAGGACTTTTATTTTTTTAATCATTGTTCTCCTTACATTAGGATGTCCATTACTGTAGACTGAGAATTCATACTGTAGGTTGTCAGATAGTTTCTCAGAATATCCATTGTCCCAAGTGAAAAAGTAAATACCCAGACGCTGGTGTACAGTCAGGTTACGCGGAATTACTGGTTTAACTGTGAAAAAATATCATAATAAACAACAAATAAATAAATAAGATGTACTAAGTACGATTCCATATAAAAATACAATAAATCTATGCTGTATACTTTGGCATTACCATTATGATGATGTTTGCCTTCTGGCATTTAAAAATGAAATTGCATCCTCGCATATCATATAGAAAATAAACTTACTGTTACACATAGACCTGTAGTTTGGAATGATTAACGTTTTATTCGTCTGTCCATTCCATGTGATGCAGTGAGAAATTTGAAATAAAGAATATTCCTCAAATGAGTAATCATCTCCAAAAGTAGTGCAGTTTCCAGTATTCTGTATCGAGCAATTCAGCCTGTACATAGGGAGAAAAGGTCACTCATCAAGTGTTAAGTGTCATGCAAACTGAATGCATTTCTCACACGTGAAGACCACCCTTTCTTTCAGGCTTCAGAGTACAACCTGGCTGCTAAAGGCAGGACTCACTGTGTGTCTTCTGAGGAAAACTCCAACCAGCAGGATGTGTTTTCTGTGGCACAGGGTGCAATCCTGTCCAGCACACAGCTTATCGTCTGACTGTAGTCATTCAAACAGGTGTTTCCAAAGCTGTTGCCTGCAGCTGGGCAGAGAACCTGCATGATTTCCTCAAACTCAATTCACGTATCAATGCAGGTGCTTATTGGATAAGTATCCAAATTGGATAACCATATTTAAAATACATTTTAGATGGTAAAAATTATACAGTTGATTACAAGTATATTTTATTCTTATTTTAAGACATCCTAATAGAAAAAAATAAAGTTACCCACCGTTTTTAAAGTCGCACTCTTCATCCCCGGCTAGGAGCGTGATGTCAGCAAGAAGCCAGAACATGATCACTGCAAGTCTCATGGCACTGGAGCCCTTTTGCGGAGAAAGAAAGCGGATCAGCAAATCACTGGAAACCCGGGCTGGCTCCTTAAAAAACAAAGTTAGCATTGCCATGGAAATGCAGGCCTCAAGACCTTGCATGTCAGAATCCACATACATACGCAAGTTTGTAATTATATCTCTGTGGGGAAATTTAGTCTCCACAATGAAAATTATACCTGACCCCCCCCCCCCCCACACACACACACACACAAACACACACTGAAAACAGTGGTCACTGTGCAAGAAATCCAATTATCTTTGTTTTCAAGAATGTGGTCCAGTCCAAAGTGAATGACAGCTATTTATTATCTAGCTGTTCCTAATTTGTTCATGGAGTAAATGGAACCCTCTGTATTTTTTCACATTTTCAGTGCAATTTTCACTTTCGCATGGGCTGGTATGCAGATGTTTGGAAAGGGGTTGATATTACACAGATTATCACTCCAGAAATGATTGTCTGCGCTGCCTCTGCTGACATATCGCCATGGTGATGGCCGGGGGAGCTGTCCAAGTACAGTGCTGAAACATGTACCTTCTGCCATTTATCTCACTTTCTAATCTCTCTCTTTTCTACACCACTTCATGATTTTTTTTTTGTTTGAATCCACGGACCACGGACCATGATCCGAAAATGACAGCACTGAAAGTTGTTGCTATTCGTGTATTAATTCGCGGAATCTCTTTCGCGTGTGGGAGAGAAAGAGAAAAGGTCAGTGAATGTCCGAAAAGAGATGAAAAGCATTTATGTCAAATACCTGAGCTAGACTGATCCAATATTTGGTGCTACTGGAGTCCTCCGGCCATTCAAAATCTTCCAATTAACTTCTAAATAAGGTATAGCACGAAATACAAGGAAGAGCATATACATCTGAATTAGCATTTATGCGGCAGCCGACAGGATCATGAGATGTTATCCAGAAGGACACCCCGTCCGAAAAGCCAGTCCGTCACTTTTATTATTTATTTATTTATTTATTTATTTATTTATTTATTTTTGACAGCGGCAACAGAACAAACAATATTAATAATGAACACAATGAACACGTGCATTTTTATTATTTTATTTGCACTCTGGTATCTTTCCTACAGTTGAACTTTGTATTTGTTAACACTGAGCTGTTTTCTTGTTCCGTAACGTTTAATTTACTTTATTTGGAAACTGACACCAACAAAACAACGCACATGATTAAAAGTGAAATACTACCAATACAAATATTGAACTTTGCTGTATTGACCCCCCCCACACACACACACACGCACACACACACTAAATAATTAATAAATAAATAACAAAATAAAGATTTCTACCTTTAAATTATTATGCTGTTGCCCTGTGTTATACTCCCTCCTACGCCCATACCCAGACACCTTTTCCAGTCTACGTACACCTTTCCATCTTATGGAAAATGCGTGGCGGTCGCGGATTGCTGTCAGGTACCATTAAATGGCGACGGCAGTACACGAATACTTGTTTTATATATTATATGTATACACAATACATACGTGTGAACACTGAGATGAGTATTTGAATTACATATTACATGTACATATTTGTATGCGTGTCCATCTGTAAACAGTACTTTACTGAATATAAGTTAAAAATATATAAATCGTATACATGTTTTATATTCAACACAGAATTACATTACCAGTGTGCTTCGATCTACAGTTTAAGAAAAAAATTGTAGAAAAAGAAAAAGTTGTAAAGGTGCATAATCAGTAAGTTCCAATTAAATTTATAGTGTAAATTCAGTGAATACAATAGTAGGTTCACTATAACTATAATTTACGGAATAGGAACAAGTACATGAATATGGACTAGACAGTTTATAAACATAGACACGGATATCATTTGGCACTTTACCTTACGCCTTGCGCAGCACACCACTCTCATGATGAATGAAAAACCCTCTGACACGAGGCGTTATGGTTTGTGAAAAAAAGTAGGAGGCGATGACGAAAACATCCGGCACCAGCGCCAGCGATGATATTATTATTATTATTATTATTATTAATATTATTATTATTATTGTTCTTGTATTTGTTCTTGTTGTGGTCCGTTTTAAAGATACGACTGGATATAAATAGACACCTGTGGTAACTACTGGCAGTTAGTTTTAATTTGACAAGGATTTCATTGTTCTAGACTCAATACATATACGTGTCATACTATCTCCGCCGTTGTTTTCAGATGTTCAAGTTTTACTTTAGTTTTACATTTATTTTTCCATGGCACAGGGCAGGGCATGAGGCAGCACAGGGTATAAGAACATAAGAAATTTACAAACGAGAGGAGGCCATTCGGCCCATCAAGCTCGTTTGGGGAGAACTTAACTAAT
>JAABNY020000045.1:9325303-9338391 GCA_015164015.2 Brevimyrus niger | reverse complement strand
TATTCCATACTCTAACTACACGCTGTGTAAAGAAGTGCTTCTTCAAATTTGTTTTAAAATGTTCTCCCGCTAATTTCCACTTATGGCCACGAGTTCTAGTATTTGAACTAATATTGAAATAGCCATTTGGCTGAACAGCATCCAGGCCCGTTAGAATCTTACAGACCTGGATCATGTCCCCCCTTAGTCTCCTTTGCAGAAGGCTAAACAGATTCAGCTCAGCTAACCTCTCCTCATAAGACATTTTTCTAAGACCAGGAATCATTCTCATAGCCATCCGTTGCACCTTTTCTAAGGTAGCAATGTCCTTCTTAAGGTATGGGGAGCAAACCTGCACACAATATTCTAAGTGAGGTCTTACCAAGGAGTTATATAAATGTAACATCACCTCCCTTGACTTAAACTCCACACACCTAGAAATATAACCCAACATTCTATTATTATTATTCTTAATTCATGTCCTGCACTCTACAGTCATACAAACTGTCAAACATCCCAATCTACTGACAAATATAGTATACAGACAAATGCACTGGAACACGCCTGAATTCAGGTCTTTCATTCTGGCCCATTGCCACAGGCTCCTAGCCATGCAGTCAACTTAATAAACCTTTGTGAAAGAATGGGTCGTTCTGAATAGCTCAGTGAATTCAAGTGTGGTACTGTCATTAAATGCCACCATTGAAACAAGTCAGTTTTTGAAATTTCTTCCCTGCTGGATACTCCGCGGTCAACTGAAAGTAGTATTATTGAAAGTGGAAGTATTTAAGAAACTCAGACCATGACAGACAGGCAGGATTGTCGAGTGCTGAGGCACAAAGTGTGTAAAAGTCGTTCCAAACTCCAGCACAAGAACTGTGCTCCGGGATTCATGGGATGGGCTTCCATGGCTGAGTAGCTGTATACAAGCCTCACATCACCAAACGCAATGCCAAGCATCGGCTAGACTGGTGTAATGTATGCCACCACTGGACTCCGGAGCAATGGAAAATCATGCTTCTCTGTCGGATGGACGAGTCTGGCTTTAGTGGATGCCAGGAGAATATTACCTGCCTGACTGCACTGTGCCAACTGTTAAGTTTGGTGGAGGAGGAATAATGTTGTGGGCTTGTTTATCAAGGGGTTGGGCTTGGCCCAATAATTCTAGTGAAGGGAACTCCTAATGCTTCAGCAAACCAAGACACTTTAGAGAATTCTATGCTTCCAACTTTGTGAGAGCAGTTTGGGAAAAGCTCTTTTCAGTTCCAGCAAACTTCTAAGGCTGGAGATGCAGACAGGATTGCTTCCTACAGAGGCATCATACCACCTAGGGGAACAATACTGACAATATAATTATACAAAGCCCGTCCAAAAACAAAGTCGCCATTTGTTGTCTTTAGTTTTGATTACGGCACATATTTGCAACATCTCACCCTTTATTTTCATCCAGATTTGCATTCATTTTTCACCGAGATCCTGTATTGACAGGTGAGTTGAACCACTCCATAAAGTCCTAAAATCCATAAAATCCTTCATCACATCCCAGAGACCTTCAATTAGGTTAAGCTCACAACTCTGTGGTGACCAAGTCTCGCGTGAAAATGATTCCTCAGGCTCCCTGAACTGCTCTTTGACAATTCAAACCCAATGAATCTTGGCATTCTCGTCCTGGAATATGCCCATGCCAACAGGGAAGAAAAAATCCACTTATGATGGATGGAGGTGTAACCCGGCCATTCAATAGATTCAGGTACTCAGCTGACTTTACTTTATTGCTGCAAAATGTTGCAAGACATTAATAATGATCTAGTCATTGGCTTTTAAGTATTTGCTGATATAAATTCAAATGGTGACTTTTTCTTTGGCGGTCAGTGTATTTACATCAATTAATGTCATCCATTCATGGAGTTCCTTTTCAGGATATTTTACCTTTCGTACTCATTTAAAAGCTTATACTATGCTGAAGGAACTTAAACTTATTTTTCTGTTTTATTTTTATTAAAAACTTCTGAAGATCACTTCATGGCATATCTACACAGATTATGATTCAAAAGCTTGTGACGCAAACACTGTGTAAGTGCAAATATTTATCAATTCTTTAAGGAAAAGGTTGAAGACAGCAGAGGTGCAGTGAGGTGGTTTGAGAGGCTCAGGGGGTGAGTAGAAGGTTGTGGGGTCAAATCCCATACAGTGCAAACAGTGTAATCACTGACGGGCCCTTTAGACCACAATAATGCTCCAGTGCTGCTAGATTAGTGAAGCTGAACGGTATTTTCACGACTCCGTGAGTCCCCCAGTAGAACAGCATGGTATATTTAAAGTTTGAATCGTGTTGTACTTGCCACCTGTACAATTACAGTAAAGGAATTCTTCTACTTCATCCAAAATTACTGAATTAAACACAAGTAAAACACAAATTTCTGAATTGATCTCATGTGTTGTGCAGTGTTTTCATAGTGCATTTTTAATAAGCATTCGACACGTTAAGTGGTGGCTCAGTGCATCGCACCACTGCCTCGCGGCCCCACCCTATGTGCACAAGCGTTACTGCCTTCTCCTCTGACCACTTGGGCTTCCCCTCGGTCCAGACATGCACTTCTTTAAGCTGGCCTCCCTAAAGCACCCCTAGTGTCAATGCATGTACTATCACTGACTTACATCCCTCGCAGTACGTGTTATGCTGCCTGGGGGAGGGTACAGTTGCCCCCCCCGCCACCTGCCCCCTCCATAGCCCTGACAGGGATAAGTGGCTGAAAGATAGATGGATGTACCTGAAACAGAGGAATTCAGTTTTCTCACCTATTAGTACCTCATTTTATCTGCATTTTAAAATTCAGAACTCGACCTGTATCAAACACTGTACCTTTAAGTTACTCACTAATGCCTGCTATTGGCAGCGCGCCATGCCCTCCGGCAGACATTATGCTGCAGAAGACAGACAGCGTTTGTCCGTGAGTAACACAGCCAGCGAACACCGTGTTCCCGAGGCGAGCCGCTTGCAGGGACCAGTAAGAAGGGCAGCGAATTATTTTGCAGGAACTTCCTGAATGAGTCCACAGACAGAGGCTCACGGCCTGTTTTAAGCACCGCGGTAGAGTATGAAGCCTCCTCAGCTTTGCTGAGCAAGCAGCTCCCTGTTGTGCATTCGCTGACATTAGGTCCTGCCATTCTTCACATAAACATGGAATTAAGACATATGAATGCAGTTACTGATAACTGTAAATATCAATTCAGACACTACAGAAAAAGAGAGAAGCTGAAGAAGAGGCGCACATACATGCGCTTAAAAAAGAGCATTGAACACTTGCAGAGCTGTATATACAGTACAATGGTGGCTGATGACTTTGTGATACTAATCTCTCCATTCAAGGATGCCAAGTTTGATTGTTTTACGAGCATTTTAAAAGCTATGCAGGTGCTTGAATGGAGGCGGAGGTCACATTGACGGGACAAAGACTCCACAGCGCGCTGAGCAAAGGAAGGAACAGCTCCCCTGCAGCACTGATTATACCTTCCTTTGCAACCAAATGACAAGGATCTATCCTTCAAGGTGTCCTCTTACTTTGGAGACAGAAACGGGGTGCTGTAAAAGGGGGGGGTGGGGCTAGGACATTTCCCAGGGTCCCTAAGTGACAGGGCCACTAAAGATTTCAGAGCATAACTGGATCAGTCTGGGTTGGGGTCGCAATATATGCATCCATTGAGCCTAAAATCTATAGCAGTATCCCAGGATACATGTGTTGGTTCTAGTCTGCGATGGGGCTTCATCCTGGTGCCCCATCCTGGGTCAATTCCTGTCTTGTGTCTTTTGCTCCCGGGAAAGGATCCGGACCCCAATGACCCTCCATTGGACAGACGGGTATAGAAAATGGATGGATGGAGGGATATTACTTTGTTTATTGAAATAATTTTAACAAAAATGTAGCATTTGTGGTCGAGTGACAAACCTGACCAGCCTCTACACCGAGTTTACACTCCCCCTTACAATGAGTTTATGCTCCCTTTACACCAAGTCTACACTCCCTATGGAGTGACAAACCCGATCATTCTCCACACCAAGTTTACACTCCCTCTCCGCCAAGTTTACACTCCCTCTACCCGGAGTTTTACACTCCCTTTACACCAAGTTACACTCTATGTGGGTTTGAACGGGTCCGTCTGGCGACTTAGATAATCGTACCGTACATTTGGCACTGGTGGCTGGGCTAATGCAGTAATAATAATACTGGGGAACTGGGTCTCAGCCCAGAAACCTGAGGCTTCTTTGGTGCGCAGGACAGTGTTTTGTGCACTCTTTTACACGCTGAGCTCAAATGAACATTTCATGAATGCCGTGTCTATAATTAACTATAGTACCAATGCTAATGTGTGCTTTTTGATCTGTCCGACTCCCTGCGTGGTTTGCAGGGAGGGGTGTTAAGAAGCCGGTGAACAAGTTAGACTGGATCATCATTAGTGGCAGGGTGCAGCTGTTGTTCCCCCATCGCATCTGATTTCATTCTACCCATTATCAGCAGG
Organism: Brevimyrus niger; assembly: GCA_015164015.2. Classification (NCBI taxonomy): domain Eukaryota; kingdom Metazoa; phylum Chordata; class Actinopteri; order Osteoglossiformes; family Mormyridae; genus Brevimyrus; species Brevimyrus niger. Next base: position 9,333,894 of record JAABNY020000045.1, on the reverse strand, counting down.
CGCCCAGCCCTCGTGCCCAGGGCGATTGTGCAGAGCAGCCCCTCCCCTTGCTGCAGTGCTCGTCACAAACAGGCGCCTACCCGGGCAGCACTCCGTGGTGAGAACCAAAACGTAACATGTTTAGACACATTTGAACTACTTAGTTTTACTTTACCGACTTGCAGAATTCTCTTATTATCCACCATTTAATCAATGCTGGTGGAAGCCCATGACATGAAAGCTTAACACCCACCCAGGCTTGACGACCAGCGCCCCCTGTCTGAGACAATGTGACATTGACTTACTAAAAGTGTTGCTTACTGAATGGACCAACACTTATTGTGTATACAACCATGCATGACTGGCTAAAAATACAGATAATGTGGGTTTATCACCTGCTTTCTTTTGTCAGGACAGAGATGACTTTTCATTTAAATCTTTGATGATATGACAGTGTTGTTTCTTTGATTAAGCGTCTATCAGCAGTGTTCTTCTAGAAACACAAACGTAATCTATCAAAAATTCTATAATATATTACTACTATGTTAAACAGAACCATAATTAAATTAAATTAATTTAGCCTATCTGAACAGTTTATCTTTAAAACAGTACTGTGAGGTACTAAAATTGAAAGAAATAGAAATGTGTGGAATTAAGTGTATAAATCTATCGACATGCATGTAAAAATAAAGTACGAATTATTGTTTACTTAAGAAGACTAATATCTGAATATACAGTCATTTATCTTCATTTGTATTTATCTTAATCAGACAGTACATTTTATGAAAATGAAAGCTGAATAACAGCACATATTATTTAACACAAGCCTACATTCAGGTATGTTTCGTCTTACTGGAAACAGCGCAGTCCACCTTAACCTAACATTAAATCCGGATCGCATGGTCCCGTGTAACATCCTAGGTAGCTTCACGTGTTTTTCTGACGACATATTCACAGTGACGTCAGCGTACAGGGATCATTCAACCATTACAACAACAACAACAATAATAATAATAATAATTATTATTATTATTATAACTAACAGGGCCTGCTTTGCGGTGGTGTTTGGAGTTTCCCTATGCAGCATTTCAAAATACCGTGCAAAAGTTCTCGTCAGAAAGCTTTAGTCCGCCGACAGGCTCCAGCATAGCCGACTTATCACCTGCCGTCCTTCCACCTACAGTGCCCCCCTTGACGGCCCGCGTGACGTCGGGTGCCCCCCCTTCCGCGCGCTCCGCAGTGCCGGGATGCCCGAGGGGGCGGAGCAGCCTCCGCGCGCGGTCACATGAGGATGGGAAGGGGCGCGCGGTGCTATCGCACCGGGGTCCGACTCAGACTCTGGCTCTGCTGCGAAGTACTGCAGGGAAAGACGCCACTAACTCGCCTTTTTAAACCATTGAGGGGGGCGGAAATTGTTTCTTCTCAAATTCCTGCGACACCCTTTAAATCAGTGTAATGGTACCGGGGAGGTGGAGCTGCCTTGTACCTTAATTATACATGAGCCCGGGGCAGATTCGTAAAACTGGCATTTCCAGAGCCATTCATGGCTGCGTCTGTGACGGACATGCATTGCCCCGTTACTTTGACTCGTTTATTGTATTTTTTTTGCCCTCATTTTTGATCGTGTTGGGGGGGTCGTTTGCACGGGTTTATTTTTTCAACGCCATGACCCATTCCGGCGGTTCGGGGTGCAAAGGGGGCAAGGCTACCGCTCTAGATCGGGTAAATAGGAATGTTTTACAGTAGCTCGGTGCTGTGTTATGCGGCGTCCGTGCGCGCCGACCGGAGATCCCCGCCTTCCAGCGGCCATCGCGGCTGCTTTTGCGCGACCCTGCAGTGACGCCTGACTACTTCCTACCTCGCAATAATAATAATAATAATAATACTAAAAAAACTAAACCAAGGTACGTCTGCATTCATGGAAGGCAGCCGCTTCTCCAGGCTGGAGAGACGGTGCAAATGGCCTGCCGGCAGACCGTGGGACTTGGAAACCGACGATGCTGACAGGACTGGTGTCGGCCGGACCGCAGAATGGCAGGGGTCTAGGGCGTCCTAACTGCGGCTGCACGCCATGCGGCGGCGTCTCTGAGCCCGACACAGCGCACCGCTCCGTACGTGTCAAATATACATATATATATATATAGTATATATGCATTTTATACATAGCTGCAGCGTATAGCCTCCAAGAGCAAGGATGATGTCTAAAGCGGCAACTAAGGAGAAAAAGTCCTTCGGAAAGAAGCTGTTCCGAAGGGGCTCCGTGCGCTCCGTGGGCAGTTTCATGAGCAGGGTGCTGAAGACCCTGTCCACCTTATCTCACTTCGGCACCGAGGAGCACGTTGTGGAGAACGCGAAGGACGACGGCGGCTTCACAGTGTTTAAGAGCGGGGGTAAGGGAGCCGTAACCCCGGGCGAGGGCGATTGCGACGGCATCGGCGGCGACAGGGTGCCCGGGCTGTCCGGGCTGAAGAACCACGGGAACACGTGCTTCATGAACGCCGTCCTGCAGTGCCTGAGCAACACGGAGCTCTTCGCAGAGTATCTGGCGCTGGAGCAGTTCCGGGGAGGGGGTGTCGGGGCGCAGGACGACCTAGAGGACAAGGACGACAAGGGGATCGTACATGGGCAGAAGAAGGATGCTCCGGACGGCGGGGAGGTCACCGAGCAGCTGTCCGGGCTGGTCCGAGCCCTGTGGACCTTCGAGTACACTCCTCAGCACAGCCGGGAGTTTAAGGTCAGCACTTGCTAGAAAAGGACTACGCACGATTCAAGTAGTCGGTGCTTTTGGAATAACGAGTTACGTTTTCAGGCAAAATGCAGTGAATGCGGAAAATGTGCTTTGGATGATGCGTGGTGTGTATTTTTACGCTGGAATTTGCATGCTGACCATACATAAGATTAATCTTTACTTTGGGTATTCCTGAGACGCACAGAAAACATTTTATTTATTTATCCCCCTCCCCCTCCCTGCATTTATACCCTAAATCACGGGCTCCCTCTATGGATCAGGGCATACCTCACAAATACACAGTCATCAACTAGAGCCAGTTAATCGCACTGCGTGTTTTTGGGCTGTGATGATACAGGACTGTATATGTATATACTTATTGATGATATTATGGGGTCTTTGTAGACGGTAGTGATTGTTTTATGGTTAACGATTGCTACTAAATAGACGAGGGATTCCTCTGGAACGAAACGACGGTGTTAAGGAGCTTAATGCACAGGTTTGTGCTGGGGCTGTTAGACATGCTGACAGCTTGTGAGTGGGGACCGGGTACGGACAGCTCCCGTTTTTAGGAGGTCTGTGCCCTTCATCGCGGAAGGAAACGTGTTGGGCTTTATTGTTGCATTGTTTTTCTCCTCATCTAATTAATATTTAGAGGCAGTTTCTCTGTATGTGTGAGTATTTTCAAACACTCCCTTACATTTGTTATTTTGCTTCTGAATTAAGACTTTAATTGCCTGTAAGTTAGCTTCCATGGTACCGCTTTGGTCGTGATGTCGGCAGCTGGCATTGTGTGCAGTGGATTCCCTTTTGCCCTTACCTTGCAGCCTTTATCTTGCTGTTGTGAAATCTATGCTGACCATGGGATTTGAACCAGCAACCTCCTGTTGACAAACCCACTGTCCTAAACCTCTGATCCACACACCACTCTCAACCCTTCTGGAAGTTTTCAGTGTGTCAGCTCAGAGTGAGGTCAACCAGTCTGTGCGTTCAGAAGTGACTTTCACTTGCGTTTATAAGAGTTGAATGACCTGCTTACTACTCTTCCATGTCTAACTGGTGTGTTTAGTCTGCAGAGGGTGGTTCACACACTTATATATCCTCGTGTTTACTGTGAGATTTCAGATTACCTACTTTGCTCAAGGTTACAACAGCAAAGATCTCTTTCCTTGGGACTTTAACTGTCAGCTTTCAGGTACGAGCGACCCGTGGTGCCATTGGCTATGGACCTGTTGTGCTTGTTGGCGCTGCTCTGTTTGCTTTGGTTGCATAAACACAGTGGAAGGAGGCGTGCCCAGCAAACAGACTAAGCTTCGCCCCTTTGTCTCCCTGTGTTGTTACACCTTCTTGATTTCCTGCAGAGATTCTTTGTTGATCATTAAGTTTTGTTGAAGCCATTGAGAATCTTACCCTGCTTTGCACCTGCAGTTTTACGGGCCTGCTTCTAGTGCGTAAATGCATTTTGTAGGTTTAAAAGTGGCGATTTGGAAATGATCTCTCATGGCTGACAGGGAGGGACAAGCAGTTGGAGCCTGCTTCAAGTTAGCCGGGCCAGAAAGTTGTCTTTCAAGTTATTGTATTATTGAGTCATATTAATTAAGGTTACAGTGGTTAGTGATGAATGACGAGTTGAAGGATCCTTCTTTTCACCCCGGTGAGGAAATGTTTGACACCGATCATGTGTGCTGGAAGTTAAATTAAGGGCCCATTTGTTTTTGCTGTAAGAGATCTTGGTGTGCTATTTCAGTCGGTGCAGGTCCCTCGTAGTGATTCGGGGCATCTGCAGCAGAGTTGTGGATCTGACAGCTCTGTGCTATGTTCCTGGGGGGGTTAAAAACATGAAAATTGGTGAAATCCACACATTTGATCCGTGTGTGTGATCAGTGGAAGCTTTTGCCTAAACTGTGGGCCTCAGGTTTGGTCCTCAAGTTATTAAAACTTTTCAGTGAGTGAATCCAAGGGCATTAAGTACTTCAGCAGGGGTCACGGAAATCTTCATAGCGCTCAGGACTTTCTCATCCAGTCGTGTTCGGATTGATTTATATGTAGGTGGGCAATGTGGGGACCTCAGACAGGCTTCGCCACACATTCTTGCTCTCATGTTGTTGTGTGTTGTCCTGTTATGGATACGTTATTTAATGGTTTTAAATATCTTTAGGGACAAATTAAATTAAGATGCTGAATGCATTTAGATTGTTTCAATTTGCTTTCTCTTTTGCGTTTCGGGTTGTTGTCTACAGTGAGAGATCCTGTGTCATTACACTGTATATCCAGTACCTGAAGCACACACACATTTATCCGTTTTGTTTGTTTGTTCTGCCCAAAATGTCTGGATTTTTGGGCACTAGTCCATTAAGAGAAAACCCGTGTTTTACTAAATACTTTGTGCTTCTGATCTGCGAGTTCTGTAGTGCGGTTTTATAGCTGTCGGATGCTGGATTTCTTTGTTATTCATCTTTACAGGTACTCAGTGTCCTGTGAGTGTTCAAGCCTGCAGGAATGGAGCCTTTGCAGCGCTTTGCGGGGTTGGGGGGCTTGGGGCTCCAGCGCCGCCGTCACCCGACGTCGTGCGCCGGCCTGGCGTGCCTCCGCCACCGTGCTGGAAGTGGACTCGCGGGCATATGGCCGGCGAAAGTCGGTCACCCCTGCAGTCGTTGCACGTCTGCTTTAGGCCGCGCTGTTCCGTGCCTGACGGCGCAACATGCAGACGCAGATCCCCGCAAACGGGCGTCTTGTTCTTGTCGTCTTGTTGACTCCTTGGGAATGGCTGCAGTACTTACTGAAGCTCACTCTTGGGAGGCCCTCTGAGTACGTCCCATGAAGCAGCAAGTCTTCGTTAAATTGTAGATATTTCTGTGCTCGGTGCAGTTGGAACAGCTTGGTAAATGAACAAGGCCACGTAGAACGGGGTATTCAGCTACCAGTTTGGTCGGTTGGTGTCTTTGCTCACAGCTGTGTCATGAAACTGTCGAAGTGCCAGGCAGGTGTGTCTGATATCTAGGCCCCCCCAGGGCCGATGGTCAATAAGCCGGCGCGTTATCAGAGATGCCTTCAACAGCTACTGTGCTGTACCGCTAAACCCGATTTTCCAGTCTTTCTCTGGAAGGCAGTGGAGCGCAGAGAAGGGCAGAGGTCAGGATCTCTGCCTTGGTGATTTAGAAAGTGCAGCTTGCTGTTTTTCTGAAATTTGAAATTGCTTAAAGCCACATCAATTTAAGTAGCAGTTTTTTAGCAATTGAAAGTACAAAAGGCGCTCCAGGTCAGGTAAAGATGCTTGCTGGCCTCTTCAGTAACTCATTAGGTTAGAAATGACTGAACTGCCTGAGACCTGGACCTGGATGAGCTGTTGGAGGATGGATGGATGGATGAATAACTGAATTGCTATTTCTGAAATTAAAATCAATAATGGAATGTTGGGTAATGAAAGTCAATCCACGTTGTCATAATGACAACAAATTCTGACATCTGGTTCAGGATCAGCAGTATCTGGTGACACTGTGTTTGATGCCTTTCATGCCAGCTGAACTATTAAATTAATGAACAATTTATAAATTATAAATTATGTAACATTAAGTTAGTTAATGATTCATACATTATAAATGAAATGCTTCCTTTGGTCCTGCTTTTGCATGGTTTGATCGCACTTTATTTTTGCTGGTTTGACCCTGTCTGTAATGCCAAGTTTGCCGCAACCAATGTTTAGTCATCCATCCATGTTGTCTGTGGATTTATTTCAGTTACTGCTTAAAATTAATTTAAGTGCCGCAAAATGCTTTTTCTACCATTTCCCCCCCCCAGTAATTCTGAGTACTAAGTACTATTTGGGGCAAACAGTCGCATCAGTTAAGTTCAAAATCATCAAGCGATTCATATAGACTAAAAAAGTAGTTACAGGAAGTACTTGGCGACCGATTTTAATGCCTTTGATGCAGAGACGGAACAGTGATTTTTGCTGATTAATAGTCAATAATTGTATTGGTCTACAATATTTATGTAGCACACCAACTTGTGTATGTACTTGCATCAATATGTTTATTACAAAGTAAAATTTGGTATTAATAATGGCTGTCTTACTGAAATATTTTAACTTTAGTTGGGTTAAAAAGAATGTTGTTAATTGCTTTTATTTTTTTATTTTTTTATAAAACTTGTAATGGTAATGAGTAATCATATTCTAATGTATCCTAATGTTTAACTGTTTATTGATATATTTAAAGGGAGAGGAGGGGAAGAAATGTTTCAAAATCCAGATCGGATTAAATGTTGTAACATTCATGGTGGGTACAGTAGCTCTGTGCTAACCTGGGACCTAATTAATCTTAATTACATAATTCTTAATAGACTCCAACATGAATCAGACGCCAAACAGGAAAGGCCCCTTTCCTCCATGATGTCCTTGCATTTAGTCTCACCAAAGTTTGCTGTGATGCGTGGGGAGCAGTCACTCGGATAAAGGAGCACAAATGTCTGGTTTTCCCAGTGACATGTAGGAGATAAAAACGCCTGTCTCAAGTCACCGGGCGAAATCTCATTGTAATTAAAGATTGGAGAAATGCAACGTTTGAATATGATTACCTCACTTTTTTTTTTTTTTTTTTTTTGCAAAGACCACAGCACTGAGAAGCTTAATGTTTGGTTTATTAAAAATAAGGAGCAGGGAAAAGTTTGCAAAACCCAGGGAATTGAGATCACATGCTCCAATATTATATTTCACTAATGTATCATTCCTACCACCCTGCAAAGACAAGAAAAGAAAAATCACTTTTATAAGCCCTTTTCTTAATTTCCCTAGTGTTTGATGTCATAGCACTAAGAGAGTGGCATTTACAGTTAAAAGACTGTTTGTGGTTAATGTTACGTGTTGATAACAATCCTGGCCTCATCTGTTGTTAACATTCCCTAAATCGAATAATTTAGTGGCGTCATCCACTAACATGCTTTAATGAAAATGTTCATTTGACCTTGAGGTCCTGATAGATTGTATATTAACGTCCTACCCTTAAAAAATACATCACCAATAGTCCATTCTGCCGCAGCTTTATTGTGCTGCTAACTTCCAGAAACTCCTGAGAGGCTCCGCGATCCGCCAATGCAGTAAGTAAGTAACAAACTCCGTTAAGACAAGTCAATCTCTACAGGGCCCTGAGTTTCTGGCTTTTTGGCAGGCGTGTTAGAATCTGGCTTAACGCTTCCCTTACGGTCTACATGGCTGTCGGGAATCTCGTAGAGTGACTCTGTATTATGTTGTTCCTCCCTTCGTGGCCTTTTCTGAAGAGGAACTCATAAATACATATGCGTAAATATAAGACGCCGGATGCTGAGCATTTGTGAGCCTGTAATGCTCTGGTGATTTACCTCCGATAAAGCTGGCAGTCTTCCTCTGCCTCTGCTTTCCGTTTGCTCTTTATTTACGTCGCAAATGGTGGCACTGTCACAAGTATTTACGGAGGAGGTGACCTTTTTTTTTTTTCTTGCCTTGCCTTGGCTTTGATCTATTGTATAGGTGATATCGAAGTGAGTAAGACCTTCACCTCACTTGGCTGCTACGGGCCTCACGGGCCTTTTCTGCCGAGGTTTCACATGGGCTAATGAAAGTAGCGTTGCGGGGCCGCTGTAATTAAACCCACCCTACCTGTGTGTCTCCAAATATTTTGTTCAGCCCCATTGTGCCGCCCGGACGGCCGGGGAGCACGGGTAGGCGCTTCTGTTGAAGCAGGATGCTCTGCGGTACTGAGCGTGTGCCGCTCCGCGCAGTGGCTGAGTGAGAGCCGACCTGCTGCTCCGCGCAGTGGCTGAGTGAGAGCCGGCCTGCTGCTCCGCGCAGTGGCTGAGTGAGAGCCGGCCTGCTGCTCCGCGCAGTGGCTGAGTGAGAGCCGGCCTGCTG
>JAABNY020000045.1:9311675-9323112 GCA_015164015.2 Brevimyrus niger | reverse complement strand
ATTTAATGTATTTGTTTGCTGTTGACTCAGTTAATGGTTTGTTCTTGGTAGCTGTTTCATTTCACTGATGTTAAATCGTGCAGTTATTTCAGAGTGTCCTGAACAGGGCCTGTACTGTCTTGCAGAACGTTGTGTCAAAGAACGCGCTGCAGTACAGGGGTAACGCCCAGCATGACGCCCAGGAGTTCCTGCTCTGGCTTCTGGACCGGGTTCATGAGGACCTCAACCACCTCGTCCTCCCCAGCAACAGATCCTCCATCAAGGTGAGCAGTGGGCTCCTGTGTCTGCATCCTGCTGCCAGAGGGGACACATAGGATGGGCCGAATCGGAGACGTGCAGTTTTCAAGAACAGGACTATGCCTTTTATACTGTGAGGCAGTATTTATGCATTGTGCTGATTACCTGTTTCTGCAGGAGAGACTAAATGCGTTTAGGGAAACAAGTGCCTCAATTACCGTTAATGTGACGAATGCTTCACCGAGAAAGGGGAGTTGTTGATAAAGAACACCTGGACTGGGACTGGAAGTCTGAGCTTAAAGTAATCATTCTTAATCTATGTTCCCGGTTTGGATGCATCTCGACGACTCTCTCTCGTATAGGTAATGAGATACGGCAGCCCGGGCCGGACCTGTGACGAGAAGCTGCGCTAAAGCGTGATACATAAAACTGCCTGCACTAAGAGTGGAATGTTCAGTCTATTTTAGTGATGTTAGACAAGCCTTAAATATCACAGGTTATTAAGAGGAGAATCGTACTTCTCCAGAAACGGCTCATTTATACTGGGAAAGGAGAATGATGTGCATGTGTTCAGGTGCCCTGAGCGCTGAGCGAGTGGTGAATCCCACAGCGGGTGTGGTTACCCCCGGACTGACCGTGGTGAGCTGCACAGGGGTCTACGGCTGGCCTCGGTTCATCTCATTCTCCTCAGACGTTTCTACCATCAGTACGGAGAGAATTTAATCTGGAATGGTCTGCGTTGAGGCAGAAGGGGCCTTGAGCTTTGGCTTCCGCTGTGAAGTAGGATGACTGACAGATCCATACTGCCAGGCCCAGTCCATACTGCCAGGCCTCAGCTGGGCACATGCGTGTGGTTGCAGGTGTTGCTTCATGCTGCAGATCTGATGGCGTGTTTCATAATTTGGGTCTAGTGGCTGCTGCTTTTCTCTATAACATTTCGGTTGGGGCCTAAAGATCCTGGTATGTCTGGAACCGGAGAACCCTCAGGTGTACTGTCGCCTCTTCTCCCGATTGCCAACATTCTGCAAAGCTGTGTTGATTTTCTTTTTTTTCTATTTTTTCCTCTGGTGTTCATTCTCATGGTGAGATAGGGAGTTCTTTTTGACTGTACTCTATGTCCTGTCGGTTTCGTGTGCTCTCTGTACTGTCGGCTGTTCTCTAGCGAAGGATTAATGCTTAAAACCTCCCCCCCCCCCCATCTCTCAGCCGCCCCTGGTAGAGGATGACAGATCCCTTGAAGGACCCACTCTGCCCCTGTCCGCTGGCTCCTTCGTGCAGGAGCTCTTCCAAGCCCAGTATAGGTATGTCTTCCCGCTGTGCAGCGCTGAACACCTTAAATTGATGAGCTCCAAGTCCCGACGCCCTGCTTCCTGGCATGGGAAGAGCGAGCAGCTTTTCGCTGATTCAGATGAACCTCAGCGGTGCTTTGTGAGTGGGTGGAGGGAAGCAACGCTGTCTCTGGTTTTATGTCGTGTCATAATCTTTTTGATAATGAACGGCTGCTTTTGTAATCGCCGACGCCGAATTCTCGCGTTCTGACGTGCAGGTCGTCACTCACCTGTCCGCATTGCCAGAAGCAGAGCAACACCTTCGACCCGTTCCTCTGCATCTCCCTGCCGATCCCCCTGCCTCATACTCGGTAAGCACTCATACAAACAACTTTTTTGGGGCCTTCCTGTGCTTCTGTGTCAAATTAATTCCCGCATTGGATTTTTGTTATGCATTTTTGATTAGGGAGTACTGTGTGGCTCAGCGGGTTAGGCCTCTGCGCCTGTGTTCAGAAGGTTGCCGGTTCTAATCCTGTCCTCAGAAGAATAGTCGTCAAGGCCTTCAAACCCAGAAATACTTCAGGGATGCTAGATTAATGGCCTGATCCTACACTCAAGCACCAAGCTTCACCTCGTTTCCTTATACTGAGGGACCTTTCTGCTGCTAATTTGGCTGTCAGGATCAAAACTTCCAATCGTCAGTCAGTTAGTCCCTGTGATCAGGATGGGGGGCTTGATGGCTCTAACTGCTCCTCCTTTGGCTGTGCTGCTTCCCTGGTATGACGCACAGACAAATGAACTGCAGCGAAGCCTCCTTTAATCTGCCTATAACGCGACAGCCGGTTTATAAAGTGCTCATCATCCTGATCTATTTTGTGACGGACTGCATACGCTGTGTGAGACACCTTGCTCATTTTAGAATATGATATATGATAACATGATAATTTTATATTTTATTCCCCACGTGCTGCATTTTTTGCATTTTAAGAAAATGCTTTGTCCATGTCCAGGAAAGTGTAATTCGGTCTCTTTTCTCCCTTCCGGGTCAGTCAGGAAGTAATTTAGACTAATTTGTCTCTTGTTTTTTTTCCTTTCAGTAGTTTGAGTGTAGAGACGGCGCAGACTTGGTTAATAACGGTCCTGTGTCACACACTACAATCATTATCCTTGTACTTCATAAAACATAAAGGCGATGAGCTGAAATCAAGCGTGATGGTGACCTATGGCTGTTTAGGCCTGTGCTGTGAATTTAACTTGCCCAGAAAGATGATCTTCGCAGCACTTGTGTCTATATGGCTTCAGTTTCACATCCCTCTGAACTGTCTGACATCTGAAAGTAACACACTCCATGCCAGTTAAGTTTTTTCTCGGAATACTCTGGGTGTATTTTTAAAGATGCATATACAAAGCAGAGGTCACCTTATTTTCTGCAGAATAAGGACAGTCTGTCTGTACCGTCCACTAGCCCAGCTATAGCTATTTAGACGCTATCCCAGGATGCAAAGGGCCGGACAGGATTTCAGACACATGGTATGAAAAGCCAGTACATCTGAAAAGTGCGTTTTTTGAGCCACAGGAAGTAAGAGATTACCAGTATGAAGACAGGAAGTGTGCGCATGTGGAGCTAAGACTGCTTACAAATCGTTGCGTCAACTTGTTAATCTGCCAGAACAAATATAGGCAGTTGGGTGTCTGTGCCGATGTGAAGCAGGTAAAGTATCTTGCGCAGTGGTGCAATAACCTTGCAACATATTTGTAACGGTACCTCACATAAGTATAAAAAGTTCAGCTCCCTACTGCTGTGCCATGATGCCATCTGCTATGAAATCTTGATAGGGCTTGTCAGGGGTTATTAGTGAAAAAAGTTAACCCTTGGCTGCCTGAACCAAAACGGCAAAATAAATAAATAAATAAATAGATTTAGGCACTACTGTTATAGTAGTACATAATCACTTTTATGTAATCAGCTGTTTTAGCAGTATTTATTGAAATTTGTATCCAGGTAGTCTTGGTATTATACCGGACAATATTATTTGGATCACTGCATTTTAGGTTTATCACGTGTATTTTTTCAGAAATTGAAAATTCATCAATTATAGATAATTGGAATAGTTCAACTAGATATACAAAGCTGTTCAGTTGAGAAAAAAATTGTCATATACACGGGGTAGTATTTCTGCATTACTGTAGGGACTCTCGTACACACACAGCCCTTAGCAGTGCTGAGGGCCTCTAAGTGGCTCTCAGCAGCATCTGTCAGACTCCTGCACCTTTGCTGGTATGGCTTATGTTGCAGAAAGTTCACGTATCACTTATATGATCTTTTGCTGAGAAATATTGTAATATTCATAAAGGAAAAAGGTGAAAACTTGCCCATAACTGTGATGTCCATTGAGCGAGCGGGGGAGTTACGGAGTGAGGAATCAGTGTCAGACAGGGCAAGGTACAGTGGTACCTTGGTTTGCGAGCATAATTTGTTCTTGAAACGTGCTTGTAATCCAAAGCACTTGTATATCAAAGCAGATTTTCCCATAAGAAATAATGGAAACTCAGATTATTTGTTCCACAACCCTAAAATATTCATATAAAAATGATTAATACAAAATGTAAAATTAAAATATATGTAAACCAAATTAACATACACTTTACCTTTGTAAAGAATTGTGGATGGTGTGAGGGAGACGAGAGAGAAGAGAAGAGGAGGGTTATTTTGTAGAGTTTGTTGATTTTCACTTTAAATAACGGAATCACTGCAATCTGTTGGCTCACTGGAATCTTTTTCTTTTTGTGTGACTTTAACAAGGAACCTATCCAATGACAGCTGCGTTTCCTTTTTGATTTTGCGGAAATGTGGACATTGCATTGTCGTTAAACAAAGGCATCGCTGGAACTGCTATGATTCGGGTGGTGCTTTTATGCTTTTGCTATTTTTTTGACTATACTAGTGAGGCACGTCGACCGAGACCGAGCATGGAAGTCGATTACCCACAATCCCGCAGCGAAACAGAGAGAGAAGAACCATCGGCTCAGTTGTGATCACGTGACTCTTGACAGACAAAGTGTATATGTAATACCCGTATTGCAAGATTTTGCTCGGTTTCCAAGTCAAAATTTATAAAAAATCTTTAACAGACTTGAACATGGACTTAAATACCCAGGACTGAGTGGGAATAACAAGAAACTGGTCACAATTGGGATTGCATGTGAGGTTAATGAGGGGGCGTGGCACACGGGAGGATTGGACGAGCAGGTAATGAAAGAATCCCCCCAACCCTGGGGCACCGGAAACGGAACGGACACACAAAATAAGCACAGGGACAAGAAGCAGGACAACCACTGACAGACCACAGGGAACACAGACAGGTATAGGGGCACCAAAAAAGGAGACACGAGGAACACAAACAGGAGGAACAAAAGGACCAGGAGTGAGCACAGGAGACAGAGGGATGAGGAGCAGACACAGGGAAAGGATGGGGGACAACGTGGAGCCTGAGGGGGAACCACAGCGGGCAAGAGGTGAAAGCCACAGGGGCAGCAGGCGACCTCAAGACCGGAGCCAGAGGGACCCTCAGCGGTAGCAATGCAGGAGCAGGAGGGGACTTTGTGGGGGCGAGGAGGCAGGCAGAGGAACAGGCGAAGGTGATGAGGAGGAAGGTGAAGGAGCTGATGGAGAAGGGGAGGAGGAAGCTTTAGCTGTGGTAGGCAAAGGCGCAGGCACAGCGGCTCAAACGAAGGCGCAGGCACAGCGGCTCAAACGAAGGCGCAGGCACAGCGGCTCAAACGAAGGCATGGGCGCCTAGCGAGTCACAGGCATGGGACCCGCAGGAGGTCAAGGAGGTGCCGAGGGCAACCACAAAGCTGGACCCTGGGGGAGCACAGTGCACGGCCGAGATCTGCTGCGATAAGGTGATGGTGGCTGTGATGACCCCTGGAGGGGTCCAAGGGTATAGTCGGGATAATCCCTGACGGGTCCCACTCAGGCTTCTCAAGGAGAGAGGAGTGGTGGTCAGGCCATCAGGGGCCTCCTTGGGGATAGGGCCTGGGGCCATGTAACCCATGGACACGGGAGCAGGGTCCGGAATCAGGGAGACTGGCGGAGAGTTGGTAATGTGGGGCTGGAACTGGAGGGTCAGGAGGCCAAGGAGCTGTCACCAAGAGATCTGAGACTGAGGGACCAGGGAAGGTGGTGCAAGGGCCGCCGGGAAGGGAACCACTGGGGGCAGTGAGTCATCCGCCAGGACTGGAACAGGAACCTTGGTGGTGAGAGCAGGAACCTCAGGAAACGAAGTTTATTAAGGTAGAAACGACAAGGCAAGGTACACACGGGAAACAACGTCAGTGACTGGATTGGTGAAACAGACTTGAACACGGACTTAAATACACAGGACTTAATGGGAATAACAAGTAACAGTTGATCACAATCGGGATTGATGAGGGGGCGTGGCACAGGGGAGGATTGCGCGAGCAGGTCATGACAATAACAAACTACAGCTGAACAGAACGCATCTGTCAACACAGTCATACAAGTTATGCCAATAGACACAAAGCATGGCTGCTCAGTATTGTTTCCATGGAATCCAAAATATTTTGATAAACTGGAAGAAAATGTCCAGGGGTGTAATCTCCACGAGGCTAATGTCCGGGGGTGGGCTCCCCACGAGGCTAATGTCCGGGGGTTCTCCTCTGACACCTCTGCCAGGATCTCCAGACAGATACCAGGACAGAACCAGCCCTTTTAATCAGCTTGTTTAGCCTGTTGGCATCAGCTGTCTTCACTTCATTGCCCCAGCACACAGCTGCAAATACCATGTCAATTCCCCCATTTAATGAATCCCTTAACATGTTAAACTGGATACCAGAAGGATTTTATTTAGGTAAATTTTGGGAAAGATGGGTTGTACCTTTCTGTGGGCTCCTCCTCAGCTGTCTTCCATTTATCCATTCTTTGATCTGAAATGTTATAGAAGTATGTATGGACCAGTACCGTTTCATTGTCCATTTTCTTCCATATTTTTTTGGATGCCAAAAATGCTATATCTGATCTGCAATGTTATTGTTATAAGATTTTTAAAACCATTGTGGTCATGAAGCAGAGGTCATGAAGCAGAGGAAATGCTCTTTGTGCAGGGTGGGGATGTTGACCAAATTGCACAGAAACCAGGGACTGTGGTTCAGCAAAACGGCGTGACTGTGAGGGAAGTGATGATGGTGTCTGTATAGATCATTATGTCTGAACAACTGCCTGCAGGGGAACGTTCACTGACATTTTAATGCAGCCATTTGTTTGTTTTCTTGTTGACATTCACAGCCTTTCACTGTTTTCCATGCAGTGTTAGTCAGTGCTGCTAACGATCATGATGACGTTTGAATGTTCTTAGCAATCCCATGTGTCTGGGAGGTTTGTGCGTGTGTGTGTGGGGGGGTGTCGAGTCGGACCATCAGTGTTCTTTGAATAATTTATTTGATTGCAGCATAAACTGTATTCATTGCACAGCACATGACTCCTCAAGTGGTCTTGACTCGTTATTTGACAGAGGCCCGGTGTGCGGCAGGCGTGACTCACTATTTGATAGAGGCCTGGTGAGCAGGCTTGATTCGTCACTTGATAGCTGTTTAGACTGTTGAGTGAATGGGGTTAGTGTGCAAGCCATTGACTGGATAACCGGTCTTTCAGGGTATATGGACACAGCAGCTAATCAACCAATAAGCTAAAAGAGAACAGGCACTTGTGCAGATGAAGCTGTAGTTCCTTCCTGCTTGCGGACAGACTGCTCTTTCTCCATTTGAATGTTCTGCTGTGCTCCAGCTATCTCTCCAAGCCTGGGCCCTCTCTAAGGCAGGCCTGGCTCCTGCTGTGTTCCTCCAGGATGTCATGCTCATGGTCTGCCTTTCTTCCGCCCAGGCCCCTGTACGTGACCGTGGTGTACCAGGGGAAAACGTCTCACTGCATGAGAATCGGAGTGGCCGTACCTCTCCACAGCACCATGTTCCACTTGCGAGAAGCTATCTCAGTGGAGACCAAGGTGCCCCCAGACCAGGTAGTTTGTCTGTCTGACTACTACAAGCCGGCTTTTTTTCCCACACCATAGCAGGTAGGGCTTAGATAAGCAGATCTATGGCCTAAAGATTGGCACAAGATACTTAAAGTCAACAGCAGCAGTTGCCGTACATATCCGGGTATATGAATGGACAGGTATGTGTCACTGTGGATAAGGGTTGGGTTGGGTGTTTGAACCCCACCCTTTCGTCGGTATGTGCTGCTTTTGTGTTCCCCTTCTGCGGACTTTGGTTTGCTTCTGCTGTCCAGAATCATGTGGTTTAGGCCTCTCCAGTAGGGGTCAGTGTGTGCCTCACTGGCCAGGGCACTGTGTCCCAGATGCTTGCCAGCTCCAATCCCACAGTCAGCACAGTGACGTCACCAATTTGCCCCCGAATAAACCCCTGAACCCTATTTGCTTTAGGGAATGTGCCATCTTGCTTTATTAATACTGTATGTCGCTTCAGTTAAAAAAACTGAAGGTGTATCTCTCATGTGTGCAGGCATTTGTCCTGTGCTGTAGGTGGGCTGTGGATGGATGGATGGCTCATTAATATTATACTTATTTAAGGCTAGAAAGGGCATTTTCATCACTTACATCATTCTATTGAATTGGATAAAAGTTAGTTAAATACTTGAGCTTTTATTTGCACAGCAATCACACATTTCCTCAGGGGAATCTTCTCCTGGTTTCACTTGATGTTAAACGTAGCGAACTTTAGTGTAAACATTTGAACTGAAGTACAGGACTTGCTGCTCTTTTCGACCTGAATGTGCCCCGGATGGCTCTGTGAGCGGAGACCTTTGTCTGTGAGCTAGACCCCTGTTGGGCAGACGGGGGGCCTCGTGGTTGAGTGCCCAGGGGCATGAAGGCTCCCCTATTGTGTCCCTGCCAATGGTCAGCAGTCTCATTGTGCCGCGACATGACAATGGGTGACACTGTCACCCCCATCCAGCTCCAAAAACTGTCTGTATTCATATAACTGGACCCTGGACAATGGTTTGATTTTGGTATTTATAGTTTGTGCTTATTTCTTGTGGAAAAACCCTCCTCTTGTACCGTTTCTTTACAGAACAGTGTGTGGGCAGAGTTGTTTCAGGCTGTTCTGATCTTATTTTGTCTTTGCTACACAGATCGTCTTGTGTGAAATGTATTATGACGGCTTCCAGCGCTCTTTCTGTAATGATGATGAGGATCTGAATATCATTCAAGAAAGCGACTCGATCTTTGCATTTGAAACGCCGGAAACTTACAGACCGGAAAATTCTTGGGCTCAGAGAGGTATTAGTTTGTCTACATGGGTTTTGGCTCATTTGTATTTTTTATTATTATTTTTTTTTATATAGTTATTTATTGATTCATCCACTCAATCATTACAAAGTTAGTATTGATTTTTACTCTGGATATATAGTATTTAAGTAATTGTAAAATGTCATTTGTCCTTTGTTGCAAAAAATGTCTTTATTGCCCTTGATAATTTTCTAAAAACTCATTCTGATAATTAATAATACTGCTTTACAGTCCTCTTGCTATCAGGCCTCTAGATTCTTGTACAGTTGATCACTGCCTTACCTCTATTGAAGTGTAATGATTCACAACATGAAACCTGAACTTCTGCTTCATCTTAGGAAGCCTGCAGACAAACCTAAATCAGAACAACTTGAAGTATTCAGCAGAGAACAACAGGACGGCCTCGTTCATGCAGGGTGCGGTGTCACCCAATAAGAACTCTGACAAGATCGTCTTGCTGGTGTGCAACAGGACCTGCACTGGCCACCAGGGCAGGAGGTACTGGGAGGACTGGTGCAGCAGGCTTAGCCATCACTCAACCTGCTCCCACTCATTATTCTCTGGGAATCTTAACCACTAACTCTATTGTCCCTTCTAAAGGCCAGTCTGTATACTAAAACACTGAAGTCACTTAGCTTAATTATGTTGACGCCTTAAACTCTAAATGCATTATGGGATTATTGCAGGTTCTCTGTCTCACTGCTACAACACCGTACTGCAATTTCATGGGCCATTCCACATAGCTCAGGTCCGCTATACAGCCAGTGGTCAGTAACAGTGCTTAAGGCCAGTTCTTGCTTCACTTTTCTGCATGCTGTTCTGGTTCGTTCCCAGGGGTATTCAGTGGTCTGTGTGTGTGCATCCCAGATATTTTGTGCAGCAGATATTATGCGCGTCGGAGTCTGTCGACTGCGCATGTGCAAGCACATTGACTAGGCGTTTCCAGTAGGTGGAAGCACTGATTTTCACAGACCAGAGGTCAACTAAGAAAGAGAAGAATAAGAAGAATAGCTGCTGTTGTAGTATTTATGGTGAACAGCTATAAGGGAATCTGCATATTTAATTTTTCATACTGTCCAGACTACACTGCGGTGTACGGGATTTTCAAAAGCAGCACTATTCTGGCCATTTAAAAATTTTGCAGATAAATTTTGCCGAGCCGGTGGGAGGGGTCCCGCCTGATTTTGTTGCACCGATTTCGAAGTAACGTGAATTGCCATTTTACGGTAATACAGCCCAAGGCGAGTGACAACACTAAAACTGATGCTGAAGGTTTTACCCATTTCAGTACACTGCTTCTATCTGTATTTCTATTTGTTGCAATACATCTGCCCTCTGCTGGTCTGGAGGTATATCATTGCTGTACACGTGCGCCAACTGCGACAGTCTGCGTCGTTGCACAAATGTAGCGGGTACACAAGAGTCCGCACATAAGCATGCGTGCACCATGACGGTGCAGCAAAAGTGAAGTACGAACTGGGCTTCCGGAATATCGCATTCATGTGTAGCCACTATACTCTGATGTACCTCTAGTCTTCCTCATTGCTCTAATAATTCCATAATGGTGACATTAGTTTTTCTGGCAGGTTGTGTCCTCTGCGGCTCTGGACTCACAGCCAGGCCTCCAGAGTGCTGAGCTCCCCCTGCTTCCTCCCCAGGTTCGGCCACCCTTTTGTGCTGCACCTGGAGCGAACAGTGTCCTGGGAGGGCTTCCAGAAAGAGATCCTGGAGAAGATGAAGCACCTGTTGAGACCAGGGGTCGGCGCAAAGGTGAGCAGGGGGACGTATCGTCCATTCTGTAGATGCCTGTCCTGGTCGGGCACCTTGGAGCAGAGCACCCAGAATGGAAGGTCAGTCTCAGTCTCAGGACAGACAAACAGGCAGAAAGTGAAAGAGAGAGAGAGAGACACCCAGCCCTAACCTTAACCATAAGTAATCAAACAAAACACAAGGTATTTTTTTAAATTGAGCTTCCCCTTGTGGGGACCAAAAAAGTGGTCCGGTCCCCACAACATGAAAATAACAGATTTTTTTTTTGTCTCATTTTGGGGACATGCGGCACCTGCAATGTAATGTATACATAACCCACAGGCCGCACACACTACATGAGCCATTTAAAGCACCGTTAGCCGCTATGCTGTCCGTGAGATGATGTTTCTCACTTGGTGGTGCAGTGCAGCAGTGTCGCGAATCTGGGCGGCACTGCGACCATGTCACTGCACGTCGGCGGCGTGCTAATGCAGCTGCAGTACTGATGGGCCGCCTTTGACAGTTCAGGACCTGAAGGGTGGAGGAATGGCGCGGGACGCCCCAGGCTGATTCTCCTTTGTCTGCAGGTGGGCCTCTTCAGCTTGCGTGTGGTGGGGGTGGTGGGAATCACCTACCTCCTTCCCCAGGAGGAGCAGCCGTTGAGTCACCCTACCGTGGAGAGGTAAGCTCCCTCCTTCAGATCCACGTCCCCAGTCTCTCCTTTCCAGAGGTGCCGTGCTTCATCTTCTGTGTCATTCGCCCCCTCCCCCCCCCCCCCCCCCCCCCCCCCCACCACGCTCCTTTCCTATCCCCCCCGTTCTGTCGTGTCCTTCTCCCTCATTCCTTACAGCCACT
>JAABNY020000045.1:9297946-9311665 GCA_015164015.2 Brevimyrus niger | reverse complement strand
TTGAGTCCCCCTACCGTGGAGGGGTAAGCTCCCCCCTTCAGATCCCCGCCCCCCGTCTCCCCTTTCCAGAGGGGCCGGGCTTCATTTTCTGTTTCATTCGCCCCCCCCCCCCCCCAAAAGTATTCAAGATTTGTTGCAGTTTCCTTGTGTTCTGCACAGTTGAGTTCAGCTAAATTATGCAAACAATTATTCTTGACTTGTGACACATCACCCCGAGGTGAAATCACTGCATGTTGCCATTAACTCAAGTTGCTAACTGTGATGTAGCAAACAAGAACAATCCAGCCTAAATCTTTAAATGTTTTTTGCAAAAAAAAAGCTCTTCGAGCTGCAAACCCAAATGAATCCAGTGTGACTTATGCCTGATCCTGATGTCACAGGTCGTGTGATGAGGGCCGAGATAAATACAAACGGAAGCTGGGAGGGTTTAAGGCTTCTCTGTCCTTCCCGGGCTTTTGGCAGTGATAAGTCTCCCAACCTAATGGAGTCCTTCGGGCGTCTGTAGTTGTATCATTTACTGCTATGATTTTTATTATTGTTCAGTGTTCTGGGTAATTTTTAGGCACCTATTTCCTGTGCGAATGGACTCCCGGTTTAAATGGGACGGCTGTGTTCATTTTCAGTTGATTTGTGTAAGCAGAAATTGTGGACTTTGTTGTTGTCGCCAAGGGTTATTTATTTAAATCATTATCCCACATGAAGTGACCGGAATAGCTGCTCGATTTGGCTATTTTATCTGCTTCTCCTGATGGAGCTTTGAACCTGCAGTAGAGCCCCTATCCTCGGTGTCCCCCTGTCCCAGCCTGTCCTCTGTGTCCCCCTGTCCCAGCCTGTCCTCTGTGTCCCCCTGTCCCAGCCTGTCCTCTGTGTCCCTTGTCCAAATGCTGGACATGGGTGGTCCTTTGTAAGGCAACCTTTATGAAAGAATTCAAAGCAGTATGCATAGTTGAACTGGTGTCGATGTGCTTCACAAGCTGTTTGAAGATTTAATGTCATGTTACCATAGATTTTTCAGCACTGGGCCTTCTTTAACTCTTGTTTTATCTTTGGGAATGTTGTTTCCAAGCTGTTGTGACCAGCCATGGTCTATGAAGTGTAAATGGCTTTTAGTCATTAGTTGGGGTCTCAAGGCATATTTGCATACTTTTTTGTACAGTCCTTAGTACCTGCTGGGGTCCCTGGGCATATTTGTACACTCCTCAGTACCTGCTCACTCCTCCTCCTCTCGCCTCTGCAGGGCCTACAAGGCCTGCGGGCCTGGCGGACCTGCCCATGTCAAGGTCGTGGTTGAATGGGACAAGGACACCAGGGATTAGTAAGTAGCTGAAAATATCTTAAATGACCCTCAGTTAAAAGCCCATGACCCTGTACTGGAGATAAGCATTTGGAAGATGGACGGAATAGCATTTTGGGTACGGATCTTCTACAGTATTCTTCTTGACATCATTCAAACGCAAACCCTAGATTTATTGACTAATTAATGGCTTTATATTTATATGCATTTCCAGTGGCTATGTCTCTTTAAAGTTTTACAGGTATAATTATTATTTATTATACCTGTAAAAAATAATTTAATTGCAAACCATGTGGTATAATGGTTAGGGTTCAGGACAGTGTTGTAATTCTCACATGACTCAAACTCACTAGTTACCCTGAATTGCTTCTATAAATAAGAAGCAAATAAATAGATGCAGGTGTATAAGGAGTGTGTGCGATAAGCTAGCTGCTTAAAAATAGTCTTTGATTTATTTCTGCCTTGCCGTGGCCGCGTGTGTCGACAGTCTGTTCGGGGGCCTGGAGGAGGAGTACATCCCGGAAGCGGAGAGCGTGCGGCTGCATCGTGAGCTGCACAGCCAGCCCCAGGCCTGCACCCTGGCTCAGTGCCTCCAGCTCTACACCAAGGAAGAGCAGGTCAGGCCGGGGGGGGGCCGGGGGCACAGTCGCTTTCCTCTTCATCTTTGCCTTCTGCACAGGCGGTTATGTCCTTTCGTGCATTTCATGCTTATGCAACACACACACACACACACACACACACACACACACACACACACACACACACACACACAGACATTTATATCTTTGTGGGGACTCCCCATTCATTTCTATGGGGAAAACTCCTAATCCCAACATGACAACCCAACTCTCTACCCAGTCCTAACCTTACCCATAACGTCAAAATAACAGTATACCAAATTAAAAATATTTTTCTTTTTCATAAGCAAACACCAACTCTGGCATATGACAACAGTCCCAGACCACTATATTTTATAACTGTGAATGTTTATATATTTTTAACATTTGTAACAGAAAAGGGCTGATCATCAAGTGGGAAAAACGCCATAATTTTCTGCGTAATGTCTTTTCATTCTGCACTGAATTTTCTTTTGGTGTAAAACATTTGTTACCGATGGACTGGCCCTATTCTCCAGTCCTCCAGCCTTCTTTATTGGGACAGATTTGTTAGTCAGAAACTCTTCATAGTCTCCACTGTCTCGCCTTAAGGTGATAAATCAAATTTGTAGTGTATAAATGTTAATTAGTCTAGATCCTTCTCGTGAAATTTTAGCAGTGCTTGTAAAATGCATACCTAACGTTGTTTTTGCCCAAGTTATAATAATCCCAACCCAGCAGACATTTTTCTAACTGTGTAGTACTCAGGTGTGCAAAGCAATATGCATCAGCATTTTAAAGGAACTTATTGCAGGTGAATGTCGGGCTTTTAGCCATCGGCCAATTGGCAGTTGTTGCTGTATCAGCTGATAGCGATAGTCGGCCAATACGATCGGTGCATCTCTAGATGTAACAGCATAAAATTCACGGTTCAGTACAAGCTGTGCTTTTGGGTTAGTGGTTTGAAGCAATTGCGGTACGGTAGGGAAAGCGGAATTTATTTTGTAAACATTTATTGAACCTGCAAACAGAAACACATTTAGGAACAGCTGTAAACCAAAGGCAATTGTAAACCATTTAAATGAACAAATGCGATACCATCATAACCATTATAAGGAACCAAATACTGCATAAATCTGTTCCAAACTACCAAATATAGCTGCATATCTGTAACAATAAATGTGACCCCTATAGCCATAATTATTATTTACTGACAAGTCCTTAAAAGCTATGGGAGACCCAAGTCAGCACATCTGTCTACAACAAGACCTAACAGATACTTTGTGTATTATAAACATAAAAATGTAAAATAGATTCATCAAAAATATAACAATCATAATGAACTAAATCCTGTGTTCTATGAGTGTGATCACATCTCTAGTGACAAAGTTATTTTTTTTTTTAACCCCTCTGAATGTCCTTCACCTTAGATGCTATGAGGAGATTAACTTGCAGATGCAGTTTTCTGCTTTGCCCAGTTGTACTCATTATCAGATACTGTCGTCTCATATGAGTTAGCATGTTGGATGTGTTTCCAGTAATGAATATGAGTTTGGTGAAACAGAGATGACAGACAATCTTAGTCTTACCAACTGTTCTCTCTCCATTTATGGTGTAATAAATGTTCTAAAAGTGCTAACCAAAGGTGGATAGTTCAGGTCCAGATTTGTTTCAGTAACCTACTTGAGTACTATGTGACTGACTTATACTTTATACTCAACTGGTTAACTGAAACAAAATATTGATATGAAACAATTTCTGGATTTTTACTATCTGGACCTCCAATAACTGACTTTATCTAGCGTTAGCTGTTACCAACCCACAGCCGCAATTATCATAATGTTTTCGCAGTTGAACCTCCTCTTTTGAATTCATGTTATGTCCTTGTCAGTGAATGTATTCATTCCTCTTATTGTTTTGTAGCAAACAGAAAATGATGTGCACAATGGCGTGTGGTGGATATGTGCACTGTTACTGCCCTCGTGCTTAGAAGCCCTATCATAACATACTGACACATGGTGCACTACTTCGTGAAGGGGAACATTCACATAACTCCTTACTCCTTACTTGTAGCTTTTCATCATCCTGTTTTTCGTTGTGCATTTATCTATGTCCTATAAATCCTCTTTGTTAATGCGTTTGAGTAACTCGCTCATTCCTGTATTTCTATCCTAAGTGATTCCCCCATTAACTCAATTTCGGACACATTGTTTTTTCTGAATCAAGGTAATTTCTTTTAAATAAGACACTCTTCCTGAGGTTATTCTCTCATTAGGACACTCCAAAACTCAACTTCGACTTGCGTAAGGGCCTGGTTCTGTACTGTGGGATGCTTGATGGCCAGATTGGGCCAGATAAGCATCCCCAGGCTGCCGTGTCTGAGTTTTGTCATGGAGACCACGAGCACTAGCTGATTCCCTTTAGTGTTGATGCTGAGGATCATCCTCTGTGCTCCAGCTGGCCCCAGATGATGCCTGGCGCTGTCCCCACTGCAAGCAACTGCAGCAGGGGCGTATCAAGCTCAGTCTCTGGACCCTGCCGGATGTCCTCATTCTGCACCTCAAGAGGTTCAGACAGGTACCAAGCCAGCAGAGCGAACACTATGTGTTGTTTTGGGGTTTAAGCGTCGGCTGACGGTCGTTCGTTTTAGCGGTAACTTTAATGGTTAAGTGGAGCCCATCTCCGTTCGACTCTGCATGACCGTCGGTCTGGTGTGGAGAGTCGCAACCTCACTGCAGGCTTCGTGCCTTTGGCTTGACAGGAGGCAGACAGGAGAGTGAAGATCCAGAACATGGTGAGGTTCCCCCTAGTGGGGATGGACATGGCGCCCCACATGGTGAAAAGGAGCCAGAGCAGCTGGAGCCTTCCATCCCATTGGTCACCCTGGAGACGACCTTATGGGCTTGGCCGCGACCCCCACGACTACCTGTACGACCTGTACGCCGTGTGCAACCATCACGGCTCCATGCACGGGGGACACTACACAGGTAAGACTCTGCGGCGGACATTCTCTCGTGGTCTAGTTGGCTTGCCAGTGGCACATCCTGCAGTCCTCACGACCCGTTGGTCTCCCCAGCTTACTGTAAAAACTCAGTCGATGGACAGTGGTACTGCTTCGATGACAGTGACGTCCAGCCCATAGCGGAGGAACAAGTCTGCAAGCAGACGGCGTATATCCTTTTCTATCAACGGAGAACCGCCATTCCTTCTTGGTCGGCTAACAGCTCTGTTGCAGGTGATTTGTGTTTTTTTTGTTTCTGCTCACGGGATTCCTTCAGACGCCGCATGGCCCAGTTCCCGTTAAGTGCTTCTGCGGTGACCGTGTTGTGATGATCCTTCCAGGTTCCACCAGCTCCTCGCTATGTGAGCACTGGGTCAACCGGCTCCCTGGTAGCCGGCAGGCCAGTGTGGCTTCCGGCGCCTCGTCCAGACGCACCTCTCTGGCCTCGCTGGCAGAGTCTGGGGATTTCCCAGGGGAGCGCAGTGAGGATGACGGTTAGTGGCACATGCTCTGTGCACGGAGTACAGTGGTACCTCGGTTCTTGAACTCACTAGGACTCTAATTTCTTGAAAGTGGAACAAACTGGTCTGACCTATAACTCGATCTGAATATCAGAAGTCGAATCGTGAACGCTGACCTAATATAAATTGTACGCACCAGGAAATGAGTCATACTACAATGTAATTCTTACTTGAATGCCTTTTTCACAGACTGGACTATTAACTGAATAAAGCAGCGCAACATTACAGTAACTAACAATAAATAACCCACTAACTTATGTGTACTATTAGATCATTTATGTAATTTATTTGAACTTTATTTTACCAGGTAAATTAACTGAAAACCAGTTCTCACTGCTTTTACGTGATATTCGGGAGAAATAGCAGATTATGCATCGGAACCCCTACCTGGTATACAAACGTCATGCGTGTAACTAAACTCTTCAGCCAATAAGGGCAAAGGTGTGTCGTCATGGAGGTGGTTCCAGTTTGTGCAGCCAGGTGAGAGGTCGCAGTGCATCAAACCGTAATGCCTTGTGTCAGGATCAGAATGCGTTGTATTAAGCCAGCGCTGTAAGCAAGTCAAACGCACCCAATGACCGGACTGGGGAAAGAAACTGAAATGCGAACTTAATACAGAGGACTAATGACAACAACCAGAAACAGCTGATCACATGAGGATCCCACACAAGGTTAATGAGTGGGTGTGGCACACGGAAGGAGCGGATGATCGGGGCAGGACAGGGGTAATGTTGGGATAAGACCTTTATCGTTTTGGACGCCATTAAGAAAAAATGCTCTTCTTGTTTTATCCTGTTGATTTTGTGTTTAAATGTTAAAAAAACATTTAAAACATAAAAATGTGATTTTTGGGGGCCGGGATCCAATTAATTGTTTTTCCATTATTTCTTATGGGAACAATTCGATCAGAACTCAAACTTTTTAGGATTCGATCCGGAACGGATTAAGTTTGAGAACCGAGGTACCATTGTATTTTATCATCTTGTCTGTATAGCACCTGTGCAATTTTGTAATCACTTTTGTAATTTTCTAACCTCCCTGAATACTTTAATGCTTTACTGTTTTATTTTTTCTTATATCTGGCAATTGACTAGCGAAGGATCTTTACTGATGAAACTCTGTCATTTTGTGTCTGTGTATCAGCTTAACCACTTGTCTTTCTCTAAAGGAGGATTCTCTATTCGGCCTTTTGTGAGGAGCGTCCAGCGGCAGAGTCTGTCTTCAAGATCATCCTTAGCCAGCCCCCTGGCTCTGAATGAGAATGGGATCAAGCCCTCGTGGTCCCTCTCAGCCAAACTCCACCTGAGGTCCAACTCTCCATCGCGCTTTTCCTTAGACTCCTTTTCCTCATCCTTAGAGAGGATAGGGGAGACCTGCGACGACAAAGTGTCAACGTCCTGTTTCGGCAGCTACAGCAGACATGAGCGGCAGGCGAATAAGGCCCCCCTGGCGAAGATGGAGGGCATCACCAGCGACGAGGGTAACGGTACGGAGTTCGTAGATGAGACCTACTGCAGGGCTCCCGTTCAGCCGGACAAGAAGAGCTTCAAGGCCGACCAGGTTGACAACGGCAAGCAGCTTCCAGGTGTGGAGCAGAACAAAAGTGGGCAAGGGAACCCCACCAAGGAGCAGAAGCGAAGGAGCATTTCTGGAGGGGCAGGCCCGAAATCGGAGAGCTCAGGCACCAAGAGGAGCTCTGTTAAGATTGCGTCGGACACGGAGAAGACCTCCAAGAAGCGCCTGGGCGGCATCTCCGCTTCCAAGTCCCCCTCTTCCCCAGTCTCATTCAGCCCCCGATCTAAGAGCTCCACTAAAGTGTCAAACCTGAAGGACAAGACTGACTCTGCAAAGATCACGAGGTCCCCATCCACTGGAACACCTTCTAAGAAGGTATCTGCCAAGGGTCAGGAAACGCCACCACCAGGGGCCACCCAACAGAAGCAGCGCATCTTATCCATGGCCAAATCTTCCGTGTCTGCCTCACCCCCTGTTAGGAAAACCCTGTCCGGGACCGAGAGGACTTTGGCAACTGCTCGGGGCAAACTTGAGAAGAGTGCCAGTCAGGACTCCCCCCGGACCAGCCCTTTGGTAGACAAGCCCAAACCAAGCCCTGTAGCCCGGGCCTCACTGCCCCGAGGGGCCGACGGCAGCCGCCTGGATAAGCGGCTGCGAAGCTCCAGCAGCAGCTCCTCCGTCACCAGCCTCCGGTCCCCAAGCGCCTCCTCTAGGGAACTCCACAGAAACAACAAATCGGAGGACAAGGGATTATCCTTTTTTAAGTCTTCGCTGCGGCAAAAGGAGACGCGCAGGTCGGCAGACTTGGGCAAGACTGCCATGTTGGCTAAGAAGGCTTCTGAGGGGGGCGCTAAGGGGGGCGCCCTGGCCAACGGCTCGCTAGGGAGCAGCGACGGCTCCAGTAAGCCGCCTCTGAAGGCGCCCCCGGGTTCCCAGGCATTCAAAGGTTCGGACAAGGAGAGGTCTCCCAAGACCTCGACCCCCATCAAACGCTTGGCTTTATCTCAGTGCAAATCGAAGTCTTCCACCCCTGAGATGGGACAGCAGTCTCCTGCAAATGGGAATAAGCTACTTGAAAAGACTGCTTCCTCTAGAAAGCTTTCCTCCGGCATGCAATCGTCTGCAAGACTAACACAGAAGCCTCAGTGATCTATGAATAGTGATTTTAGTTTTCCTGCAATGCAGCTATTTTTATGTGCCTAATTATAAATATATGTATAATATATACAATTATAATATAAGAATATATAGTCTATATTTTTCTTTTCTTAAAGAGAACTCAATTCTGTAGATTATGAAAGCGCCTTTATATCCTACCATCAAGCCAAATAATTGCCAAAATAATTGGCAAAATCTGGTACAAAGTCCGCTACTGTGCACAATCAAATATTTCACTCATGAATGTTTGCTTTTTTGTGTGTGTGTGTATGTGCTTGTTTTATTATTATTTTGCCAAAACAGTAGTAGTACAGACTTCAACGTTGATTGCAATGCTACTTTTCCGTGCTCTTTCATGCTTTGAAATGTCTGAGGTCACTTTAATATTGGTTTGCAGGACAAAGATGCATCACCTTCACATGGGTAAAAAAACAAACAAAAAAATTCTGACTTAGTGGTAATTAAGAGGCAATGTCTCACATTAAATATCATTGTATAATCCTTCACCAACACACTAAGTATCTACAATATTCCCAGCAGTACAGGATTGTTTGACATGAATAACATAGGTAGTTGTAAAAGTTTTTTAATTTTTTATTTTTAAAAAAAGTGCTCTTGGCTGGAGTTTCACTGGTTTGCGTGAATTGGTAGATGGTTTGGGACACTAACCTCCATGTCCACACTGAGCATTTTATTCTGTTAGTCTTTGACTTTGTCACGTGGTTTGTTGCCTTTGCTGTCGTAAGAAAGTCACCTGCAGATGACATGCAGTAATTGAGTCATTTAGCTGCATTAATCCAAATGCATCCTATAAAATTCTGATGTAAGTCCATCCTGAATGTTCCGATGGCCAGATGCATTTTAGCGGCACTGCTTTTTCCCTTCTGGGACATGATGTCATCCCAGTGAGACGAGTGTGGGAGTAAAGAGGGAGCTTGCAGATTGAAATGTTACTGTAACTGTAATGTAATTGTAATGTGTCTGTCACTCTTCACGTCTGGCTTAAGGAATCTAACCTGCTGTTTCCACCTGCTGACGAAATCTCTGTTTATATAAACGGATGTTTCATGCTGCTGGCATAAAGGCCACTAATGATTTCAGGTGCTGAGCATGTTTTTGAAACTGGTCCTCGTGCCCGGCTCTATACACCCTTCTCCATCTCTGTGCGGCTGGTCCTTGTGCCCGGCTCTATACACCCTTCTCCATCTCTGTGCGGCTGGTCCTCGTGCCCGACTCTGTACACCCATCTCCATCTCTGTGCGTCTGGTCCTCGTGCCCGACTCTGTACACCCTTTTCCATCTCTTTTCATCTGGTCCACGTGCCCAACTCTGTACACCCATCTCCATCTCTGTGCGTCTGGTCCTCATGCCCGACTCTGTACACCCTTCTCCATCTCTGTGCGGCTGGTCCTCGTGCCCGACTCTGTGCACCCATCTCCATCTCTGTGCGTCTGGTCCTCGTGCCCGACTCTCCCTATTGCATGGTTTTTCATTTCATTGACTGATTGGACATGCACGTACGGTCATACATACAACACACATGAACCAGATACTTCATGGTGTTCCAAAATTTGATCATCACTCTTATTCACGCCATGATGCCATTTATTTTTTTCCAGTTGACTGTGACATCCAGCTATGTGGCACATGGGCCATAGGGTTGCTGTAATGGCCACCTCCAATGGTGGCTACTATCTGAATTTAAGAGTGAGTCAGGGTGGGTGTGTTGGGTCCTCTGATAAAAGTTTGGTGCATTTTGATCAGAAACCCACTCTTAAAATACTGTTTTACATGTTGCATGTAGCTACACAGCTATTACCTAAAATAATTGTTTTTCACGTTATTCTATAATTTTTCCTCGGTTTAATGGTTATACATTAACCACAAAAATGCTGCGTATACGGTATTGTACAGGGTTCGAGATAAATACCGCAGTGCTCCCTGAATTTAATGGGGATTGTAGCATATACATAAGAGGAATGCTTGGTTCTGGTTTGTTGCACTGAAGGCAGAGGCTCCCTCTAGTGGACACTGCTGATGAATGTACAAAAGCGGCGTTGCATGTCTATGCATGAAGGTATCTATGCAAGCGACTGCTGGTGATGCTGGCTGCCAGGTGTTGTTTTCCACGTTCTGAGTGATGGAATGCACGGATAGTCCTCTACCTGCCTCTGCCTTTGCCTTGATGATCTCATTGCTCTTTACACAATAAAAATGGCATCTCTGTTTTCCCTTGAATAACAGTTTATATAAACATCTGCTGATGTTTTATTTTGACATTTTTGTCCTTAATGAGTTTGTGGGAAAAAGCTGGATTCATTGCTGACACCCCGGTATATCAGACTTCCACAAAATGTCACTTTTCCCGTGTGTTGAAGCACCAACACATCAATCTCATTGAGGGAAAACGCCACCATGAAATGTTGAATCGATCCCCTTTTGTCATGTATGTTGTTTTACTACAGTCATTAACAGTTTGTGTGCTGCGTTGAGAAGCTTCCAAATCTTTCCGGGTGATAAGTAACTTAAAACATTTTTGCCCCTCATTACACGGTTACTAATTAAGATAACAATGATAATTGTGATGATAAAATCAATTCCATAATTGTTTTTTTTATGGTGGGGGATGTTATTCAAATGGCAATAGCACAGTAGTTCATTATGAAATGAGATTCCTTTGCTGTAAGTCGGTACACTGGAATCAGAGGCTTGTTAGGCATGTTTCTTTGTGTTTGCTTTTCTGACAGTAGAATTTTAGGTTTTGCTCTACACTGAAAATGTTCTCTAGCGCAAGTATGTGGAAGGTTGTGCAATATGGAAATGGAATATATTTAATAATGACGACTTAAATGTGACTCATGGGCAAGTGCATGAGACTCAAAGCTTTTAATTTAATTTATTTGTATAGGTCACAATTTGAAGAGAATGCACTTTTAATATGCACATTTCTATCATTTTTATGTTTCAGAATATGTTTTTCCTTTGAAAGAACAAAAATTTGTATAAAGGATCTACATATGCAAGAAGAGAAACTGAAATGTAATAAACAACAGGAAACACATTGTTGTGTGTAAAATTTATTTTCCTGAAAGTTAATTTGCAATCTATAGCAATTGTGTTGTGGGCTCAGTGTTTCTCTGAGTGATGGATAAACTGATGAATGTGCTGATGTGTTAGACAACGGCAGCCAGTCAGCATCATGTGTTGTGGTTAGACTGATTCTGGGATCTTGGTCCATATGCACCATCGGCATCCTACGTCTCAAAATATCACTGCATAGCAGGAAAAGCTGCCCTTTTCACTGTGTACATTTTTCACTGATGCTCCTGATGAGCTCTGATCACTGACAAAATAAATTCCAATAAAAGCCAGAATATTTATTAAAAACTCAGCTGCCTTCTCAAGCTGGAGGCTTGACTTTGTTACTGAAAGATCATTTTAATGACCAAAGCATACATCAAAATCATACACCAATCATACACCATACATCAAAATCATACATCAAAATCATACACCATACATCAAAATCATACATCGAAATCATACTCCATACATCAAAATCATACATCGAAATCATACACCTTACATCAAAATCATACATCGAAATCATACACCATACATCAAAATCATACACCATATATACATTAAAATTGTATATATCATGCATCAAAATCAGTACAATTACAGCCACGTGTTCACAGCCACAGGTTTTTCTTACTGACATCATTCCATCTAGATAAATGTGTCATCTGGATCTTTCACAGCAGTCTGGCTCCCCAATGCTCTCCTTGGAATAATGATCAAATGGTCAAAACTGCAGACTTTTTTTTCCACACTATTTTGATCCTCTAAAAAGTCATTAAGTGAAGCCCTTGACTTAAACTGTGGCCTAAATGTTTTTACACCAGTTTTATTTCCCAGATATTAATATATAATTTATTGTTTTTTATGTGAAGTCAAGGTTTCAAAGCACAAATAAAGCCACATAAAACAGTTGTTTAATAATTCAACAGTTGTGTGCAAATGAAACATTTCAGCCTGGCAAAATGGTGACCCAGTTCAGCCAGTGAGGATGAAATGAATTTTGGGCAATTATTGTAAACCTTCCAATTATGCTATATAGAATTTTAATGCACAGTACTATATTTTGTAGGTTCTTAAAATATATCCTGATCTGCCGCCAGATGCTTCTTCCTCAGTAAGTTCTGACGTGCAGAGTGCGCTAACACTGCCCCAACACCTTTTTCTCTTTCTTCAAATCCATATGTGTATTTCACTGCTGTTTTCTCAGCAGCTGTCTCTGCCGCAGAAACATGGGGAGATTCATCTTGGAAGCAGGGCATTCGGCCTGTTAGACATTTATAAGGATTTATAGGAGTGTGATAAATAAAATGTGTGTACTTTTTAATAAAGTATTTAAGGCCCTGCATCACAGATCAACGTCCGTGCTGCTCTCATAGATTTGAGACGAGTGTCCCAGGATGTAGAGTGAGACGCTGATCCTGGTCTCACAAACACACCCTGAAGGTCTTTGCTTTCAGTTTCTTCTAGTATTTAACTTTCCTTTTTGGTGAAGATGGGCCACTGAAATCCTTCAGTAATAAAGCAGGCTGCCTTATCACAGGACATGCAACACTCCATCTACACTACATGACCAAAAGTATGTGAACAGCATTTTGTCCAGCTAAAGGTGTTAAGATGAAGTCAACTAACTCTTATGTGCAATAACAGCCCGTGTTCTTCTGGTAAGGCTTTCCAGTTGATGCCGGAACATTGCTGGGGGGATTTGCTGGCATTCTGGTTGCGTACTGATGCTGGGTGATCAGGCCCCTTTTTGTGAGTTTGTGTGCCCCCCCCCCCTCACATTGTGACTGAAGTTTCTCCCAGACATTTAGATCTTCACAATCACCTCACTTGCAGTTTTTTTTGCGGCAGCTCCAGCAGTGCAGAAATTTCCTGAACTGACTCCTTGTAAGGATGGCATCCTATGATATTGAAGGTCACTAACCCCTTCTGTGTTAGTCATTCTGCCGCCACTGTTTGTTTGAAGGAGATGACTGTCTGCATAATTATACATCCGTGTCCGCATTGGGGGAGCCTTTATTTAGCCAGTTCCTCTAACTAATAGGGGTTTCCATATACTTTTGCGTGTGTATACTGTATTATGTATATTAGAAAATGCTGGATTGCAAATAAATCAATACTGTGGAATGGATCAAGATCTGCAATCAGCTTTTCTGTATATAATTTATTACTTCGACTGGGTCCTCATTCATTGTTAAATGTTACACATGTTCTGTGCCTTTTAATAGTGTCAGGCTCTCTGACACTGGTCTCGTTCCATGGTATCCACCATTCTCACCAGCAGCCAAATCCCCCCCAGTCCCGCTCTGTTTACCCACCGCCTGTGGCACTGGCCCTAGTACCTTTATTAATAATAGTTTGCAATTAATGCTGTGTCTCCTACGGAGCCCCTCTGGTGACATAGGAGGGGAAAAAATAACACGTGGCCACGAGATAATAACGCGTGGCCCCGATATAATTACCGTATTTAGTATCGAGTATAACGCGCACTCGTGTATAACGCGCACCCCTAATTTTCGATTAAACATCGGTATAAAATTTTGTTTCACA
>JAABNY020000045.1:9285418-9295469 GCA_015164015.2 Brevimyrus niger | reverse complement strand
CTGCATTTCTCTACATTTCACTGCATGTTGTTCCTGTATGACTATGCATGAGCGAATTAAAGAATCTCGATTGGGGTGACAGATCAATCTGAGATGTTTGTCTGTATATAGTGCTATATAGCATGGCTGAAGCTTTTATTGTAGACAAACTTGATTTTTCCAGTTTAATGGAGAAAATTACTTTTGTAGAATCCACCTTGTTACCTTTAGATAAACAGCCATGCTTCACTATCAAAGATCTAACCCTCTGGGAGTAACAGTCACACAGAAAATAACAGAACTGCGTGCATAAACTCACAAAAAGCTTGTGTTGGCATATGGAACCACAGTCAATAGGTCATATGGAACCACTTCAGAAAGCACAAGCACAGGAGAAACAGGCACATGACATTAAAGTGAGTACCGACAATCTTAAAGTCATCAGCTGATTTCTGTTATTCTCGACCCAAAAAGCAATTCCAGCGCTCACGAGTTAGTCTTTGCATCGAGTCACTTAATACTATTGGCTTCCACAGATCTTGCGTCTCGGTGTAATATTGATGCTGTAATACGCAGCATGTTACAGTATGAGCTTCATACTGCACAAACCAACCACAAGGTGTCAGCATATGTTTACTGAATAGTGTTAATATCACCATTAGCCCCCCAACACACTGTATGGCGCTAAAGTTCTTATGAATTTCATTCTCAATGAATGTGCATTTCATGTTTGCGGCAAATATAATTCTTTTAGCGTCACTGCAAGCGGATATTAATCTTTAGCACCGGCTGTTACATGCAGAATTTCTGTATAGCAGAACATATTCCTGACAGTGACGGCAGTTTTATCCCGGTTGCGTCTGACAGATGGAGCTGTTGTGTTATTTTATATCAGCCAGGATGGTGCATACTAGGGAAGCCGTAATGCATGTAAGTTGCATGTGTTAGTGCTAATAACACCGGAAAATATAACTATTAAGAAAGAAAGCAATGAAATTTAAGAAATTCCACATTGCAGCTCTCTAGGTAAGTCTTGTTGCAATTTTTTAAAAAAAATACTATTTATCAAAAACAACTTGAAACTGGCACAGTTGGCATGTTGGTCACTGATGCTGTTTTCATAATTGATTGCTTTGAATTGATTATGTGAGCACCGTTTCACCACGTCCCGAGAGCTCACAATATCCGTCACAACACACTAATGTGAACTGGTGCAAAGCCTGACTTGATGACAGCGATCCAAGCGATATTACCGTATTGGACGTGATGGTGATCTATGCCATAGTGCATCGCTGTGCATTTTGCCTCTCATGAAGCACTCCGCAGCTCAGGCATATGGCTGTTAATGTTTCCTATCCTTCATCGATTACCTGCCCTATGCATTGATATCTGCTGGTATCCTGTAAGTCGTGATTTTTATTGTCCTCTAACACACCTACCCATTTCATTTTGGTTTTTCTTTCCCGGCCCTAAGGCCATAAAGGTGATAAGTGTTGCTGGTGCAGCTGACGCTTCTTTCCGGGGGGGGGGCGGGAGCTGACCTGGGCCTGGACACCTTCAGGACTTTATGGTTACCCGCCCGGCTACCTGCTGCTGTCGTCCAGCACATCAGGCTGATAAAGCAGGGAGAGCGGAGCTGGCAGCCTGGGGAAGGCGAAAGGAAGCAGCTCAGAGAAACATCCGTGCGGTAAAAACAAGACGGAAACGGACGCGTCAGCATGACGGCACGTTGGGGCCGCGGGAAGACGGGAAGGTGGGGGCCAAGTTTACAAAAGTGGAGCGCAAAATTATTTATGAAGTGAGACAGGGAGAAGCTTGAGAGGGGAGTCCAGACGAGATGGAATTATAGTCATCAATACGGGATGTGATCAAGGCGTGCAGCAGAGTGGCAAAACTCAGAGGTGTGATAGATTATGGCGATGAAAATATGCAAACCGAGTAATATTATGAAAATGTGATGCGAAATGCAGGGATGACGCCCAAACTTTTTATGGCAGGGGATTGAGATGCTATAGAGCAGAGGTGGACATTTCAGATCCAGAGAGTAAAAATGCAAACCAGGATTTTGTTTCAACCAACCAGTTGAGTACTATATGGCTGTGAATCTTTATACTCAGCAGGTTGGTTGAAATGAAATCCTGGTTTGGATTTTTACTTTCTGGACTTGTCCACCTTTGCTACAGAGCCATCGATTATTAGAGAAGAATCATCAAATTTGGCAAGAGGAGATCTGGATGCTGCAAGGAGAACCTCAGTTTTATGCTTATTTAGTGTGCAATTGCAATTGGTGGCAAACTGAGTTTGTATCTCTGATAGACAGTCGGAAGTGGGTGGAATGTTGGAGTTAGGCTTAGCAGGTAAGTAGAGCTGGATGTCAACTGGATAACAGTGAAAAACTGTATACCAAATTCCCCCAAAATATTTCCAAGAGGTAAAATGTAAATGATAAATAAAGCAAAGCCCTGCGGAACACCCCTAGCAACTGTCTGGAATCGAAAAGTTTTTTAACTAGACAAACTGAGTACGGCCCGAGAGGTAAGAGCTAAACCCAGTAAGGCCATCAACAGTGATTACAATAGACACCAGTCTGCATAACAAAATAAAATGAGACATTGTATCAAAGGCTGCACTCAAATCAAGCAACACCAGTATGGTTAGCAGCCTAGAATCAGCAGGCATTAGTACATCATTTGTAATTATAATCAAAGGCATTTCTGTGCTATGAAATGGATGATAAATAGACTGAAATTGAAGATACATAGACTGAAATGGATGATACATAGACTGAAATGGAAGATACATAGACTGAAATAGTTCAAATAAATTATCTGTAAGATGAGCATGAAACTGTGCAGCAAGCTTTCCTCAAGAATTTTAGACAAAAGCAGTAATTTCGAGATTATTCAAAATTATGCAAATTGTTGGGATCACCACCAGGTTTTTTTTTTTTTAAATAGGGGTTGTGGTAGTTGTTTTCAAAGATGTGTACAATGTCAGACATTAAGGAGAAAAGAGAGTAAACAGGCTTTTACCAGGTGTCTAGGCTCAAACTAATAGGGAGATGACTTAGATTCTTGAATAAAATCAGGAATTCCAGAAGGAAACTAAAAAGCAGGAAATAAGTGGCTTACAAGAAACACGCCTTATAGAACAATGAATGGTATTTACATCAAAGATCAACTTCTGAAGGATATTATTGATCTTAGCATTAAATAAATAACTAAAAATGTTTTATTGTGCGGTGAAACACAAATGTGATGCAGTAGCATCCAGTAGCCTTAGAACATTAAGAGTAGAACATTGGGTTCTGGTGCTCCTCTTACTCAACCCGATCTGATCTGCAAAATAGACTGACTGGGCTACAGGCAGGGCATCCTAATAAATGAGTAAAGGATCATTATGCAGTTTCTCATACACAGCAAGACCAGTCTTTGCCTACAGACATTCCAGTCTACAGCCCATAGCTTTAAGTTGTCATAACTCAGTGGGGAACCAAGGAGCAGAGTGTTTTACAGAAACAGTCCAAGAGACCCTGCAGTCCATTATTATAGTACGAGACCAATTCATCAGTAGTAGATACATCATGTGTACAGATTAGGTCCTCTGTTCTATTACAAAGAGCGGTTGGATTAATATTTTTAATACTACAGAACGAGATAAAATGGTATGACTTAAATTTAGGTGAGGCCAGATTAATATCAGTGGATATTAACCTGTGATCAGGCGCAGCCAAACCAGATGCAGCGAAGTAGATGGGAGTAACACCCAAGCAGCAAATAAGATCCAGAATTTTCAAATGTGTGGGGAAATCAATGTACTGCTGTAAACCACAAATGTCCAGGCAACATGTAAGGAAGACGTGATGACATCATCCACAGGTATACTACAGGGATGCCAACTCTCACCCAGTCTCAAGACTACGTAGAAACCTGCAAATCAATATTATTCCATAAACCTAAAATCTGCTACATGAAAAGCGTTGGCAGACGCAAACCAAACAGACCACACCCCTTATTCTGTAATTAGGATGGGACCTTTCTGGACAATTCAGATACAATTGTCTACGAAATTTAGTTAATTTGTGCATCGCGATAGCTGACCTTTATGCCAAAGTTCAATCTCCCTTTCTCGTTAACATTTCAGAAGTTTCAAAGTCTTGAAGCATCATTATACAGCAACTGACCACTTCCATTAATCCATAAATAGCATTTCTGCAATATCATCAAATAAAACAGTCTAAGACATTAGCTAATAATGTGAGTATTGTCAAGAAAACAGGACAGAGTTAAAAATGATAAAACTTTAATACACAGGTCCAGAGCCCGTTACAGTCCTGGACAGAATGGCAAATTGTCTGCACTTTAGTATTCAGCTAGCAAGCACCTGAGTACTCAGTACTCAGTACTAACAGTCTGAGTACTCAGTACACAGTACTGACAGTGCCAGTCACCCCGAAGTCTGTGGCTATGGTGGCTAAGAAGCACAATGGCTCCAGTAACAATGGGCAGCACTAATGACAATCAAAGGACTCAATAAGGTTGTGTGACCAGCAAACAGGATCCAAGGTGCAGAACTACAGCAGAAACCAGAGAACAAATCAGAAGTTATTACTAAGAACCACCTTACAAATTCCAATCAGAGACTCAAATCTAAGTGAGCAGAATCAGTCCGCATGACTGAGTGAGGAGACACCAGCCAAGCAGGTATGGGTGATGATGCATGGAAATCATCTGGATGTGGGAGACGCCGTCAGCAAAAACCATACTAGGAAACTGGATTCTGGACTGGATGTTACAACTATTAATAATGCTATTGAAAGTAAAAAAAAAGCAACTCACCATTAGTTGTCCTGTAGGAGAGTACATGCATGATTGTGAGCAGGACAACGCTCAATGTGTGCCGGATATGCGTCTCTGCTGAATATTAATAAAGCGGAGAGCTGTCAAGTTCCTGCTTGATAAGAGTCACTTCTGAGAAATGCTTCTTCCAAGGCCACCTACAGTAAATCACTGGGGAATTCATCAGCACCATCATTAACTTTGTCCTGAAAGTTATTTGTTTTCGTTTTATCGTTTCCCAAAAATGATAAAGCAAACCTATGTCTGCCACTTCTGTGCATCAGACCTTTGTTTTCTAGAATGGTGGGTAGCCAATAGTCTTCATTTCCCCCGATAATCAGTATCTTGTTGGTACAAATTTTTTATTGATCGTAGTCCATTTCCATACAGTTATTACATTCTAAAAATAGCTGAGGATGAATCCATTTACTTGTGATATTTTTTAACCAAAACAATCACAGGTAAATAGGGCTTTATGTACATGATATTGGGGGCTGACCTGTACTCACTTTAATTGTCTCTCCTCATCCTTCCCCTTTATGTAAATACGTAACAGATGGCTAAGAGATTAATATGTTTCCTGGTAATATCCATGTGTGGAGGACATTCACTGTACATTAAATTCTTTCTAAAGGGCAGAACAGCAAGGCACAGCGTGAGTAAGACCCAGGCATCATTTATAACTCACCTCCGACATTAAGAACAGCACAGATACAAATAATGGATTGTTTGGTGGAAGTGAGGATGAAGCCTCATGTATTTAATAAATAAAATACTTTCAGGTCAGCACAATTTAAAAGGGAAACGGCGGCAGGGAAACAGCGCATTTGAAGCTGCTTTGATCTACGTTTTCTTTTTGACACATTTTTCTGGTCTTTATACATTTGGATTCTAAAACTGAATCACATTTTGAACATTTTACATTGTGTCACAATTTACATCACAAAACCCAGTACATCTAACGGCAGCTACCCATTATAGAGCTTAATTTTATGCACTTGTCAATGGAAATGACCGAGCTGGAAATGATAACGGCGTAGAGTGGCTGTAGCTCCTCAGTGCCCAAAATAAACCCTCTAAAAGTGATGAACGCATAGCCGTGAATCACAGGCCCGGCCCTTCGTGCCCAGGCTGCCATTAATAACCCGTATTTCACAGACACCTAGGCAATCCCCATGGAGAGTAAACATTGACCGCCGTGAAATTGCTCCACTAAATTTGAAGTTTATTCATTTTTAGTCGGAGGTAATATTTTCCCCAAAGTATTACTTCAATTCCCTATAATAAAATGAAAAAAAGTTTAACGCCAGGGCAACACCATAACTCTTAATGCATCTTATTATACCTGAGACCTTCAATCAAGGGCATAGTAAAATTGTAAAAAAGAAAGAATACCTGCTCATTTTATATACACTATTTTTGTGGCCCATATTAGGGGTTACATTGCTGATCCTTCTAAATCATCATTACTTTTATTGTCAGTGTTAGGGGTTGCATTGCTCATACCTGTTATGCCTGATACCAGAATCAGAATCAGAAAAACTTTATTGATCCCGGAGGAAATTGCTCATGTTACTACTAAAACGGTCACACATAGACACAGGACAAGAACTTAAAAGAAAAGAACAATATCAGATGTAACTATAAGAATTGAAATAAAATTACAAAAGAGAGACTCTGCATATACACCATGATATATACAGAAACAGAAATACAATATAAATAAATACAATAAATACTGTTTAGTGGTAAATTACACAGGTACCAAACTGCCAGATGTGGTATTTTACACTCTACATTTTGCCCACATGCCATCAAAACAGAGAAATGGATCTGGTCATGCCCATAACTGTTAGTTACACTTTGCAGTTTATGCAGTTTTGCAGGTTTAGATTGTCAAAATAGAGCCATTAAGTGCTGGTGTGAAGTGCAGTGCTTGGACAGTGCGTATCAGGCTCCTACAAGCAGGACTGAAGACCCATAAATCAAGGAAGAAGCTCTTCATCAACGAGAAGCAGGAAGGAGCCTGGCTGGAGTTTGCACACCAATAGATTGAGAAATAAGTGAAACAGAAAAAATGTGTTACGGTCTCTATATACAACTGCAGAAAAAAACTACCAAAACTACCACCAAAAACTGAGCTTGCTCAGTGCCTCTGGATGTGTGAGATATAAAGTCTCTACAAGGACTGTTGCCTTGCTCAGTATCTGTTTAGTCTTGTGGCCTAATGGC
The DNA here is from genome assembly GCA_015164015.2 of Brevimyrus niger. NCBI lineage: Eukaryota > Metazoa > Chordata > Actinopteri > Osteoglossiformes > Mormyridae > Brevimyrus > Brevimyrus niger. Next base: position 9,288,420 of record JAABNY020000045.1, on the reverse strand, counting down.
CTCTGCTGAAAAACGGCCGTGTTTCATATCCCTGCAAAAAAATAATCCTTCACTAATTGAGTGGATTTCCCGTAGTTTGCATGCATTAAAGCATCGTGATAAGTCCACTGGGAGTTTACAAACACCAGTCCCAGATATCTGAGCTGTCTTTTAAGTTTGTAGAATAATATTCATCCAAGGGTCAGTTTCCAAAGCTGGCTTTGGGGACATGGAATGTCACCTCTCTGGTGGGAAAGGAGCCTGACCTGGTGAGGGAGGTAGAGAGACACCTACTAGATAGACTCGGGTTCAACTCCACATGGGTCGGGCTTTGGGACCAAACTCCTGCAGAGGGACTGGACTCTGTTCCACTCTGGAGTTGCCCTGAGTGAGAGGCAGTGGGCAGTTGTGGGTTTACTCATGACCAGGATGATGATCAGCACCTCCAAGCCTGAGGCTAACATCCAGAACCAGAAAAAAGGTGGACTGGCCCTCCAGGTTAGGGATGGGTTACTGCCTCAATCCTTGGGTCACAAGTGAGAATGGAGAAGAACGGAGCAGGAGATTGAAAGAGCTGATCGGTGCGGCATCAGCAATTATGCGGACACTGTATTGGTCTGTTGTGGCGCAGAGAGAGCCGAGTCGAAAGGTGGAGTTATTGATTTACCAGTCGATCTAGGTTACGACCCTCCCCTAAGGTCACGAGCTCTGATATACAGGCAGCAGAGATGAGCTTTGCAGCAGGGTGACCGGACTCATCCTTAGAGTTAGGGTGAGGAACTCAGACATTCGGGAGGGGCTCAAAGTAGATCCACTGCTCCTCCACATCCAAGAGCCAGCTGAAGTGGTTCATACATCTTGGATGCCTCCTGGACGCCCCCCCAGAAAGGTGTTTCAGACAAATTCAAATAGGAGGAGACTTCGTTGGTAGACCTAGGACACACTGGAGAGATTATATCTCTCAGCTGACCTGGGAGCATCTGGGTATGCCCCCTGGAGAGGTTGGAGGGAGTGGCTGGAGAGAGGGAGATCTGGGTACCTCTCCTCAGTCTGCTGTCTGATCTGGACCTGGATAAATGGTGGACAATGGATGGAGGGAGGGATGGATGGGTGAGGATACTGACCCTTTTATTTTCCAAGCATGAGACAATACATAAATAAATTACTGTGGTTCAGAGAATGATCACACAATATTTGCAATGAACATAAAACAAACAGTTACCAAAAGAATGTATACAACAAAGTGCTAAAATCAATAAAACTAAAAAAACTCAAAAGTACAATCAGATACACCCTCACAGTATTGAATGTATTCCTCCATACTATCTGGGAAATGTGTTACATAAGACATGGCTTAGACATCCCGTGCTGTATATCGGCATAGCAATTATGCGTTACTATTAAACTTGAACGCGACATCGTATCAAAATTATATGGCAGCAACTGTGACTATATTACCAGTTAAAATCAGTACAGTGAAAAGAGACAGGCTGGGCTGGCTGAGGTGTGACAGAATTCGATCCCGGCACTGACCCCTTGGGTTGTTCAGCCCTGCAGGTATCTTCAGCTCGTTAAGCCTCCATCCAAACTATGCAAAGCGACTCCCAGTGTCTTTTGTCAAGTGCTGACGGTCACTGTCAGCGATGCCCAGTGTGGGGGCCGGAACCCAAGTGTCAGCGGAAAAACATGAGCAGAATGAGCGAGTGCCCCCCCCCCCCCCAGCCACTTGCCATTCAAGGGGGGCAGCGAAAAGGTGAGAAGGGGGGGTTGGGGGGTGGACCACAGCAATATTTTAAATAGTGTGAATGCAGCAGCTATTGCAGATCTATCTCTGGCTCGCCTCTCTCCTGCTGGGGGGAGATGGATATAAAGCTGGTATTTAGCAGAGATGTACATGAAGAACAAAGAGCTGTTCATTTTAATGGTCTCTGTGCATCGGTGTCCTGCATGATATGTGCACTGTGATTTGTACAAGGAGCATGACTATCAATAAAGCCAGAGGAGGGTATGGAACTGTACACTCTATGACTGAGGCAATGCTGTAAACAAAAGAGAGAGCAATGCAATTTCAAGGTCTGTGATGATTGCTTTGGCAGAAACCCCCAAACCGTTCTGTGAGGAGAATATCAAGCGTATGATACTAATATGAGAATACCAGATCGGTTCGATACGGCCGCAGTCAAAAGTTTGTGGAGCAATCTTAACGTCGTGGCAATTAATCATTAACAGGAATCAGGTTTTACGTCAACGTCTCCAGCAAGATTTCAGAATTTTTTTTGGGGCATTTAGAAATAGTACTGAATCATTTGTTTTGCTTTCTGTGGCCCGTGGAGTGGGCTCTTTTTTACCTAATATTGCTGCAGATGTTCCTGCAGGGTAAGACTACTGCAAACTAACCTTTAAATGTGTCACACTCATTACACTGTAAATAGACGAAGGTATAGATGTATTGATGTACTTTCAGTTTGTTTGTGGCAACTTTGGCTTCTATGCTGTTTATTTTTTCTTATAGGGTTGAGGATGCAGATAACTTGAATTTATTTTCCATAATGTATTATCTATTACAGGACTGCAGTGAGCCTGGACACTCAGCTTGCAGTGAGCCTGGACACTCAGCTTGCAGTGAGCCTGGACACTTGCGGAATGTGCAGAGTACAAAGCAGGATGGGCAGCTGATCCATCACTGGGCACCTTCTCGCATTCTGTGATCATTTAGAAGGATCAGTCCATCAAAACCACCTGTCTCCGAGCTGAGGGGGAAATGCTCGCAGACATTTTAATATGGTCCAAGCTTTTTAAATCAATCTTTATGGCATAAATCATAGAATCACTCAAATCATATATTATACTTGCAGTTGATCCCTTACCTTTGTGAATGGTTAAAATGGAAATACTTGTTTTTACAAAAATTGCTTTCATTACTTATAAATCACAATTTATCAGTGTCTTCCTTATATACATATCCATCCATCCATCCATCCATCCATCCATCCATCCATCCATCCATCCATCCATCCATCCAT
>JAABNY020000045.1:9270808-9285318 GCA_015164015.2 Brevimyrus niger | reverse complement strand
CTTCCTTATATACATATCCATCCATCCATCCATCCATCCATCCATCCATCCATCCATCCATCCATCCATCCATCCATGCCATCTGTCTTCCAACTGCTTATCCTGATCAGGGTCACTGGACAAATACATATTATAATCCAGGAAAATTTTTCAAACAATATAATCTGATAGCAACAGTCCAAACCTCTACTGAAAATGCACAAATTCTGTGATTAATATATAGTATATAGAAATTCATGAATAAGTTAAAGTGAATATGGATTTCCTGGGTAAAATGACTTTTAAAGGTAAATGGATTCTAAAAGTTTTGTGCTTGCAAGAATAGAAATAAATCAATAAGCATTAAAATGTTCACAGTTCATATGCGACTCCAGTCTGCTTTATTTTGGGTGAGTATCATGATTTTTTTCGCTGTTTACCAGAAAAAAACAAAAGAAAGGATCAATAAACTGATGATATTCATATTACTTTCATGATAAACTACTCATTCACAGTAAACTGACATTTAAAGAAAATGTGAGAAAGGGCTTGGTGCTGGGAGATTGTCTTTCTTCTTGCCATTGATCCATTCAGCCTGTTTTTCCTTGCTGGTGTCTCCGCATTTCAGACTGACTTGTATGTTGCTTGTCTCCTGGCAGTTACCCAGCTGCACGGTCACTTTGTGCAGGATGTTCCTGTGCAACATTCTGACTGGGCGGCTGTTCTCTTCTCTTTCCATCCCTGGGTCCGTCATTGAAAATGTTTTTGCTTTTAGCTTCATACTGTTCCCTCAGTTATCCTCAATAATGATGCAAAGGTCCCTGCTTCATCTATAAATTACGTTTGCTAAGTTTTCCAGATATTCTACATGAAGTTTCACTGCGTTTCATTTATTTTCTACTTAATAATAAATTCCAACATTCCTACACAAGTGTACTGAAGTACTTTTTCCAGTCCGAGACATTTTGGCAAAGTGTGAGCTCAGCCACAGGTTGGGAGTGACCCAGGTTCCATGTTACTATGCCCAGCTTAAGGGTGCCAAGTCCCTCTTGTATAAAACTCCAATCAGCTTCCATGTTACTATGCCCAGCTTAAAGGTGCCATGTCCCTCTTCTATAAAACTCCAATCAGCTTCCATGTTACTATTCCCAGCTTAAAGGTGCCATGTCCCTTTTCTATAAAACTCCTTGGGATGCTGCTGACACCAAAGTTAAGCTTCAATATTAGGACCCCTGCATTGTTATGAGACCCCCAAAGGATATTCTCATTGTTGGTAGTACGACCAACACGGCCCCCAGTTGTATCTGGCTATGGGTCTGCAGGACACACGGCTCCAGCAAGACAAAACACCATCCCAATGTAGCTCATGTTTTAGTCTCTGTCAGCACACAATGTATTACAATGTCAATAATCTAATGGTAGTAATTACAATGATCTATATCACTAATTGTCTGAACAGCAGCCAGGTTAATATACTGCAATTGCAATATGCAAACTGAATATACTTTAAATTGTGTCCACAGAGCTCAAATACTTACACATATTTGTTCAGGAAAAGCAATGTATATAAGATGGCATACTTCACATTATCTGTTTTGCCAAGGCAGCCAATTGCCCCAATCCCAACATTTTTTCTATGAAATGTGTTCAGGAGAAACATATAACATGATGTTATTATTAACAGAGGCTGTAGCTGTTCATTGTAGGACACTGTTTGTCTCCAGAATGGTGGAATGGACCTTTTCTACACGCTGGTGAATTACAACTCGCAGCCGGTGCAGCTCCTAGGGCACTCAGATGACATTCAGAGAGCCATTTCCTTTGGGATCAGGATTTTGTTTCATGCATGTCATTGTCAGCAAGTCTTGGTCGACTGAAACAGCCAATGAGACTTTTCAGAAAACATTTAAAGTGAAACACCGTTGAGGGAATACAGCAGGAATTGTTTATATGCATTGAAGCATTTTATCCATCTCTCTGTGAAGATGGACGATCGCGGCTGGATGGAATTTAAATTACATGGTCTCTATCCAGAGTGGAGGTCCATCAGCTATAAAACTGTGTTTACAATCTGAATGTCGTGCTGTGAAGATACATACTAAACATTTTCTTTGGTGTCTTGTCTTTAGAGACAAGTAAGCAGGATCCAACTTTGAAAATAAATAAGATCCAAGGAACTATAACCTAGAATATGGGAATAACATTGAAAATGTTATAAAATATAGAAGTTTGTATTTCAAGAGTCTAGATGCTTTACAGACGGGGGCAGGGAATCAAGGAAAAACACATATTTATCCAACATTAACTCTTGTTTCCTTCCCTATTTTTCTGCAGTTTTTCCAGTACTGCCATTATGTACATTTTTGATATACCAGTAGACTTTCAATGGTGTCAGATGGGGCCCTTGAGTTCTGACATGCTGCTTTGTCTTTGAAATCTCTGTCAGGCTCCTTCATCTTCCGGACCTCCAGAGGCCGCCGATGCGCCTATTTGCCTTTGTGACCATTTCTAACCCACAAATCCACAAAGTGTCTAGTTCATAGAAAAGTTCTGCTTAGATCAGTGTAACTCAGCTCACCTTCCTAGGACATCAGAACATGTTCCTGGATTCCTGTTAGTTACTGAACAGCCAGTTTGACCACAAGTCACACCTTTTCATACAAAAAATGCAGCTCTGACTTTTCATTATTAATATGTTTGTTTCATTTATCAACTTGAGATCAAATCATACAAGTAAACTGGTTATTTTCTAAGTAGCCAATACAATGATTTGTACCGATTGCACCCTATAAGCCCGAATGATTGAGGATTACTCCTAAAGTAATTGCAGGTTTGTTGACGTCTGGTTACTTTGTCCTTTCCTTAACATTTTTGACAATGCTAGTTGTAGACTGTGGACAGCTGTGTCTAGTTCTCTGAAAGGCTTCTCAAAAAGATCTACTACAATAGTAGATGACATGATGGACACAGCTAAGGCAAGTGCAGAGAATTTATAAATGGGTTAATAAATGGCAGGAAATTGATTTTCGATGTCATGCCAAGATAGGAAGTATGCAAACCAAAGCCAAGACAGTACAGCTTTAAATAACACCTCTGTTGTGCTGTAAAGTGAAAATCGTTCATTGAAGAAAGGCAGCACATGTCAGTTTGGCAGCGGGGAAGTGCGGCAGCTACACAAATAAAACCTTGATCCCAGCAGTTATAGCAAGATATTGCTTTCAGTTCAAACTAATTCCAACAAGACAGATAGTTAACAAAATGCAACATTTCTTTTCTTCAGTTGCCGGTAATTTCAAATTGAAAGAAAAATTTTCTTTGTGCAGTTAATTGTGATGATTTTCGGCACACAAACAGAGAGAGAGAGAGAGAGAGTAGCACGCGGAAGCACATTAGCAGAAGGTTGTTGATAGTTGTTGCAAATAGTGTCATGAAATAAGTGAAACCTTTTCAGTAATGAAAGCCACATTATAATAGATATCAGCTAAGTGCCTAGAATAATGCTTTTCTCCAAAAAGCATTTAACTATGATAAAAAAAATAGCTTTAAACGAGGTAGACAGGATTTAGCTTAATTTATTTAGAAAATGAATATTCGCCGTTTAGTGGATACAAATTGATGCACAGCCATAAACACATTAATAATTCATTACCAACAGACGGCTACCTTGAATTATTGTTGCAGCCACAGAGTACCACCTCATTCCAAACCGTAATCTTGTGATCTTTAAAGCTGAAATGCCAGCCTTTTGTTTATTGAGCTACCTTTGGTCCAGTTTACTATGGAAGATTTTGATGGATTTTCGGAAAATGTTTACTTATTCCTTAAATGTGACTTGCATTGTGTACAGCTGAAGAACGAATGCATCTTATGTATCCAGGAAAATCCTGTCTCTTAAAACGGTAGCGATATATTGAATACAGCCTCTGTATCTTTGAATCTAAATGATTTCACCTCTTTGGTTCATACACTGTACTCGTCAGGTGTAATTTGTTCTCTATTTGCAGTACCATCTTATTGTGTTTTGTTGATTAAGGTCCCCTAGGTGGTAAAAAACTATTTCTGGTAATTACAAGTAGTTCTGTACTGGAACAACATGGCAGTTATCAATGAAGTAAGTTATCCTCCAGCTTCGATTGTCACAGATGAACAGACAAAAGTGAACTGCTGGCATAAAGCTTTTGGAGCACAGATTTATTGTTATGGGCATAATTCTTAGGGTCTATGCTGGAAACATAATTTCCTCTGTGATTTATTAACATTTTGCATATGCTCAAAATGAAAGAATAAACTTGATGAAATGGTATATTATTCTGTACCGCATCTGCTCAGATTTTAAGGTGAGCCAGAGATAACTTGTGTTTTTTGGTTTTACTTTATGCTGGCTGGGTCAATAAATCTGAGAAAAACAAGATATGTGCCTCGTCATCTACCGCTTAGTGCATCATGCCTTACATTGTACTAGAGTGGGGACACACAATGACGATAAGGTGTGTGTGTGCTGGCCATAGACACAGGGCCTTATCCCCCCCTTTTTGGCCTATACTCTCATGCATTTAGACAAGGAGTCCAGGGCCACCCACTTTCAAGGCGTCCAGCGGCACCCGCCTTCAAGAAGTCCAGCGGCACCCGCCTTCAAGTAGTCCAGCGGCACCCGCCTTCAAGTAGTCCAGTGGCAGCCGCCTTCAAGTAGTCCAGCGGCAATCGTTTTCAAGGAGTCCAGCGGCAACCGCTTTCAAGGCGTCCAGGGCCACCCGCCTTCAAGGAGTCCAGTGGCACCCGCTTTCAAGGCGTCCAGCGGCAACCGCTTTCAAGGCGTCCAGGGCCACCCGCCTTTAAGGAGTCCAGCGGCACCCGCCTTCAAGGAGTCCAGCGGCACCCACAAGAGATGGGCTTCGCCAAATCACTGTTCACATTCTCATTTAAAATGTTTAACAAAATAAACACTCATGTCAACTGTCTATTGAGGTCTCCATGGTTAAATTGTTTTTCTTACTTCTGAGGCAGGTCACTGTATTATAATGCTATTAAATAATATTGGTTTAGTACATGCGAGTTATGCAAGTTTTTCAGGGGCTAAGCTATAGAACACTGGCTTGAATTGCCTTAGCAATATATTACATAAAATCAGACCCCCAGGTTTAATGGTATTTTGCTGATGGTACCATCCTGAGTCAGCCGCGTTAAGTATCATCGTCAATTTTGGTGTAAATCTTGACTTGAGTTTGTCTTCATTTTATGCAGGCTGTCAGATACCCCTTCAAAGCTAATTTCTTAGACCTGGTATATTTCTCATTAATGCAATTATCTAATCAAGCAATCACATTGCAGTTGCTTCAATGCATTTAGGGCTGTGGACCTGGTCAAGACAATCTCCTGAACTCCAAACTGAATGTCAGAATGGGAAAGAAAGGTGAATTAAGCAATTTTGAGCGTGGCATGGTTGTTGGGGCCAGACGGGCCGGTCTGAGTATTTCACAATCGGCTCAGTTACTGGGATTTTGACGCACAACCATTTCTAGGGTTTACAAAGAATGGTGTGAAAAGGGAAAAACATCCAGTATGTGGCAGTCCTGTGGGCNNNACTGTGCAGGCTGGTGGTGGTGGTGTAATGGTGTGGGGGATGTTTTCTTGGCACACTTTAGGCCCCTTAGTGCCAATGGGGCATTGTTTAAATGCCACAGACTACCGGAGCATTGTTTTTGACCATGTCCTTCCCTTTATGACCACCATGTACCCATTATCTGATGGCTATTACCAGCAGGATAATGCACCATATATATATATATGAATTATCCAAGCACTTTTTTCCCCAAATCATTGTTCAAGTCAGAAAAATTATGTTGGCACATGACTTTCAGTTGTTGTTGGGGTTGTACCATTCTTCCTTGCTGTGGGGTCTTTTGAATCTGGAAAAGAAGATTATTTTGTATAGTAATTATACGACCTTGAAGTAGTGGCATTGGCAGTATACAGTTCTCCCCTTCGAACTGTACTGTGCCCTGGGCCCTTACAGCACCGCATGGATAAATTCCAGAGACACCACGTCAATTCCTGACCAATGTCTGCAATGCAGTGAGCATCATTACTTGTGCAGTACATAGAAAAGCTAAATGAAGTGATGTGATGTCATTCAGGAGCACAAACAAGGCTCCTAAATGGTTAAATTGTGTATAAATGTCTTTTTGATGTGGTGATTTTGGGAACTATAAGGAAAGATTTGTTCCTCTTGGCCACTCAAAAATGAATGAAAAATCAGTGAGAGAGAAATTTGCCAGTCATGCAAAATTTACCTTGGTGATAAACGCAAGCTACATATAACCGATTACTGAACATACTGAGTAGAGCTTTTCAAACATTAAAATTTATAGTAAGATATAGTTCCAAAGCACTTTTGTTACTCAGATACTACAGTCATAGATCATATTAACTTTTCTGTATACAGTGGCACCTCTGTCTCATTAGAACTCGAATTTCAAAGTTGAACAAACAAGTTTTACCTAGAACTCAATCTGAATATCAGAAGTCAAACCGTGAACGCTGACGTAATATATATTGTATGCACCATGAAATGAGTCATACTACAATGCAATTCTTACTTTAATGCCTTCTTCACAGACTGGACTAATAACTAAATAAAGTAGCGCAACATTACATAACTAACAATAAATAAACCACTAATTTATGTATACTACTAGAGCATTTATGTAATTTATTTAAACTTTATTTTACCAGGTAAATTAACTGAAAACCAGTTTTCACTGCTTTAGGTGATATTCGGGAGAAATAGCAGATTATGCATCGGAACCCCTACCTGGTATACAAACGTCATGCATGTAACTAAACTCTTCAGCCAATAAGGGCAAAGGTGTGTCGTCATGGAGGTGGTTCCAGTTTGTGCAGCCGGGTGAGAGGTCGCAATGCATCGAACCGTAATGCATTGTGTCAGGATCAGAATGCATTGCTTTAAGCCAGCGCTGTAAGGAAGTCGAAGGCATCTAATGACCGGACTGAGAAAACAAACTGAAACCTGGACTACAGAGGACTAATAACAACAACCAGAAACAGCTGATCACATGGGGATCCCACACGAGGTTAACAAGGATCACATGGAAGGAGCGGATGATCGGGGCAGTACAGGGGTAATGTTGGGATGAGATCTATCGTTTTGGAAGTCATTAAGATAAAAATAATTTTGTGTTTAAATGCTAAAAAAACATATTTAGGTGTAATTTTGGGCGGCCGGGAACCAATGAATTAGTTTTCCATTATTTGTTACGAGAAAAATTAGATCAGAACTCGAACTTAATAGGATTCGATTCGGAGTCCGGAACGGATTAAGTTCGAGAACCGAGGTACCACTGTACATATATACATTAATATATATGCAATAAGAAAAGTTATGTCAAAGATATTCTTCCAAAATATTAATATGCTGACATAATATGTTAGTGTCTGGCTTCCTCCTCATTATCTTCTTGAATGTTTGCTATTCCTCCATTTTTATAAAAAAATGAGTGAAGACACCACAAGGCTGTAGCAGCAATGGTCTGTGAAGGGATTTACAGGGACTTTAAGCACAGCTCTAACATGTGGCTCTTCCTGAAGCACCATGAACGATACATATAATTCATGAATCAATATCATTACATCACTGTGACCCTGAGCAGGATGAGCAGCCATAAAAGTAATGGAACGTTATTACATGTTTAAACATGTTTGTTATAGTCATTTCGGGGGTACTGTATAAAATGCTGGGACGCCCCTGAAGAGAAGTTTAGGAACTGAAGCTGTGGGCTTCTGACCATCCAAAATATCTGTGACAGAAGCAAGTGTTATAGATAAACCATCTACTAGAACATTTTTTTGAAACAATGCACTGTGTGTGTGTGTACTGTGTATATATATATATATATATATAAAAACATGAAAGTTACTTTTTGTTTGGTTGCTGTTTGTATTCACGTAGAGAGCTTGGTGGGAGCAAAGTCGCCGGCCCTCTCCACCATGCTTCTGATGGACCCGTCATTAGTTTGCTTGGCGAGGAACCTGTCAAGAAGAATTGATCAAGCATGAAAGAAACTCCAGGGACTGAGCTAACAATGTGCAATCCCTCTGTCATCCTGCCTTTAAATTGTGCATTTATTTGCCGTTGTTCCTATGAAAACGTCGCAATAGGACTTGTCCATGCGTGTGCGAGACTTTGAGATATCCGGGTGTCTGTTCTGATGAAATTCAAAGCATGGGTGCCTGTCATTCCTACGGCTTCATACAGCTAGATATTCATAGAGTTATTAGGTGTGTGACACAGTATAGAATCAGTACTTCTATCACATGCCAATTTATTCATGAATTAATATTTTATCATTGTGTTCCTATTACAAAGGCTGACTTGACAATGTGCTCTTGTTCGTGATTTAAAAATCTTGCATCTGACACATTTGACATACAGGTGCGTAGCCACATAGTGGACCCCTCCCTCACCCGAATTTTGTTTGCAACTGATCAGCCACTTAGGCAGTTACTAAAGGAATGAGTATTAACCTCCTTGTAATGGTATGTGAACAACCATTATTATTAAGACACAGATCTAATTTTCTAGAAGTGCAAAAGGTCAATTAAATTGCTACATAAATTAGACTAGAATTCACAAAAATATGTGCGGCTGTCTTGTGTGTGCCATGATGCTCTCTAGAACAAAGTGTATTTCTCCTTCCAGGTGGAGTCAGATTCTGTTCTTGGTGAAGGAGGTGAAGCAGACAGGGCTCTTAAAGGGAGACTGTCAGCCAGATCGGCATGTTGGCTGCGGTTAGTGTGTGTCGGTGAAGCAGTCAGGGGTCTTACTAGGAGACTGACAGCCGGATCAGTAAGCTGGCTGCAGTCGGTCTGTGCTGTTGAAGCAGCCAGAGGTGTTATAGGGAGGCAAACAGCTGGATTGGTACCCTGGCTGCACTTGGTCTGTACCAGTGAAGCAGCTAGTGATCTTACAGGGAGGCTGACAGTCTGATCGGTAAGCTGGCTGCAGTTGGTCTGTTCCAGTGAAGCAGCTAGTGATCTTACAGGAAAGCTGACAGCCCGATTGATAAGCTGGGTACAGTTGGCCTGTATCAGTGAAGCAGCTTGTGGTCTTACAGGAAAGCTGACAGCCCGATTGATAAGCTGGGTACAGTTGGCCTGTATCAGTGAAGCAGCTAGTGGTCTTACAGGAAAGTTGACAGCCCAATCGGTATGCTGGCTGCAGTCAGTTTGTGCTGGTGAAGCAGGAGCTACGGTATCAGAGGAGGCCCCCTACTGCTCAGGGTGTGTTCCTGTTCTCACCTGTGGTCTCAAGCTGTGGGTAATGAGCAGTAATGAAAGGTCCCGGATACAACCAGCCAGAACGATGTTTTTATGCAGTGTCATGCTTTTCATGACAAGGTCAGGAGTCAGGAGATCAGGAGTGACCTCAAAATAGAGCCCCAGGGCAGACCCTGGATACATTATATCTCCCAGATGACTTTGGAATATCTGAAGATCAGCCAGAAAAAGCAATACTGTGCGGACTTGGAAAAGGCCTGGTCAGACCCACTCAATGTGTTACTACCAGCAGGAGATGCATGACGGTGATGATGACAATGAGATGTGTGTTCTGATTTTAATCAGAACTGGATAGTTGTTTGATGTAAATATACTTTCTGTAGATGTTTATTTTTTAATATATGTCGATAACATATTGTAATGAAACCATTAATAAATACAGTAGGTACATAATGATATGGTTGGACGTTATCAGTAACATCAGAGCCACTGGTTATGGAAATAATAAAACTTAATAATGCATTAGATCAGGGGTGCCCAACTCCAGTCCTGGGGGGCCACAGCCCTGTGTAGCATTAGTTCTTTCTCTGTTCCATCGTAAATGATTTAGCTCAAGAGCTGTTAGGTAATTAAGACAAGGAGTTGAATCAGTTGTGTTAAATGAGGGGGAAACCCAAAAACGTGCAGGACTCTGCCCCCCTCCCAGGACTGGAGTTGGGCACCCCTGCATTAGATCATCACACAATTATATCTCTAACAAACAACTGCATTAAATGAGGTTGGACATATCTAACTGAATTTTTAAACATAAAGTACATTAATTATTGTTTAACGTTATTTTTGAAGCTTACACTATGAGTTACTTCAAGTCTTTTAATGTTTGAGACGTTTGTCTGCACAACTTGCTTTCTGGTATTTCCTTTGCAGGTTAACTTTAAAGTAATTGAAACAGTTACTCTATAAACCTGAGTAATGTGAGTAATCAATGGCAAAACTCAGAGTTCATGTGGAAAAAGCTGTTCAATAGATCAGCTGGTCAATAATGAAAACGAGTACAGAATGAATATCTTTGAAATATATTTATTATGTCTTTTGACTAACTGAAACTAGCTCATTGTAAAATTTTGGTAGTTACATTTTGCTAAAACCATGATTCAAGATTAAAAGTTCAAGATTTTAATTTTCATATGTATTAAGTACAGGATATACTAAAAAACAATGAAATTCTTATTTGCAGGTCTTGTCTCAGCCTGAGATGCATTCTAAATTAACTTTTGATGTAGTATTTATTATTTTGACTGTTGTCTATATTGGCTTCTTATGTACTGCGTAATACTTTGTATGTGACTATTAGCAAAAGTTAAGTGATATGTGCTATTAGCTAATTTTAGCGCTGAGTTTAGAAAATATTTAAAAATAATGATTCGAGAGTGAACACTCAGGTGCATCTTAGTGTTTCACCATGCCACCTATTACATAGTAACGTGTAGTTAACAGCTAAAGAACAGAAGAGGAAGCCGGATATGAAGTATGTCATGGATCCACTGTGGTTGAATGTGTATCCTGCGATTTACTCTTCACGAGTTGAAGTAGAGCCAGTTTAATGGCCTGTAGCTGTGGGGGTTTAGCCACAGCTGACAGCTGAAGACATGTTAGAAACCAATAGCTTAGCATGACTCCATAGGGATGTCAGTAATTCTGTGAGTTATGGCTATAAGAAAAGTGTGTGTGTGTGTGTGTGTGTATGTGTGTTTGTGTGTGTGTGTATGTCTGTGTGTGTGTGTGTGTGTGTGTGTGTGTGTGTCTTAATCCTGCCAAATGCACAAACCTCAATCACTGTTCATATCCTGTGGTGCAACATCACCAAAGCTGATGCACCGATCCATCTTCTGGTCATAGTTCTACACGCGTATTTAAGTTACAGTTTTGCTCAGTGTAGAGAATCTCAATTTAAAGTGACAAAACAACACAGAAAGAAAGATCCACTGTCTCAAGGATCCACTGTCTCAAAGATCCACTGCCATATTAGGCTTGCTAACAGCTGTACTTTGACGGTCATTTCAAATGCTCTGACATTTTGAAATTTTTGAGATAAAGCTGTTGCCAAGATTTCAAAGAACTATGGTATACTGTATTTTTGTAATACTGCACAAGCCTAGTAGCAAATTCACTAGTCTGCTAGTGAACTGTATTTGTGTTTGCCGCAGTACATCTGCCCTTTGAATTTGAAGATGTACACAAGAGTGCATTAACATAAGAACATAAGAAATTTACAAATGAGAGGAGGCCATTCGGCCCATCAATCTCATTTGGGGAGAACTAAGCTAATAGCTCAGAGTTGTTAAGATCTTATCTAGCTCTGATTTAAAGGAACCCAGGGTTTTAGCTTCCACCATACTAACAGGAAGACTATTCCATACTCTAACTACACGCTGTGTAAAGAAGTGCTTCCTCAAATTTGTTTTAAAATGTTCTCCCGCTAATTTCCACTTATGGCCACAAGTTCTAGTATTTAAACTAATATTGAATTAGCCATTTGGCTGAACAGCATCCAGACCCATTAAAATCTTATAGACCTGGATCATGTCCCCCCTTATTCACCTTTGCTCAAGGCTAAACAGATTCAGCTTAGCTCTCTTCATAAGACATTCCTCTAAGACCAGGAATCATTCTCGTTGCCCTCCGTTGCACCTTTTCTAAGTCAGCAATGTCCTTCTTAAGGTATGATGACCAAACCTGCACACAATATTCTAGGTGGGGGTCTTACCAAGGAATAATATAAATGTAACATCACCTCCCTTGACTTAAACTCCACCTAGAGATATAACTTAACATTCTATTGGCCTTTTTTATTGCTTCCCCATACTGGTGAAAGTAGGACATGGAACACGACAACCATGCATGGAAGACAGTGACAGACGGAAAGGTGAAGTATGAACTTAGCTTAACATAACCAATGCTAGCATTGCTGGGTGGTGATGTCATATGTAACTTACATAGCAAACCGTAAAAAAAAGCAACCTTTCGATGAGAGTTTTTATTGCTGATTATTATTGATGGTATTGATTAGCTGTTGCAGCCCTAGAATGAATGAACTAATAGTTTATTAATGAAATTTCTATGGTAAACTATTTTATGTATCTGGCACAGAGTGGGGAAGCAGGAGTCGGGTGGACAGGGCATTTAATGAGGATGACACACTGAGGAACACATAACCACAGCACAACGCTAATGATCAGACTGGGGAAACATACTGTAACACGGACTTAAATACACCAGACTAATTAGACACAACTAGGAACAGATGATAACATTGGGATTCCACATGAGGTGAATGAGGGGGTGGCACACGGGAGGATCGGACGACCGGGCCATGACATGTCTTTCTAGAGGTTTCTATTATGTAGTACAATAGTCATGGAAAATGAGGGGAAAAAACTGCATTTTACATCCATTTTTTCAATTTATTTTTTATTCTTTTGTTTTTATAACAAGATTAATATTCATGTTTATGATGCACACAATTTATGGACCTCTATCTATGAGAGTATAGTACTTTGATGTCTTGCAACCTGGAGTAGATGAGAGCATATTGATGAAATACAAAAGTTACAGGTAAAATCAGTACCACAAGTTGATGTTTTCTTAGACCCCAAACTAGGAATAGTGTTTAATTTCTTTTAATATTCCTTTGTGGTGATTTATTGGATGAGACAGACAAAATTAGCTACACCTTACACAATTACTCATTATAATTTTATTGATAATTTAAATGTAATTGTGCAGGACATAGGATCCTGTTGCAGTGGCAGAAGTTTCTGGCAAAAGTAAAAAGGATTAAAAACAGTAATAACTTAGAACTTTTCTTAAGACCAAATAATGAAAAAAGTCTTAAGATAACCATTTACCCTTTGTGTGGTAGTTCTACAGAAATGGTGAAACAATGAGTTTGCCATTAGGCATGAATAAGCACTTAGTGATTCTCATATTCCTGATCCAGCTAGAAGAAGGAGAAGAGGAAAAGAAAAACAGTGGGATCTATCTATACCCTCACCATGGGAGATTTGAAACTGATTAAAAGAAGAGAAAAGGGAAAAAAATTACTTACAGTATGACTGCTTAAAGCTGATTAACCGACAGCCTATACTGTCTATACCAGGTGGGCAATCTTATCCGCAAAGGGCTGGTGTGTGTGCAGGTTTTTGGGATAACCTGTAGGTCAGCTGTTGAAACCCAGGTATCAGGACTCTTCAGCCAATCAGTCCTCTAATTAGTAAGCTAATTTGGCAGTTGCAGCAAAATCCTGCAGAATTAGTAGTCCTTTCTGGATTAGATTTCCCACCCCTGGTCTATACAGTACTGATGAAGTAATTACTATGGACAAACTGACACATCAATAAATTGTAATAAATCCCACTCCTAACCTTTATGATCCAGGTTATAGTAAACAGAGACCCACTTTCCTCCATCTTCAGTCCCACCTGAAATCATGTCCAACCGTTTCATAAAATTTGATATTATATGGTCTATAAAAGTCTCGCAGCTGCTCGATGATGTCCTGGTCGATCTGTACGTGAGGCCTCCCTTTCGACTTGCCTAGGCATCGCGGTGAACTGCTGCTCTCTGGCTTCTTCAGGCAGGGGAAGCCTTTTGTCTTGTTAAAATAAAAGTGCTTGTCGGTGACGATGCGTTTGAGCCCCAGGAAATCCTGCACCCGGCCCAGCTCTCCGGCCGGGTCCGTGATCAGCCGCTCCCCGCTGACGAAGTGCATCTGGGAGAGCCGGAAGTACTGGAGCCAGTGCTCCAGGTGTAGCGTGTAGAGGCCGATGCGGATGGCGTTCCAGGAGGCGTCCACCGTCCCCAGGCTCCTGTTCTTAAAGGCCAGGTCTTCGAAGCTGGGGATGTCGGGCTTCTTGGACAGGGTCTGGGTGTAGTCCGAGATAGCCCTCGTCACAGGGTTACGGACTACCACGATCAGCTTGGTGTCCCGGGACATGCTGGAGATCCGTCTCGGAGCCTCTTGCGTCACGAAATAGCTGGGCGTCTTCTCCATGGTGATCTGGCTGTCCAGAGTCCTCGGCATCAAACCCCTGCACGTGGAGAGCAGAAATCAAGAAATAAGTACATTTTACATGCTCTGATGATATAAACTGAACATTTTCATAAGAACATAAGAACATAAGAACATAAGAAATTTACAAACGAGAGGAGGCCATTCGGCCCATCAAGCTCGTTTG
>JAABNY020000045.1:9177520-9197074 GCA_015164015.2 Brevimyrus niger | reverse complement strand
CCTTGACCAAGTGGGACCAATATAAAGATTTTAATATCGGAACAACAACTCAAACCTTATATTCCATATTTAATTGTTTGTGAATTAATCACAAATTAATACACAATCAATTCCCCTGAACATTGGTGGAAAACCACCCCCATTTAAGCTGTTAAATTCCTACACAGACACCATAGAAGCATGTATGGTGACCACTGGCACCCAGACACCATTACTGATCCGATGTAACAGTTCTAAAAGGCTCTTAAATCAGGGATGGCGTTGTGTGCTGTCCTCACAGTAGGGGGAGCTGTTGTCCTAGTCTGTCCCCCAAATGCTAACACACTAGGGCATTCCAAATTTTCAGTGTAATTTCTGTTGTTAATCTTTAACCTTGTTTATTATATAAGAAGACATTTTTTGAGTATTGATCCAGAGGTGAAAACAGTATGGATGGTTTTGCTGTTGGAGAGAATGTTGATGAATGGCTCTCTGGGTATAATCTGTCACTGCTGGTGATTGTGGAGGGTAGCGGAGTGTGGAATCTTCCGGGTTGTAATGGAGGCCATGTCAGGCTGGAGACTCAGGCTGTGATAGAGCTGAGAGGAGCAGGATGCATAGTTACAGGCCCTCAGTCCACTCAAGTCAGTACATGAACCCTCCGCTCACACTGGTGTCACCTTAAAAAACTGGGATTTTGGAAAGTAAAAACTGAATTTCTCTATAATTACATTTGTATTTTTATTACATGCAATATAATGTAGGTGAAAAAACTCTAAGTAAAATATTGATATTTATCAGTCTGACTTGATATATCTTTTGCAGGGGTGGATGATTGCATAGGTTATTCTAGGGTATCGCTCAGGGTCCTAGCAAACATCAGAACCGTACCTTTTGCCTCCAAAAGGATAGAAAGGGTTAGGGAAGTTGGTAACACCTGGGTGTCCATGGTGATGTCAGCCTGGAGGTGGGTGATAAATCAATTTTATCAATTAATTCGAACTTACAGTTCAGGACGATGTGTTTTTATGAAAATCGTTTTTATTACTTATTTTACACGTGAGCACCAAAAGCGGAACTAATACGCACCTTTCTTCACGGGTACATTAGTGCGCCGCACCCAAACACTAGCGGATTCACGAACAACACGGCAATGGTTCGGTTTGCATCTTCGCGCACCGACCAAGCTAGTCCGCGTTGCAAAGTCTGTTTAAAAACTTTTGCAACCAAAGGAAGCAGCACGACAAATTTATTCCAGCACCTAAAGCAAAGGCACACAGCGGAGTGGGAGAAGTGCAGCTCCCAGCGAAATGAAATTACCTGCAGCACCAGCACAACATCCAAAGTTAGGCAAGCAACCGTCCCCGACACTTTTTCAAACTGTGTGCCGTATGATAAGAATGGGGCACGGTGGAAGGCCATGACAAACGTTGTCGCGATGTATATTGCAAAAGACATGGTGCCCATACATACTGTGGAAAAGGCGAGATTCATTAACATGCTAAAAGTTTTTACAAGTTTCTGAAACTGTTTTCAATGGCGTAGTCTGCCATTTCCCTTACAAGCATCTTTTTTAGCTTGTCAGATTGCAAAAACTTCAAAACTCTAAAGTAAAAAAAAAATAACTTGTGTTGGACCATTTATGTGTCATCTGTAGTTTGATTTTGAGTAGGAGAGGGGAAAATCGATTAAAATCGAAAGTTGGATTTATTGTGAAAAAAATCTAAGATTTTATATTTAGGCCATATTGCCCAGCTCCGTGTCAGCCGAAGGTCCACCTGGGATATCATGAGCTAGGAAAATGCATTGTGGGATAAGATCAGAAGACATACTGTAGAATAATATCTCCCAGATGGGTCTGACAGACTGTCCTATATTGATTTTATTGCCCGGTTTGCCTCAGACGCTAATTGAGTAGGTTAGCAATGATGAGCTCCATTCACATACACTAATGAATCGATTTGTCACAGTAACAAATTGTGTGTATCTTGGCTACCTTTAATATTTGGATTCAGATTAATAGAATTCTTGCATACAGATCATAAAATTACAATCTCATAACCATTCTAACATAACTATATATGAGAGGTTTTTCATTAAAAATGAAACATATTTGCAAAAAAATTCTCTGACACTAGACGAGCTGTAACACTGACGGGCTGTTTCATTGCATCTTTGCATGGCCAGTCTGTATCCCTTCCCTTAGTCCCTCACCACTATGTGTGTTACTACAAAGAAGTAGATCTAGCTTTTTACTAATCATCCATGGCTCTGAGACATCCAGGTCAGGACAAAATAAATCTGTCTCAGTGGTGGGCTAAGTGTTATCTCAGACTGTAAGACAGGGAGAATCCGTGCAATTATTTTTGGAACAATATAAGAGTCGAAATGTATGGGCATATTTCCTCTGGGAAATGGCTGGCCTCACGCTGAAGCGACATTTCTAAATCTGGGAGCAAGCAAATTTACAAATATAGTGACTTTACTGCAGGGTATTCCCGCAACACAACTTCCTGCAGTGCGCGGTGCATTTCGGTGCGTTTTAGGGTAAACGGGGGGAAGATTATAATGAAGAGCTGGCATTCACTCACTCCCCGATACTGTTACAGTGACACACTTACGGATGTATTTTAAACACAGGCATTAGGCGCTCGAGCTCTCTCTAAACTACCCTTTATGTAAGTGCTGTGTGGGGCCATTACAAAGGAACATCACAGACCGTTTTACTGCAGGAGTCACGTTCTTGCCAAAGCTTCAGTACAAATGTTTTGTAGGTACCTCAGGAAAGGCCAATGTCTTCTCAGCCTTAGACTGTTACAACCATATTTCCCACAAAACGGTTCAGCCAAATTCCATATACAAATTATACATTTACTCCATTATTATATCCATTTATTATTATACTTGATGAAGACAATGAACTATTATCAAATCCTTCTGTAGACATTTTATAATTGCTTACGTGGTGCAGAGTCATCATGAGTCAGCAGCCCAGAAGCACAAGACAGAAACCAAAGGATGCAGTGGAGGTAATACCAATCCATTTAGCACAATAAATAATGACATTTAAGGACAATCCAAATTAATTCAAAGAGCTCACCTCAAGTAATTAAATCTGACTGGAACTTCAAAGTAGAAACCCACCTACGTATCTCTTTGGTAAGTTCTCCGAGCTGTGTGTGGCATTTATCCATAACTATCGTTGTCTATTTCAAATGGATTTCTAAGAGATTCTTTGTATCCTTCATGGACATTTTATCTTCAATAATTCAGTTTCTATTGTGGGAAACCCTGTGCAGTGCAGGGAGCACAGGACCATGTGAATATCTTTATTTTTCTGGTTCTTTAAACAGAGGTGTTTGTTTTTTCTTTTTTGGTGCTGGTTTGCATTTTTAAAATATTTAATATTTAAATTTTTAATAGTCAAGCAAAAATATGCATACTGGCAAACAGATATGATGCAAATATAATGTCACACCTTGTGCTAAGTTTTCAGCATACTACACAATATGACACAGAGACTGGGAGGGGCCGACACGCCGAATGATACCATCCATCCATCATCTTCTGCTTGTCCGGGGTTCGGGTCGCGGGGGTTACAGCTTCAGGAGAGATACCCAGACCTCCCTCTCCCCAGCTACTTCTACCAGCTCCTTGGGGAGGACGGCAAGGGGTTCCCAGGCCAGCCGAGAGATATAATCCCTCCAGCAAGTCCTGGGTCTGCCCCGAGGCCTCATCCCTGTAGGACATGCATGGAATACCTCTCTGGGTAGCCGCCCAGGAGGCATCCGCGCCAGATGTCCAAACCACCTCAACTGTCTCCTTCCGACGTGGAGAAGCAGCAGTTCTACTCTGAGACCCTCCCAGATATCCGAACTTTTCACCCTATACCTAAGGGAGAGCCCAGACACCCTGCGGAGAAACCTCATTTCGGGCGCCTGTATTCACAATCTCATTCTTTTGGTCATTACCCATAGCTCATGACCATAGGTGAGGGTAGGTATGAAGATGGAGTAATAGATCGAGAGCTTTGCTTTTTGGCTCAGTTCTTTCTTAGCCACGACGAACCGGTTAAGCGCTTGAAAAACTGTAGACACCACTCCGATTCATCTGTCCAGCTCCCGATCTCGCCTACCCTCACTTGTGAACAAGACCCTGAGATACTTAAACTTGTCCTCTTGAGGCAGTACGTCTTCCCTGACCTGAAGAGGACAAACCACCCGTTTCCGGCTGAGAATCATGGTCTCGGACTTGGAGGTGCTAATCCTCATCCCCGCCGCTTCGCACTCGGCTGCCCCAGACCCCCCCAGAGCACGTTGGAGGTCCCCAGCAGATGACGCCAACAGGACGACATCGTCTGCAAAAAGCAGCGAGGCAATCCTGAGGCCATCGAACTGGACACCCTAAACACCCTGATTGCGCCTAGAAATCCTGTCCATAAATATTATAAACAGGACCGATGACAAAGGGCAGCCCTGGTGGAGCCCAACCCGACACTGGGAACATGTCCGACTTATAACTGACAATGCGGACCAAGGTTCTGCCCTGTTCATACAGGGACTGAATCGGCCACAACAATGGACCCCGGACCCCATACTCCCGAAGCACCCCCAGGCTACCTTTGGTGGCAATCCACGGAGGGATCGAATGATACTGTAAACCCAAATGATACAGGGAGTAGGAGGGGGCGACATGCCGAATGACACTGTACACCTACATTACATAAAGGTTCATAACAAGTTACAGTTATGAAACCCTTTTAAACAGGGTCAGATGTTATCTGTTTTTATCTGTATTACAAGTGAATATATACATATATAGACATATTACTCTCTGAAATATTGTATTGTATTTGAAATAAATAATTGAATTAAATTCATTCAAATATTAAGATTATTAATAATACTATTAAATACTTGATAAATCTCATTCTATTACAATTATAGGTATTCTCAGTGGCAGCTGTCCTAAGGACATTGCCTCATACTAAGTAAGATGCCTTTTCTTCTTCTTACCTACTGATCAAGATCATGTGTTTTACAATAGACATCCATTTTTAGCAAGTGGAAGAGTAATAGAAAGTGTTGACCTATCTGCTAACACATGCTGGATGAGCTGGGTTCCTCGGCAATGCATAACCACCCCCACCCCCAGCACCGCTCAGATTTTACTTCTTACAGACGTCACCAAGCGCTACATGCCTGACAAAATGCCCGATCGCTGGCCTTGAGTGAACGGGCTGAGTGAGCGTGTGCCTCTCCTACGGTGGCCCAGTGCCCTGCCCTGCTACATTTTAATGACTCCGCCGTCACACGCCATTAGAGAACATGACTATTTCTCATTCTCATTTAATTCTGACAAAGCGCACCTCCTGTGGGCCAAGACCTGATGTGGAAAATGAAAACGATTAAAATTCAATTGGCTCTCTGACTCACCGTGTTCAGAAAGTTCAGGAAGGGCTACTTTGTAAAAAATTCACTGCTGGACCCAGATAGTTTTTGTGCCATTCTAGGCAAAAGTAAATCATGGCTTCCATATCAAAGTACAGCTTACAGTACAAGAAAATTTCCAGCCCTCTTATTCAAGTAATATATAAATTAACTAACTAAAGTAGTTATCGTACTAATAATTCTCCTATTAATTTACAGGCATTGTTGGTTTGTGTCCCAGAATTTATTTTCAAGAGCCAAACCGCTAATCTCAATAGCAGATTGTAGGTGTAGGATGATTAAATGTAAATGGCGTGTTGAGAAATATCTAGAATCAAAGAATGAAAAACTGAGTGCAACAGAATCAGGCAAGTTAATGCTTAGACCCTAGTCCAGGGTGATTTCCCAAGAAGGTGAACATGCTGAACTCTGATACATCACAGGTGTACAGACACAGGGGCCAGAACAATCTTTTCGGTATGCAGGTGAGGGCAGTCACTGGTCATTCTGCATGCTTGTGCCTGAGGTCTGTGAGAGCAGGCCAGTGTGATTGTGTTGCCTGTTTTCATTCCACTGAATGGACAAAGGAGTGAGGAATATAAAAGCACATTAGCACTTTCATAGCAAAACAAAGGGGTTGCTTAACTGTACATAAGTCAGACAGAAAATGGCTTTAAGTTTTTGTATAAGCCATGTAACTGCATAGGACACCTTCAAAAAAGAGTGTGCAATATGAAGGGTGACGTATAATGCAGTGCAGCACTGAGCTGGGACCCAGTAGAAGCAGTGCAGCAGTGAGCAGGGACCCAGTAGAGGCAGTGCAGCAGTGAGCTGGAACCCAGTAGAGGCAGTGCAGCAGTGAGCAGGGACCCAGTAGAGGCAGTGCAGAAGTGAGCAGTGACCCAGTAGAGGCAGTACAGCAGTGAGCAGGGACCCAGTAGAGGCAGTACAGCAGTGAGCAGGGACCCAGTAGAGGCAGTGCAGCAGTGAGCTGGGACCCAGTAAAGGCAGTACAGCAGTGAGCTGGGACCCAGTAGAGGCAGTGCAGCAGTGAGCTGGGACCCAGTAGAGGCAGTGCAGCAGTGAGCAGGGACCCAGTAGAGGCAGTGCAGCAGTGAGCTGGGACCCGGTAGAGGCAGTGCAGCAGTGAGCTGGGACCCAGTAGAGGCAGTGCAGCAGTGGATGGTGGCAAACCAGCGAGCGACTAGAACAATCCTGCCCATTCTGCTCCCGCCCCGGCTGCTCTGCAGGGTGGATCCACCACCACATGCTTCTGGGCAGCTCTTCTGCCTGCTGCCGCCAGGCAACACGATGCCCTCCCCCTGCAAGCCGACGCCCACTGCCAGCCAAAACATGTCAGGACATCAGAACCCAGAGCACTGGACTCTTACCATGTAAATTCAATTCGATTCATTTTTATATAGCGTCTTTCACAGCAGAGTCACCCAAGGCACTTTACAATGGGTGTGCTGTGATGCATTACATCATCAATGTAACAGACAGTAATACAAAACCGGGAAAAAGAAAGACAGAGAAATTAGACAAATAAAGCCAGATGACAAAGGAGGAGAGGAAGCAAAAACTCCCAAGCAGAGAGAAAAAAAACCTCTGGGGGTGCAAGGTTCCCCCCAGGCATGCCAACATTCACAAATCACACATACTGTATTCTTACTTATATCACTGTTTATCCATTTCTCCTACACAATATGGCTGCTTTTGCACTTTATCTGGAGTTTTTGCCTCTGTTTGCATCTGTGTGCTTCATGCTTTCTTGCTGCTGATTGAAAACAAACTGACCCCCCCCACCCCCCCAGGGATCAATAAAGTATATCTAATCTAATCTAAATGAAACATTATTTTCCACCTATAAGACTTATGATTATGTCATGAGGTATGAACATAGCTACAACAAGCCCTACAGTACGTTCATAATAGTCTGCCAAATTTCTGCAGCACTGATCAGAAAACATGACCTGTGTGGGACCAACATGCTTCTCTGAGTCCCAGGATCTATTTATTTCACTTATTTGTCTTTTTCTTTGCATTGCACTTGAGTATCATTGGTAGTGCTGTAGTTGTGAGAGGTGATAATCGCCTGTGTGTGATGTTTCATGCAGGCTCTATGCTTGTAAGGAGCACTCTATGTATATAAAATAGATCTTTCTTTCTAAATCATGTTTATAAATGCTGCATAGCTTTTTTTTTCTCTCGAGGTAAAATCACCCCAGGTAGCATTTCTGTGCCCATCACTCTGAGAGCTAATAAAATATCTTTGCATAGCAATCATGCTAGTCCAAGAATTCTGTAAACAGGGTTAAGCATTTCTGAAATTAGCTTTTTAGGTTTTAATCCCATTGGCATGAGTATGATTGACATTTCATTCCAACGTAAAGCACTTAAAATATAAAGTAGTCGCAAATATTGCAGATTTGTAAACATATGGAAGTAGGTTTTTTTTTGTTTGCCCTTACGCCAATCATGACTAATACAAAGATTAAGCTTCCTTAATACATCTTTCAGCATGCACTTAATGCTACAGTTAATGACGTACTATTCCAGTGAAGAAAAAAGTAGACAAACAGAATTTGTATTGAAACATGCATTAAATCTATACAGTGTATCAACACAATAGGCTCAGGTGTAGCGATACCCTTGGCGCGAATGGCAGCATCAAAAAGAAAGAGGAGCTCCCCTGTCTTTCAGGGGGTTCACACAGTAGTAGCTAATCATATCCTCCATGTGTGTAATCAATTAGCACACAGTGGGCCTGGCACAGGATGAGGCTACACCACGCCTGTACAGCAGATGGCAGTAGCACAACACTAGTGCATGCTACCTCCCAATTCACAATGCCTGAAGATCTGCAGCACACTCACAGTGGGAGGCAGGTAGAAGACAGGCTATGGTGTACACAGTGTGTGGTGTACAGGCAGTCTGTGGTGTACGTGATACATGGCATACAGACTGTGGTGTATGTGATGTGCAGTGTACAGGCAGATTGTGGTGTACATGACACGTGGCGTACAGACTGTGGTGTATGTGATGTGCAGTGTACAGGCAGATTGTGGTGTACATGACACGTGGCGTACAGACTGTGGTGTATGTGATGTGCAGTGCACAGGCAGATTGTGGTGTACATGACACATGGCATACAGACTGTGGTGTATGTGACGTGCAGTGTACAGGCCGGCTGTGGTGTATATGACACATGGTGTACAGGCTGTGGTGTATGTGATGTGCAGTGTACAGGCAGATTGTGGTGTACATGACACATGGCGTACAGGCTGTGGTGTATGTGATGTGCAGTGCACAGGCAGATTGTGGTGTACGTGGTACGCAGTGTACCATGGCACGCAGAATACAGGCTGTGGCGTACACGACGCGCGGAATACAGGCTGTGGCGTACACAATGCGCCATTAAAGCGCTTTATGAAGAACATCATTATTGTCGTGAGGCTATTTATGGATAATCTCTCTCATAATATATGCAGTACGTAAGAAAAACATGATTCATATTAGATTCATCTTAATAAAAATATGTACTTTTTAATTTGGTTTTGTAATCTATTCTTTGTAATGCAAATGATTCTGAACATCCCCGCACATTCACATTGAACTGCATTTCAGATACATGCGAGATGGTTCCTTCAGAGGCAGGGAATTTATGACGTCAATAAAAGGAAAACTGCTTTCTGCTCCTGGTGTTTGACAAAATGCAGTGCCTGTGTACGGACATTAAATAAAATAAGAAATCTCCTGGAAAGCGATAAAATGTCACAGCTGCATTCAGCACTGGGGGAATGGGAGGTGAATACACACATCAAACTAGAATGAATCAGAATGCTAAAAAATAATTTTAAAACACACAAATAAAGTGGTGAAATATGTTCTTTATAGGAAAAATAGAAACATTTAAGGAAAATAAAGTGCAGAAGCAAAAAGTAATTTTCTCCTATTAGTTTTCTTCCTATGGCACAGATTCACATATAACTGGTTTATTTAGCAAAGGAATATTACACGTCCACTTACCCCTTTTGCCAGAGAACCTTTTAATAGGACTTACATAGCAATACAGTATAAATAATACAACTGCTAGTAACCAATGAGAGTTGTGTATTGGTTCAGCAACAGCCAATGAGAATATGTAAATATTGAATATGTAAATATGACAAACATTCAAAAGGTTTTCCCATGTTTAACAAGTTGGAGCGTCAGAGAAATGTCCATTATGTAAAAATTAATTGATAACCCAGCTTGTAGGGTCAGCCATTTATCAATTTAACCACTATGAAATTTGACAGTAATTCATTTATATATCACTGATGATAAAGACATAATGATCTAACACACCGGAATGTCATCAAAGCTCTTTTAATATTTTTTTCTAATTGATGTTTGGCGTAGCTGCCAATGGGTGAATGTGTCTGAACGATTCCCATTGTGGGAGCCGAAGAAGCATGCAGCCCCTGAAGGTTACGCTAGTCCTAACGCTAACCTTTCTTCTAATTTACATACAGTTGGTGACTAATAAAGTTTGTCTTTTCATTGCTTTTAATCCAGAAAATAATTTTTTTTGGAACGAACGTGTATTTATTTTATCACAATAAATGCAGCCTAGTCAGCCACTATACATACATACATACATACTGGATTGTAATCTCAGTTCCTCCTGCCCCTTCCCTTGTTGCTCCCCATGCACAAGACTTGAGGCATCTGAGGACTATGGACAATGTGTTGAACCGAAAAATGTGACGTTCCTGCCGTTGTCATAGGAAGAATCAGTGAGGCAGCTGTGCTTTGAATGCAAATCCCAGCACATGCACACTACCTCTCTAGGGCCGATCATCTAGTCACACGACTTTTCTTATTCCTAAGTTAAAATCCAGTGCTACCTGATCTTTCCTCCAAAGCAAGCCATAGTCTCAGCACAGACATCTACGAGCCTTGATGACATTGCAGCCTGGGTGGCAGATCTTTTGAATACCTCAAAGACCGAGCTTCATGTCTTCACTAGGACAACGTTGTACGGCTTGGATCATCAATGTTGTCTCCTTTGAGGTCTGCCAGGAACCTCGACGTAGCGATAGATTACCTTTAATGATAGTTATCCTTTTCTAAAGGTTAGTTTTTCCTTTTCCACATCGCTGCTGTCTCCCGGACCAATATATCCATTTAAACACCAGGAAGATCAGAATTTGAAGAATATGCAGGTTAGCTTCCAGTCCTCGCACTCATCATCTTGTGCCTCATCTTCACTGCCAGGGCTGTAGCCTGTGCTCTTTAACCTCTGCAGATGATCTTTCAGACACCCTAAATACTGTCATATCACACACCACCTTGTCTCTTTCCTTGTGTCTTTATCGTCACCCAACAGGCCACCTTCTTCCATTGCTGCATGTTCCAGGACTGGCTCTCACATGCCCATTGTAGGCACTTTTTGTGGTGGACAGGGGTCAGCATGGGCTTTCTGACTGGTCTGAGGCCACGCAGCCCTGCATGCATCAAGCTGTGATGCACTGTGTTCTGACACCTACCTATGATAGCCAGCCTTAAGGTTTTCAGCAATTTGTTCTACAGTAGCTCTCCTGTAGGATCAGAGCAGATGGGCCAGCCTTCCCTCCCCACACGCATGAATGAGCCTTGAGCACCCATGACTCCATTGCTGGTTCACCAGTTGACCTTTCTTGAAGCACCTTTGCTGGGTACTGATCACTGCGAACAGGGAACACCGTACAAGACTTGCCCTTTTGGAGAAATTCTGACCCAGTCTTCTAGTCATTAAGTCACGCAGATCCTCACTTCAATCAATGTTACTTACTTCCCTTGGGATTTTAATGTTATGGCTGGTCGGTGTAAGTTGGCTCCTTGACAGCTTTTTGCATATAATATATTACATATTTGCTTGTACTTAGCTTTTGAGAAAGGTGCCTGCTAAATCAATAAATGTACATATGCTAGATGACTGAGTTAAGGAATCCATTCTCCAACTCCCCTCCAAGGACAGAATTTATATTTGTATGATTTGTATTGTGCATAAAAAAACCACCACAGCAGAGTAGACACATGTCTGTGGGCCCTTAATCAAGGTTCTTATCCCCCAGCTCCATGGGTGCTGCTGCAGGTGGCTGCCAATCGCTGCCAAGCTTCCTCTCACCTACATATGCGTCTGAATGTCATGGACAGCAAGAGTAGACAAAAAGAGTAGGGATCAGTAAAGTTTTATTGTCATTATTATTATATTTGATTGAAGGAGCTAATAGTCTATTAGCTAAAGTCACAAACTTGTTACATGAAGCCTGTCAGCACAACTCAGTTGTTACAGTAGTAATTTTAATCATTGCATACATTTAACCACTAACCACATTTAGTTTATTGACCTTGTTTGTATTACGTTCTTTTCATAAAACAACCAGACTCCATGGGAAATGATAAACTGCACTACAGATTCCATAGGCCTTAATTACCCTGGGCATGACAGGTCATTATTTCCCTGATAAATCGCAGGATCACCTAATGATGCAGAGGTCCGTCTCTGCGACTCATACCCTGAATGAGCGGACATGTGGCCCCAGGAGCTGACACCAGTGATGCCGAATGCCGAAGGACAAGAAACGCGGGCAGAAAGCACTCCCACATAACACCGTGATTGATCTCTCGCTTTCACCTGCCAAACCGTAACACTTTTACATTATAAAGTAAATCTCTGCATTGTTACTGACAGTAATGCTCTTTGCGGTGCGACTGGTTGAATGCAACTTCAGCATCTTATCCATTTGAATGGTACTATTTTATTTTTACTGTGTTTTTCCTAGAACTGAATTTTAATAACAACAAAACCAATTAATATTAATACTACTAATACTACTAAGAATAACAATACCAAAAATATTACTATTAATAATAATGTCACGGTGGCTTAGAAAGGGAAACACGGATCCAGTAAAGCAGGGAGAGTTGAGCTTTAATGGAGCAGATGACAGGTAAGTACAGGTAAGCAGCAACCCTGCAAGGCAACAAATGGAAAGTGAAGCCGTCCAGGGAAGCAGAGCATCTGGGCGAGGTAAGGAAATCAGCGCAGCGATCTGGCAAACAGGTTTGAGAGTGGCAGGCAAGAATCGTAGTTGTAATCTGGGTGCGTTGGTCGGTAGACAGAAGATCAGTCCCACGAAGAAACACGGGAAAGACGAACAAACCGGAAAGAGACTAAGGGAGCTGGACTCAGCAGGGCAGGTTATTCAGAAATGGGAGCTGGACTAAGGAGGAAAGGCACGGAAGGTAAGGATCGAAGAACAGGTAAACAGGCGAGGAGCAGCAGGTTTGTCGCAGGTTTGTTGGGATGAGCCTGATGGAACTCTGCTTTCAGGGCAGGATCTGTCACCTCAGTCGTTGGTACTTAACTCCATTCCTTGGGACCAGCAACTTCTGAAACCAACAGGTACTGCAACCAATTCTGCATCTGGAATCCAAGACCACAGATATCTTGGAGGAAGATGTGGAGGCAGGGCCTGAAGGGCGGAGACGGCTGTACTTCACCGACTTCAGGAGGGAAATGTGAAAGGTAGGAGAGATGCAATACACCCGAGGTAATTGGAACTTCACTGCCATTGGTCCCACCCTCTGCATTATGCGAAACGGACCAATGTATTGAGGGGTGAGCTTACGGCACCCTGGAATCCAACCATACTCAATGCCTGACTTGATATGGAAACCCGGGATGTCGGTGCTTGTCAGCTTGAGCCTTCGTCCTCTCAGCTTGTGACAGCTTGTGTAATGCCCGCTGAATGTTTCTACAGGCTAGTTTGCTTTCCTGGAACCAGGTCTTGACTTTAGGCACCGTCCCGGCTGGGGCATCCCACGGGAACAGAGGAGGCTGGAACCCTAGGACGCACTGAAACAGAGTGAGGTTAGTTAAGGGACTAACCCGGGAGTTGAGGGAGTATTCCGTCCACACCAGATGACGTGACCACTTTGCTGGATCTGTCCACACCAGTAGTCAGAGGGCTTTGGACACCTCGCAGTTAGTGCGTTCCACAAGTTCATTTGGTTGAGGATGATAGGCTAAGGTGAGACTCAGTGTTATATTCAGTTTCATACAGAACTCCCTGAAGACTTGAAAAGCAAACTGAGGGCCCCGGTCTGATATCTTCCGGTATGCCCATGAAACGAAAGAGTTCCTGGACGAGTACGTCAGCGAGCTCTGCAGCGCAGAGGGCAGCTTAGGGAGAGAGACCAGCCAACACATCTTGGAGAATCGGTCCAAGGAGGAGCGAGGTAAGTCCGTGATGAAATCCATTACAATTTGGGACCAGGGTCTGGAATGGACAGGCAGAGGGTGAAACAGTCTCAGAGGGCTGAGGTTGGATGATTTGCATCTGGCACAGTTCGGGCAAGTTTCCACAAAACCGGGGCCACCAATAACAACAGGAGACCAAACGTTCAGTCGAGGCGATCCCGGGATGTTCAGTCCCTGGTTGAGAATGAATCCAACGTAATAGATCTGGGCGATGGGAGCGAGAGACATACCACAGACCAGGTGGGTATCCAGAAGGTGGGGTCCAGTTCTCATTTTCCAGTCTAATGGTCTCTTCTAATCCCAAGGCGATGGAGGAGATGAAACATGATGGACTGAGGATGGGAGAAGACCTATCTTCACTCTCGGGGGGATCGAACTGTCAAGACAAAGCATCCGCTTACGGGTTCTTCTTCCCGGGGAGGTAGCTTACCCAGAAGCTGAAACATGAAAACCACTGAGCCCAGCGTGCCTGTCGCGATGAGAGCCGCTTTGTTGATTGGAGATATTCAGAGTTTCTATGATCTGTTAGCACTATGAAGGGGTGCCTAGTTCCCTCTAACCAATGGCGCCACTCTTCCATGCTAGTTTGATGGCAAGGAGTTTGCAATCACCCACCTCATAATTGCGTTCAGCAGCGGTTAACTTGCCAGAGTTAGATGAACAGGGGTATCAGCACCGCGCCTACCCCTGCCTCCGATGCATCCACCTCCACTTTAAAGGGCAGTTCTGGTCATGGTTGGGTGAGTACTGGAGCGGTGCAGAAGGTGTGTTTCAGGCAGGCAAAAGCTTGTTCTTCCACAGGTGTCCGGGTGATTCGAGTTGTTTTGCCATGGGTGAAGGGAGTGAGGGGTACAGCAATCTGACAGTAGTTCCTAATAAACCTGTGATAGAAGTTAGCAAAGCCCAGAAAACATTGCAGCTCTATCAATGTCTGGGGAGGTGACCAATCCGTGATGGCCATGCTTTTTTGACTGTCCATGGCCACCTCACCTGGTTAAATAACATACCCCAAAAACCTGGTGGAACTCACATTTCTCACCTTTAGCGTGCAGATGATATTCCCGGAGCCATTCCGGAACCTGTCTGATGTTGCATATGAACCTGCTTGGACGGGGAGTAAATCAGTATATCATCTATTTATATTACTACGAACTTATCCAACACTTATCATAGAACACTTGACTCATAAATGATTGGAAAATGGAAGGGCTATTAGCTAATCCATAAGGCATCACGCGGTATTCATACTGCCCTCTACTGGTGATGAAGTACGTCTTCCATTCGCCCCCCCTCCTGGATTCTCACCAGGTTATAGGCGCTACGTAAGTATAATTTTGTGAAAATTGCTGTCATAACTGTACAAAAGCAGAAGGGATCAAGGGAAGAGGTTCTCTTCTCTTAACTGTTAACTGCGTTTAAAGTCCGATAATCCACCACAGGTCGAAGGCCCCCCATCCTTCTTCTTGATAAAGAAGAATACAGCAGTCACTGGGGAGGTGGATGGTTGGATTATACCTTGCTTCAGCTCCTCACGCATATAGGTGTCCAAGGAATCTTGTTCCTGCAGAAAGACAGGATATAATCTACCTCGTGGTAAGGGAGCCCCTTCTAGGAGGTCGATGGAGCAGTCACAATCGCAGTGGGGGGGAAGGCTGAAAGCCTTCTCCTTACTAAATATGTCCTTGAAATTCTGATATTCTTCGGGGAAAACACTCAATACGGCTTCTTTGCATCGGCTCAATAGTTCACGATTAGCCTTGTGGTTCTTCCTGTCTTTTAACGCAGGTCTAATCAGTTGTCAAGGAGTTGCACCCGTCCATTCCCACCCCCGTGGGCGTGACAAATAATAATAACAACAATAATAATAATATTGTGTGCCGATCTTGTATCGTACATTGCCCCCCTGCCAGCACGGATGGCCTCCCCTAACATTGTCGCTACACTGAATAGTGAAAATTTGCTAAATTGTGGTGTTTGTCTCAATGTCAGATCATTTCCAGGTGTGACAGTGCTGAGCATGAAGCTAATCACTGCATTATACATCTGAGAAGAATACAGAAGAGGAAAAATACTGCAACAGGATGAAATCAAAAAAGTGAGCTTGAAAGGGGGCTGTCATGTTTGGGGGCGTGGCTAAGACTGTTATGTCACATTTTGGGGGCATGGTTAAGACTGTTATGTCACATTTTGGGGCGTGGCTAAGACTGTTACATCACGTTACGTAGCACTTTAGGAATTTCAAAACAACCCATTTAACTTTCTTCTTTTACCTAGGGGGGACCGGGTATGGTTGTAACATGGGGAGAGTTGTAACAGCAACAGTAAAGAATAGGATGAGAGTCATGTAAGCATTTCAGTGTTTACCCACTTCCTCCCTAAACCCACATGATGGATATAAAGGCTGGAAACCGGTACATGCCAATTCTATTAATAAAAAACAGATCTAAAGTTAAGAAAGTAATTTTTTTGACAAAGACTATATTTTGTTTAGTATTTATACCACTACAGATAAAATCATATGATTTAAACAAGATTAACTAAGGGCACTTCCTTTTTTTTAATAATTTTACAGAATGTCTCCACAGTGGAAAAGGGAGACTGAAAGAGGTATGTCTGCCAGTGTTTTAAAAATAAGCATTTGATGATGTCCCAAGGAAGGGCAAGTCAGTCAGGTCAGTTGTGAAGGCACATGAGATCTGCCATGTAACATTGAGCAGATACTGCAAATCACTGCAGAAGCTGAGAGACCAGGGGTCCAGTGACCTTCCCAGTGTAGGTTACCACAGCAGCAACAAAGTTTTCTCTGAGGTGCAGGAGACAATGCTGGAAGAATTTTTGACTCAGGCGGCAGACCAGTATTATGGACTGACAGTATCTGGGTCCACCAAGCCTGTACTCCATGGTTATCAAGATTCATCTATCAGCATTGTGACTCTGATTTAGAATACACACACACACACAATTTTTATTAGACTTACATGTTTTTTACACAGATGCACTGTAGTACAGTGTTGATTAAACATACATGCTATTAAGGAAGCTTGTTCTAGCAGAGCAGAGGATTGGAGTTTTGGTCAGTCACATGGTCAGGGATTGTTCTGGTTTTTTCCTTATTTCGATAAACCTCTTTTTGAAGCTTATAGCACAGTGTGGCCGGTGCTTTTGCTTCTTTTGTCTAACTGTTACAATGTATTCCAGCACGTGTTACATCCTACCCCGACAGTGGGGTCAGTTGTAACAAAGGAGCACCATGTATTTGTCATGAACTCACAAGGTCTGTAATATTCTTGCAGAGGTTTGTAGCAAACAAATGGGGGTACTTTATATAAAGATAAAGATTTTAAAACTGTAGCTCAAAAATTCAGAGAGTTATAGGTGGTAAAGCAAATAGCGTTACAGCCATACCCAGTCTCCCCTATTCAGGAAATGTTTTGGAAAGAAGGAATGACAGTGTTTGAGATTCACATTTTGTCTGTCTGTCTGTCTGTCTGTCTGTCTGTCTGTCTATCTATCTATCTATCTATCTATCTATCTATCTATCATCTGCCTGTTTTATTAATGTTCTATGATAATAATAATATTTAATTTAATACAAAAACTCAATACTCAATCTCAACCCCCCCCCCCTCCCCCGTCCTGGCAGTCTTTTTTTCTTAGTGGGTGGAAGCAAGAAGGATGAGTCTGACACTTCGAGTGATTGAACTCTTCTTCTTTTGCTTTTCTGCAGGCTGGACCATAGATAGTGAGACCTACCGCCCAGCCGTAAGTTGAGTACTGCATGACCGGACAAACTCACATGTAGCGATGAAACAGTATGGACATTTAAAGTCACTGAAGTTAGAATGAAGTTAGAATGCTGGCATTCTCAAAGTATTCAGTCAGTCGAGACCCTGTGTGTTTGGCTTCTGTAGCTGGGTTGCTATGTAGTGAATGCTTGTTTGCAGGTCCAGTGATGCATAGAAGACAGGAAATGGACTGTCAAGCAGAGGAAACGATGTGATGCTCTGAAGATCCATCCTCCATGTTCGTGATGACAGTCGTGTGCACAAGGAGAGAGCCGTATAAGACACATTGCAAGCGCTGCTACACATTTCTGGGCTTTAAATGAACTGATGGGAAAATATTATTTGTTAAAAGGGAAAGTCACAGTTTGTAGTAGCAAGGGAAAGTTTGAATTATTGACCTTTTATTCCATGCTCATTATGCTTAGAACATTTTTGTTTAATGTAGTAAAACTATATGCATGATATTTGAAAAGAAATGATAATATCCAGTAAAATGTAATAAAGGCGTTAATTTTCACAAAGATAGTTCTGATGTGTGAGAGCTGAGGACAACTGAAAATTCGGTTTGGTGCCTCAGAGACATTACACTAAGATTTATGTCATACCATGTGATACCAAAAAGGGAAATCTATTACTAACTGAAACAAGTACATATATTTTCACCCTTACTTTCTGCAAACCATATACTGACCTTAAACTGGGAAAACAGGACCTTAAGCTAATATTTTCATTTGATCTATTGTGACAGGATGCAGTGTGATATTGTGAGACTTGTGACTGTGCAACTAGCCACAAGAGTACCACTACAGTGGATGAATTACGACTTTAATCAACGGGGGCCGCAGATGAGAGCACTGGTGATTCTAGCTACTAAGTACGCATGGATGAGAGTCACAAATGCTTTGTTACCAAGCACATGGAGAATGGCAGCATATTTAACCCAGCAAAGCCAGTGATTCTTTGGTGCAGTGATGCAGGTATATCCTGACATAGACTGGTGCGCTCCACGTTTGCAGCTGGGACCCATTCATCCAGTGCAAGGCCTGTGTTTGATACGGTAATATGCTACAGTTTTTGCACTAATTGGATTCCTCGCTAACATATCCCCCCTTTGGGACCTGCATCAGACCCTCTTCTTTTCACACAGAAGAGGAAAATATCAACAGAAGGTAGTCAGCGATGAATTATATGGTCTGGTTACCGTAACCTTTGAAGGAACTTTGCATGTGAAAAACTGGCTTTTTAGCAACCTTTAAAAAGTGGTGATACAGATTACTAACTCAATCCCCATGTTATCGAACCCAGAGCTGTGGGTCCGGGCCAGTGGCTCTGGGTGGAAATTGATGCCACTAGCCTGAAGCACAAGGCTTGATATGGAGCTGGGCTGAGGGTTATCAAGGGGCGGAATAACAGTTTAGCAAGATCATAATAATAATAATGCTTGTCTATCCAGTGGCTCAGATTCTTTTGTGTCTTTAAAAAGTGTGATACAGCAGGAGACATTTACAGTTTTGAAAATTGACGTGTTCATCACAGACACTTGTAAAATAAATAAATAAATAATTTAAGAAGGAAAGACAGTTCTTTAGAATAGCCATTGTATTAATTCTGGCACTAAATATATAGCTGACACGTCCGCAGCATATTCAAGGTGATGTTTTTTGCATAACCATGTAATTCTGCTACTCGGCACTCCTGTGTGTGCTGCTGTTTGTAACAACTCTACACTACATCTACACTAATACTAATATTAGCTCTGATAAAAAGCAAACGTGTGTTACAAGCTTTTTTCAGTTTGGTATTTTTTTTACTTGATTTCCACTCGACGATTTAACTAATCTTTTATTTTAAAATTAGAAACTCAGATAACCATCATAGTCACTTAGGTAACCTTAATTAGGAGCTGCTGAAACAATGATTAGCTAGATAGTGATTGCCACGGACGGGGTTGCCAACTCTCACATAACTGGTGAGACACTTGCATTTTCAGGGTCTCGTGTCCATCCAAGAAATTTAATAGCTAATCTATTAATTAATAGATTAGCTATTAAATTTCTTGGATGGACAC
>JAABNY020000045.1:9141797-9155615 GCA_015164015.2 Brevimyrus niger | reverse complement strand
CTATATCTACTTGGGAAGACATCCCCCCCCAGCCAGCAATATATAGCGGCGGGAATCGAGGTGACATTTTATCAGGAGGTCCGGAATATCTCGCTACACCCTTGCCAGTGCAGTGCTGCAAATGCATTTGATTGGATTTGTTCTGGGCGTGTCTGTTACCAAGACCTGGATGGCTGAGGGCTTCCCCATTAGGAAAATGTAAAAAACTTGCCTCCCGGCTCCTTGAAGGAACTGTCAACACGGTACTAGTGCAGTACGCATAATACTCACTTTGTATGCCTCTTAAGGTTTTGATTGCACGCTGCTCTTGGTGGACCTGTGGGTGGCTACAATTCGATGCCTACTACTGTAGGACACCCTTGTGCTCTGAGAATACTTTCAGTTCACAAAATAAAATCATTCTTCTCTGTCTTGCATTTTGCACCCTACAGCAGCGGTACTAAAACTCCCGACCTTCTCTTAGCCTCAAAAATCCAAAGCACTATATTCCTGAATGGCGTTTCATAATTAGCAGTCACCTTTTACATATAATGTAGCATTCAGCTTAGCTCTTTATCACTTATCTAGATAGAATTATGGGAAGGTGCTGCTTTAGCAACTGATTGTTAACCCAAGCTCAGAGATATTAATGATAGCCAGTTAAGGATAGCCAGTTAAGGATAGTCAGTTAAGGATAGCCAGTTAACGATATCTTATTAATGATAGCCAGATAACGATATTCTACTAATGATAGTCAGTTACTGATATCCTATTAATGATAGCCTGTTAATGGTAGCCTGATAATTTCTGAGCTATAATACTTGAAGCCTTTCCTATCTGTACATACAGCCACCGTTCCAAGAACCCCCCATAAAACTTTAAGCATCACCTTTAATTTAACAGGTTATCAACAGACCATTTAGGAGGAAACAATTTCTTACATAGACATAAAATGATATTCTCATGAAGTTTAGATCAAAAAGAAACAATTCACTGAAATATTGTTGCATTTTTTATTTGGTGGGGTTTCTTCTGGGTTTCTCCCCACAGTATAAAAATATGCTAAGGCTAACTGGAGTTACTGCACTGTGCGTAGCTGTGCTGTGTGACAGACCAGTGCACAAGTGTGCCCTGCAGTGGGTTGGTGCCCCATCCTGGGATATTTCCCGGCCTGCAGTGGGTTGGTGCCCCATCCTGGGTTGTTTCCCGCCCTACAGTGGGTTGGTGCCCCATCATGGGTTGTTTCCCACCCTGCAGTGAGTTGGTGCCCCATCCTGGGTAATTTCCCGCCCTGCAGTGGGTTGGTGCCCCATCCTGGGTTGTTAACCGCCCTGCAGTGGGTTGGTGCCCCATCCTGGGTTGTTTCCCGCCCTACAGTGGGTTGGTGCCCCATCCTGGGTTGTTTCCCGCCCTGCACTGGGTTGGTGCCCCATCCTGGGTTGTTTCCCGCCCTGCAGTGGGTTGGTGCCCCATCCTGGGTTGTTTCCCGCCCTACATTGGGTTGGTGCCCCATCCTGGGTTGTTTCCCGCCCTGCACTGGGTTGGTGCCCCATCCTGGGTTGTTTCCCGGTCTGCAGTGGGTTGGTGCCCCATCCTGGGTTGTTCCTTGCCTAGTGCCCGTACTGTAGGTTCCAAACCCCCTGCAACCATGAATTGGACAAGCCGTTATAGAAGATGGCTGGATGGATGATGCACTGCCAAATGTACATCTATCATACATAGATACAACCAAGCTACACATTTATGATTTGTGTTTACAAGCCAAAACCTTTTCTTTCCATTGGAAATTTACAGTGTGCTAAGAACAAGACCCAAACCTGCATTTCTCCACTAAAGTGTCCAGCAGTATAAACCGGTGAAAGATTTTTAGAAATTCATAAAGATGTTTTTGTGCTTTCTTTGCTGTTTAAGGTAACCTGGCTACAACATGTGACTTTTGTTGTCACCTACTGACGCATTTTTTGTGCCATTGCATATAATTGGAAAGGTTTACATTACCTTATATTATCCATCCATCCATCCATCCAAACATCCAGGTCAGAGGGAGCTAATCTCTGGCAGCACAAAGCACCAGGTCCACTTTGGGGCCCAAAGCCCACAGTCCCCTGCCCTGTGTCGGACCAGGATCCCATGCAGGGTGTCCCCTAGCCTGTGTCCTGTGATGGACCAGCATCCCATACTAGGTGTCCTGTGTCCAGGCCCCAGCTGACACTGACCAGAGGACATGGCAGTACAAAGCCATTTCATTCCATACCACCCCGAGAACTGACGCTCATTCCAGTCAGGATTAGAACACCAAGAGGAACATTATGCCAAGGTCAGCGGTATCTCTGGTTAAGGGTGTGTGTCATGGTAATTGTGGATTGTCAGTTATAATCAAAAATATCCATCCATCCATCCATTTTCCAAACCGCTTATCCTACTGGGTCGCGGGGGGGTCCGGAGCCTATCCCGGAAGCAACGGGCACGAGGCAGGGAACAACCCTGGACAGGGGGCCAGCCTATCGCAGTAATCAAAAATATAATTAAATGAAAAATATGTATTATATCTGTTTTGTGTTATATCCTAATGTCCAAGGTAGAGATAGAAAAGAAGATCAAGGGGGATAACTATTTAGATAATGCTGCAGCATGCAGTTAAATGGTCTTTTGTTTTATTTCCAGCACTTCAGAAAAAAAACGGTTGATGTTAAATATAACATGAAAAGGAAATACCTTGTTATCACAACCACAGTGCGACAACGTTGCCAGGAAGAACGACGCATTTGTTGTCTACTTAATTAGGGAGGTACCCTAGCTGTAACTCATGTCAAACGGTAATTCATAGCAGCAATAATTTTCACCTTTTTATTTTACCATAATCAGGTATTCCTTGTGCACACTATAGTTATATAATTATTATAAACAACAGCATTTAACGAACTCAAACACACAGTTCAGGAAAAGAACGCGCATCTGCACATTACGATTCGAAGCGCCAATGGTTGCATTAAAATATACTGCTGTGATCTGTATCCTGGAAGTAAAGCATAGCGAAAGGCTTGTCTGCAACCTCGCCTGCTAGACTAATCCCTTGGAATTAACTCTGAATTTTGCTGTTTGAAAATCGTATTGCTTATTGGGCCTGTATATATTCCGTGGTACAGAGATATTCTCCCAAGCAGTGTGCCGATTTTAGCCGTTTCGTCTGATCCGCGACAGCTGAGTTGCAGCCCACGCTGTTTGTCTTCGTTTGCCATTACATGAGCCCCCAATTAATCCACCAGGAGGTGCTCTAAATATATCCCGCCAAACTTCATCAAACATCCACTGCAGTGTCTGCTCCAGTAATTAATTTCTTTTTGAGGACTCACTTCCCTTAGTCGATGACGCCTATATTGTACATGATTTTTTTAAACAATAAGCTGCATCAAAATGTTGGAAAATGTTACTTGTTATATAATTTAAGTGTATTGTTTGTTGTGTGTTTCAAGGTTTTGATTCTTGCAATGGAAATGAATAAAACATAATTACTGAAAATTGACTGCTACGTTACATCCACATGCATAAATCACTTTATTACTAAAGCGCGGGAATGAACATGTTTTACGGACACTTAATTTAAATACATTTAAGTGATTGCACAGAAAAAATAAAATACAACAAAATAAAATAATCCCACACGATGCCAGCAGAGGGCAGAACGATACTTAAAAGCAGCAGTTGAAGAAAACCATTCCTTATTTCGTTTTTGTTTGTTTGTTTATGAATAACAGTAGCCCACCTATCATCGTTATTCTCACCCTTAATATCGTCACGAACTACGTATCATGTACTGAACTGTAATAATTGATCATATTCAATCAACGTTATTATTTACAAAATTATATATCAAAGGAATAATGTGCACACGCGATAACATGCATTTTAACCACAAACAAGCAGCATCCCGTGTACCTTTACGTCTTTAGGTGTGTTTACCGTTTTCTTAATGCTCCGTTGTTTAAGGGAAAAGCGATCGGAAAGCAACTCAAAGCCGTTTTGTACAGGCACTTGTGATTAACCTCGTCTAAGTTTTATTAAATGTGAGTAAGGGGGGGGCTTTCACCGCCGCCGTAACGTGTCAGCGCTGCTCCGGCTGAGCGCGTCCGCTTGTGTTCCGACTGATGCGCATATCGTGTCCACCAATCGACAAAAGCTGTTAGGATAGCAGGCAATCCTGAAAGAAGTCAATGAATATTAATGCTCAAGCCGTTCACTTTCATCCCCACAAAGTTAGCGGATCACCAGAGGTGTGATGGCACTCTATTAGAATTTCAACGCTAGGTTTGGATTAAGACTCATTCAAATTCGGAATTTGGTCATTTGGAAACCAATGTTGTGCATGACAGTGGTTGTGGGGATGGGACTTTAAAGAATTGCCCGGGACTTACGGCATATGAAGACGTGACTTGTACGCCACTTGAAAGACTTTGGAAATTGGTAATATATTTATTTTTTTCCATATAAAATGTGAAGTGCACGTCTTGGATGCTCTGGCTCTCTGCAAGCAGGGCTGCCCGTGTGGAAGAATGTATGCAAGATGCCTTTTGAATCTTAGGGTCCCGTCTTCATAAATTGTGAGAGGCTGTACAGGAATAAGAAACCACTATTCAAGAAACTGTGACGACTGACTTTTCTTCTTCTTCTTTTAAATCTGCGACCTCTTTTAACACCTCGTTCTGTTTTCCTTTGCAATTTGCGGCTTGTTTTTAAGGTGAGTGGATCAGTTTTCGGCAGGAGCGGTGCTTAGAATGCGGACAGATTATTATTGTTGAGTGTCCATGCGAGACTTTCAGTCAAAACATGTCAGGCCATTTCTCTGTGAGGATCACTGCTGTCAGAGATGGCATTTTGGTCCCCTACTCCATTTTTTACCTCTAAAGTGCCTCGGAAGATATTGTTCATGTTCACCCTCTCTCTTACTGTTACTTACCTGTTTTATTGTTTGATGAGCTGTTATAACACGCTGCAGTTTCCCTTTCAAGAAAGCTACGTGTATCAAGCCGGGCAGGTGACCGAAGAGACAACTTTCATCACATTAAGAGAGAAACTTTACTCCACCACCTCCCAGGGATACTTCGCAGAGGATCCAGTGCAGAACACCGTCACTGATCCCACGTCCAGAGATGACAAGGTCTCCACCGTCAACCATGCTGTTAACATGGAAATCGGAGAAAGGACGACGGAGTGGGACAGCAGTCAGCCTGTTCCGACCAAGACTGCGGCAGGGGGTCAGGGTGCAGCCTCGGAGCCAGAGCACCAGGAATCCAGCACTACCGACGACGATCTGAGCCGACGGGTCAACTGCACCTCGGATTACGGCCAGAAAAAGCTGCCCCAAGCGATCATAATAGGGGTTAAGAAAGGAGGTACCAGGGCATTGCTGGAGGCTTTAAGGGTCCATCCCGACGTCAGGGCGGTGGGAAACGAGCCCCATTTTTTTGACAGGAACTACGAGAAGGGACTCGATTGGTACAGGTGCGCGCTTTTATATTAATATCTGCTGCTTTCGTCAAATTGGCGGCACTAGTTCACAAACTTGCAAGCCGGGCATTTGGCGTTAGATGTGCTTTTTGACATGGATTTAGAGAGTAGCTGCCAATGTGACGGCGCGCGGATGTCGCTGATGCTCGATGTTGAATCCCATACACGGTTTATCTTCTGCGGCTGTGAAAAGGATTATATGCACATTGAAACGTGCGTCATTTGCATTTGTAACAGAATTTACAAATAACACAGTTGACAATTAAACAACATGTCGCTATCGGGTCGTGCAGCGACACTTAAAATGATATTAGGTCCAATGAGCCAACTTTAGTCATGCGTTGAATAAGTTAGCCTCTTATGATTACGTAGTTTTCTTGTAGTTGTATATCAGGCCAATTATTTGTTGTGTGTTTTTTCATTAAAAAGAAAGCAGTGATACTTTGATGTAATTATTATTAGATAAATTGCAATGTGATAAAGATTTTGATTGCAAGTGTAGGTGTCTTTTTTAACTGCAAATTAGACCTAGTGGGATACTGTGGCGGTAGCAGTGACAGTAATAATTTATATGTGCACAAAAAAAGTGTCGATACCTGTGAAGGTCCTCAAGCACAGCAAGGAATAATTGCCCCGGCGTTCCGTTGTGGATTCACCTGTGGACGCTCTCCGGTGATTTCCAGTGTTTACTCCGCTCGGCAGTGTACCCTTGCAGTGGCAGCACTGAGAAGTGCCTGGAGGCATTATTAAAAGAAAACATCGTTCGTGGCCCTTCACAACAAATTCCGGTATTTTTCAGTAAAAATATCTTACGAAAATGCCGCGTCTGCGCAGGAATCATTTAGACCGAAATTACTGCAGCGTCACACTGCAATTAGACTGGGCACAGAGAAGTAAATCATTTTTGAATGATCAGTAATTATAATAGAAGGAACCCGTACTTAAGCGATTCTTTCCAAGTTTCCGTTGCTGTAGACTTGTTGCTTTTGTGTATTAAATAGGTGGTTATAATATTAATAAATAATCTTAATTCGTGTTATTATTATTGTTGTTGTCGGCTTCATTGTGGGTCCACCATACTTTTATTACATATAATATACATATTTTTATTTTCTGTGCTTATGGAGATAATTAACAAAGGCTGGCGATTCTGATTGAGATACATAGTGTTGCCAAAACATTAAAAGACTTTCTAAAAAATGTGTGTGTTCCCATAACAATCCGTATAACC
This sequence comes from Brevimyrus niger, assembly GCA_015164015.2. NCBI lineage: Eukaryota > Metazoa > Chordata > Actinopteri > Osteoglossiformes > Mormyridae > Brevimyrus > Brevimyrus niger. The sequence continues at coordinate 9,148,900 of JAABNY020000045.1, read as the reverse complement.
GAGAGGGCAGTTTGATATGTTAAACATCTCGATCGACGGTGGTCGCATTCATTTTCCATGACGTAACATCTGTAATGTTTGGCACGTTGAGGAACCTTAGCTCGCTGCTGGACATGTACTATTCCTTGAGGTGTAGAGAACATTCCCCTCTCCATCGCACAAACAGATAAAGTGGACCTAAGCGGTCTCACTGCAGACACTTTCTGAGCGATGGCTGTGCTGGTGGTGGACTAGGGCATGGAGAAATGTCTCTGAATAAGATGCTGTCATCAATTACACCCGAGTCGGTGGCTGTTATGAGTGGTACTCCTGGTAGCAAATTTTCTACCCTCCAGTTTCAGAGCAGCGTTTATTTGTAACCAACCATGTATCAATGATTGTACTGATATGGTTTTTGTATGAAATAATATAATAGTCAATTTATAAAGCCTCAAATAACATTTAATGGTCAGTTTGTCTTTTCATTTTTACTGCTGACTGTGACTATAAAAACAGAAATTCTAGAGGATAACAGCGAGTATTTAATGCCAATGGAATCGATTTTCAAAATCCCACTGTGCCGTATTAGACATCTGTGATGATGAAAACAAGACTTTGTGAAACAAGCTAGGTGACTTGGTACTTCTCATTGCTCTACAGCGACACCTACTGTCAGCCGGGTGCCAGCAGGGCTGCGGGCGGGCTGTAATGTTCAGTGAAGAATGGCCTGACATAGAGTGAAAGGAAAGAACCCACGTCAAAGGAACCATGCTTCCATCCCTCAGGATTTGGCATGACTTCCATGCAAAGAGAGGGATACCTATTATAAACAAGATAATTGGCTATACCAAACTGGGAAAGCATACATACACATTTATTGATATACTGTATGTATAAAACAAAGAGATTTTGCAGAAAAAAAATATATATGAGTGCAGGAGGATGATATTAATGTAAAGCTTTGGCTGAGAAGCATTGAGACACAGGTAGACTAAAAGATGGAGTGTCATGAGGTTCTGGAGCAGTAGGATTCCTCACAGAACTGCTGGTTATGCATCCGACAGATGGACCCTCACTGGGCCCTAACCCACCTCACCTCATAAGAACATAAGAAATGTACGAAAGAGAGGAGGCCATTCGGTCCATCAAGCTCGTTTGGGGAGAACTTAACGAATCGCTCAGAGTTGTTAAAATCTTATCTAGCTCTGATTAAAAGGAACCCAGGGTTTTAGCTTCCACTACACTAGAAGGAAGACTATTCCATACTCTAACTACACGCTGTGTGAAGAAGTGTTTATCAAATTCAGTTTAAAATGTTCTCCCGCTAATTTCCACCCATGTTCTAGTACTTAAACCTCTCCTCATAAGACATTCCTCTAAGACGAGAAATCATTCTCGTAGCCCTACGTTGAACCTTTTTCAAGGCAGCAATGTCCTTTTAATGTATGGTGACCAAACCTGCACACAATTTTCTAGGTGGGGACTTACCGAGGAATTGTATACAGTAATTGTAGCACCACCTCTCTTGACCTGAACTCCACACACCTAGAGATATAACCCAACATCCTATTGGCCTTTTTTTATTGCTTCCCCACACTGGTGAGAGTGGGATATGGAAGCATCAACATACACACCAAGGTCTTTCTCATAATTAATCAGCTACCTTTATTTCAGTGGAACCCATAAAATATCCGTATTTCACATTTCTGCTCCCTGCATGGATTACCTTACATTTATCTATGTTAAATTTCATCTGCCAAGTATCAGCCCATTCAGTAATTAAATCAAGATCCCGTTGTAGCCTCTGTGCTGCTAATTTAGTATCTACTTCACCACCCACCTTGCTGTCGTCTGCAAGTAGATCACACATAGCCGTTCAAGTAGATCTCACATAGCCGTTCAAGTAGATCACACATAGCCGTTCAAGTAGATCACACATAGCCGTTCCCTAATGGCTGAGACCCCCCCACCCCCCCTTATATATTCACGAGCTTTGCAAGATGGCCAGGAACCTTAACGAAAGGTCATCCTTCAAGCATATGGTATGGAAATGTCTGAGGAAATGTCTTTTTAACACATGTGGAGAATTTCGTTATTGTATGGAAATGTCATTACACTAGAGAGCTGGGCTGTGTCAGAGCAGCTCACTTCAGCCCCAATGCAGGAGACAAGCATCACTGATTCTCATACCTGTATGCAAAATAGAGCCCGAAAAGTTTAACCTTTGCTCACGCAGCGTCTCTCTTTCATAAATCAGACGGTAAGTCGTTTTAAAGAGGCTTCCATTAGCTCTGGAGTATCAGGTCTAGAACTGGTTCTCCTGCATTACTGATCTCTGCATGTTCTTATGCATGAAGGTCCACTTTAGCTGAATCTATACATTACGCTAAGTTGTGAAATTGCTTCTTGATAGTGCATCACCCTGTTGTAGACTAGCTAGGTGTAAGATTCTTTTTATTTAGAAAAACTGCTCAGATCAGTTTCCTACAGCAGGTCATTTGTCATTTAAGGAACTTTTTTTTTTTCTTTTGAGTTCTCATGGGCAACTTCTCATCATTGGCGATAGGATTCCAGTACTAATCAAGCAATTTTTTGAGAATGAGCAGCACTTTTTTGGTGAGGGGGGGTTGATTTTCCTGGAGCCATGTGGTTTTTGAGGTAAATGCTCCCGCAAACCTCAGCAAGTGATATAGTCGCAGCTGAAGCCTAACACTTCCAGGACCCTTACAGAGACGTTAGCGGACTGGCACTGTTTAGGGGGAGCTGCTGGGAGAGTCTCTGCCTGACCACTGTGCAGAGGGATCTGCACCCCCCTCTTCATTTGCAGACTGTTAATGTGAGTTGCTCCATAATGCTTTTCTGTGGCATATTAGACAGGAGATAACAGACGTACAGAAATGGGAGAAAAGCATCTTTGTCTTAATTATGTCCCTGAAGCAGTGGGTCTTTTCTTTTGGTATTTGGAGTTTGATGATTGCACACTGAGTGACATGAACCTTTGGATAGTGCTCTGTGAGTCCACAGACTGTCAGGATGGGTCACAGATCTTCTGAATGTTTTTCCTTTTTCTACTTTTTAAATCTACAGATAGACAACAAATAGATGACAATGTTCCAGTAAAGAAGTCTTTACAGCTATTTAAGGGATAATTATGTGCACCTAAATTAGGCGGACCACAGTTTTTATCAAAAATACCTATTTTACCAGTATAAAAAGTTACTTTTAACAAGCCAGATCATTATAAAACAGCCATTATCTCTAATGACACTGTATGATTGACACATCTTTACCTCCTTTAAACAGTAGAGCCATCCATTATTTATCTATCTATTTAATTTATTTATTTATTATTATTTAATAATCACTAATCCTATTGAGGGTCACAGGGGGTCCAGATCCTACTGCAGAAGCTTTGGGAACAAAGCTGAGAGCAACAGAGGACAGGGTGACAGCCCATCACAGGACACACACACACACACACACACACACACACACACACACACACACACACACACACACCATGGTAATTCTAATTAACCTCAGCATATTTTCAGACTTTGGGGGAAACCAAAGTACCTGGATGAAACCCCATGATGACACAGGAAGAACATACCAGCTCCACACACACACACACACACATACAGAATTGAACCTTGCCTCCAGAGGTGTGAGGTAACAATGCTAACTATTGCTCCACCATTAAAGCCCAGGCATAGAGACACTCTGATAAAAACAGGCCTTGCTAAACTGCATAGATACTTTTGGTTGGCAGTTTACAAAGTGGGGCATTCATTGGCACAGTACTTACTGTATGATGGATTACATATTTAAATGGATGGATTCCATGTTTAAAGCTTTTCACGGGACGCATTTTCATTTCCAGAATATTCAGTTATTTTCATGGTGGTAATGAGGTAATTGTCTTGTTAAACCTCATACTGCCTCCCTGAAACATTGTTCTACTTTTTCCTGATAAACTGTCATTTTTCTCTTGAGCTCTGAGATGAGTATGACTCTAGAATTATTATTAAAGGCACTGCTTCACTGTCACCCATCCATTACTGACAGATGCTTTGCCGTATCACATGCAGCTATGAGTTTAGACAAAAAGTGAACATTCAGTTTCACTGCAATTCTTCCAAAACCTGCAGTGCAAAACTATATGTGATTCCTTATTTTTTTCTGTGAAGGAAGCCTGTTACACAAGCACTGCATAGATCTGTGTGTAAGATTGCCATTATAGTATGAATGTACAGATGTGTGTAGGAATGCACAGATCTCTGTAAGATGGCCATTATAGTATGAATGCACAGGTCTCTGTAAGATGTCCATTATAGTATGAATGTACAGATGTGTGTAGGAATGCACAGATCTGAAAAGCATCTGTGCCTCCGTATTGCAAACCATGTATGTCCCACTGATCGGCACAATCAATGAGCACATCGGCAATTATAACATTGGAACGTTTATTATTATTTTTATTATTATTGCTATTATTTGTCCATATATAGTCTTTTAAATTTCTGACAATTGAATACCATTTAGAGGTACCTCCATCGCCATTAATTCCAAGGTGTCTCACATGAAATATTTGTCTGATTATGAATCGACTCTGAAAAGGTCTGTTCAGGCACCCGGAGCTTATAGGCTGTGCTGTGTATGGTGCTTGCTGGGATGTGTACCAGAGAAAGGCATGATGTTCATCCTGTGTACATGCTGCCTTATTCTTCCGCTTGGGCAGAATGGTAACGCCGCTCAGAAGGACTAGATGACAGCGGTCAGGGCCACGCTTCATCTCTACATTTCCAAGGCTTGTGGGAAAATGGATGTTTTCATTCCCTGGGTTCACGCAGGAAGTTTGGCCAGGCTTCTCTGATTGCCAGTGTGGAGCAGAGCCGGGCAGCGTGGCAGATGAGCAGGTTTCCACCCTCTGCTGAGATTTGACAAGGATGCAATGCTGCCTCTAAAGGCTCCTATGGGCAAGGAGACAAAAACGGTCATGTGACCCCAGAATGGGAGGAAGAAATAAGGACTTTTGAGTTTGGGATTAGAGCTGAGTCTGATGGAAATGGTAGGATGGAGCCGGTTTTGCTTTGGGTTTTGGATTTTGGGAAGGTCGACGATGGCATATGAGCATCAGGGCGTGTAGTGGGAGCCCTGAGGGAAAAAAAAAAAAAAAGCCTAGTTTAATTGATATCACAACACAGGCTGAGTGAATTGCTTATATTACTGATATCACAATACAGGTGAAGTGAACCACTTATATTACTGATATCACAACACAAGTAAAGTGAATCGCTAATTTTATTGATATCACAACACAGGCTGAGTGAATCACTTAAATTACTGATATCACAACACAGGTGAAGTGAATAACATATTACTGATATTACAACACAGGTGAAGTGAATCGTTGACTTTATTGATAAGGCAACATAGCTGAAGTGAATTGCTTATTTTATTGATATTGCACCACAGCTGAAGGGAATCGCTGATTTTATTGATCACAACAGAGGTAAAGTTAACTGCTTATATTATTGATATCACGATAAAACTGAAGCGAAATGCTGATCAACTGACATCGCGCCATGCTCAGTTGTCCCTTTCCTCCATCTTGCAGCAATACACCTTTGTTTTTGCAACAGCATTTCATTGCGCCTGTTGTATCGAGCTATTGCTTTTACCCACGGTTATGCAGCTACCCCTGAGTTAAACAGCTAAGGCTGTGAGAAGATGCCGGCGGAATATTCTCTCTATCACATTCCTGCTTCGCTGAGCTCACCGGAGCAGAGGAGTGGAGTATTTTCACACAGTATCCAAAAACCCCTAAACCCCAGTGAGTGCTTCCGCGTCTGCATGTGTGTTATGCTCTGGTCTTTGACAGCACGCGTGGTGTAATACTCCAGAAAAGTGCCCGAAACATATAAAAGCTCCTTCACATCTGTTTATAAGACCTGCAGTAATTTGAAAGATAAAAAAAAAATGAATAAAGTATCAGCAGGGTTATGCTGGGCTCCAGCCAAAAGCGTCATTGATTATAGGCTGATATTTCCTCAGGGACCCATTTACCAAAGCTAGACTGGCCGGGAATGGAGTGTCACACGACACTGGATATGTGTGTAAAAACAAACACAGGATCACATTCGTATAGCCTTGGGAGTATTGTCACCTTGGCTCACAGAGGGGAATGGATTGTGTAACTGTGTTGGAATACATCTGGCAGAGAAACAAAGGATGAATGAATTGTCTGTCTGCCTATGTATATGCTGTTTACATGATGTTTAGTACAAACAATATTTTTGCACAAATATACACATTACTGATAGTATTTAGCAGCTAGCCTTGAGAGACTGTGGAAAATTGTGAATGTAGCCAAAGCTGAAGCAAATGTAACTATAGGTGAATGCCGATCCATGGTTTGATTTAGTACTCTGTAGAGTTTGCTGTTCAGTAGGCCTGATATCACAAGGTCAATGGTTTGGTTGAATGATATTCTGTTGAAGTTCAAATTTAACATTAATTGAATGGAGACAGATTTGAAACTGTATTACATTAGACCTTTAAAATTATCATTATTTAACCCAGCAGTTAAGCATTTCTGTTGTGACAAATGGTCTATTCATGGCATAGAAAAATGAGGAAAGCATGCTCTCTGTCTTTTATGAAAAGGGGGCGCTATGTGTGGGAGTGTTTGTGGCAGTGTAGTCTTTATCACTCGTGCCACGTGATTAAATCACAGCCATTGAGACCAGTCCACTCAGATGAATAAGGTTTTTTGCTTGTTTTTTTTACTCTCGAAGGACGGCCTTCAAGGCAATTTTTGTTGTCCATTTTTGTTGCGACCCGCTTGTATTGGAAGAAAAGCAACACCAGCTCCTGAGTGGTGTAAGCGTCAGGGAATAGTGGGAGGGTACCTGACATGCCTGGACGGGTGGGAGGGTACCTGACAGGCCTGGACGGGTGGTAGGGTACCTGACAGGCCTGGACGGGTGGGAGGGTACCTGACAGGCCTGGACGGGTGGGAGGGTACCTGACAGGTCTGGACGGGTGGGGGGGAACCGGACAGGTCTGGACGGGTGGCGGGGCACCGGACAGGCCTGGGCGGGCGGGAGGGCACCAGGCAG
>JAABNY020000045.1:9111196-9121217 GCA_015164015.2 Brevimyrus niger | reverse complement strand
CACACACACACACACACACACACACACACACACACACACACACACACACACACACACACACACACACACACATAAATATATATTTTTTTTCTTCAACTTGAGAAAGCAAAAGGTTTTTTACCCAAAATATTATTGAGAAAGATATCTTGACTGAATCTCAAAACAGTAAGTATGATAAGACCAGTAAACAAAATTCTCAAATTAAATTTTATCGCTGTCCAGTGACAAACATATCTTGGAGAGTCCATTATTTCAGGAGCTTGAAAAAATGTATTTCCTGAGAATTCTTGAGCTTCGCAAAATAAACCTAAAATAACATGATGAGACATCCTGAGCACCTCAGATAGGAACCCGTCTTTATACAGGACAGCGGTCAGTTTACGGTTTAATGTTTAAGGGACCTCTGTGTATTGTTGTCAGCAAGGAAAATGTGTTAGATAATATCCAAGATACAAACTAAAGTCCCTTTATATTCACAATTAAATATGAAGCTAGTTAGCTTGCCATCGACATTAAGTTAAAAATAGCAAAATAAAGCTATCCATACAAACACCATCATGAACACAAATTAACTAGTTAAAACATAAATACTAGTTAAATAACATAAATTTTTTCATTGGCCAACTAGATGTAAAATGATATCAGTAGACAGATGAGAATGCGGGTATTACAGTTATACTGTAGTTAGAGTTACAACTGTCGAAAAGTGGCCATACGTTATTTTCCATGCTAGACAGCTGCGATGTACTGTAAGACTGACACTGGTCATCACAATCCATGCAATCTGATAAATATATGGCGATGCTTCACGTTAACTGCATCATCATAATGCATTAATTGAACATTCCGTGCACCTCCATAAATGCATTTAGAACATTTTTCAGCAGTATGTAAGCATAGTTTAATATGTCTTAAAGCGTTACATTGATAACCATTTAAATGAATAAAATATGACAGCTGTAATACATGTACATCAATCAATATTATAATAATACAATGTTTGCTATTAATGTATATTAAAATTACGGTAGGATGCTAAGGTATACTTTCTACTTATGGATGCTCCATAAATGTGTTAGAAATGCATTATGAAGGTGCACTGGATATACTATGAATTCATTATAAAGGCATTACTAGATATTCATTTTCAAAAAGTCTTTTTTTACTGATTGTAATCAGTCTATGTTAACCATCAATGAACCAGCTCACTCAGTATTTTAGGCAAGCAGATATGACAAGACAAACAGTACCTGCCAAATGGCAAATCCAGAGCGAGTGAAACTTTTAACAGAAGTTCTCTGGTTCTGTTACCATTCCTGATAAGTGCTCACGGATCAATATGTCTTTTTTGGCAGCAGTAACTGTTTGGGGTGACTGATATAAAATCAGCCAAAATTCGTATTGTAGTGTATTGAACATTTAAGCCACACTTGAATATTTGACTTAAAGAAATAATAACAATAAAGCAACAATTCAAAAAGTGAAGTGAAATATTCTTGATTATTGGCTGAACTGGGACAGTTTCTGGACCTAAAGGTAACAACCTGACTTATGAACATCAGAATGTGAGCCGTTTTTACATTGTATTCGAATCTGAGTCTAAAGTACTGGATACTCACGTCATACCAACTGTATTGACATAAATCAAAGTTGATATTAGAGGCAATATTGTGCAAAATTAAAGTGTCCTTGCATCTTTGCTGGCTTTGATAACAACGCAGGGCATATATGGTTACAGCTATCCTTATCCGTAGTTTAGATTATAGTAAGAATAGCTTCACTGTGACAGTTTGATCTTACACCGTGTACGTGAGATTGCCTTTTGAGAATATGGAAATTTAAATGTACCCAGACGATTCGGTTTTCTCCTTTCATGTTCGCATTAAAAACTGGAGCACCATCTACTTCACACTCTTATAGGCCACATTCTCTCTGGCTCTGCTTTCGACATTCAGCTCCCTCCTTCCGGAATTTTCTGAATGTATGAAACATGTCAGCAGTCTTCAGAAGACAACGCTGGAGCCTGATCCAGGTCACACTTGTGACTTTATCTCTCCTCTTCCCATTCACTCATATTAAAGTCATCCAATAAAGGAGATCCTGTATAATCCTGCAAGTTTTCCAATACTAATTACACGCTGTTCCTCCTGCTTTGTGTCCCATGCCATCCTTAGAACAATCGATAATTACACACAATGCAAGGGGGGGAGAATTAAATCACCCGGTGACCATTAAAATGAAATTGGATCAAGTTCATTGCAGATTCCTGAAGCGTATTTTGTAATATTCAATATTGGAGACATCCAACCTCCTTGTCCCTTTATCTTTCATTTTTGGCCTGTGGACAGCTGATAAAGTTGGAGGTCTGAGGCAATTAATTAAGTCCCAGCGATAGGTAATCTCATATATGCTCTGCATTATTTTACAAAGATTAGTAGCCATTTCATGTCGATGTTTTATTTCCCATTGTAATTGTCCGTCTTTGAATGTATCTCCTGGAATGGCGGCACTGATTCTGTCTCCTCCACAGAGAGTTTCTGAAGCAATTTGTAACATTCTCAGCCTTGCCAGTTGCTTACACCACATTTAAAATCTTTTGCTCTCAGAGAAACCACTTTCCGTTTACATGGTGTTTTGTACCAGAGTATGTTTGAAAAGCACCGTGTCCAAGATTAAGCTCTGCCTTCTATTATTAAATTTCAAATTGCATTGAATAATTGGCTTAGTTCAGGGGTCATTTGTGTCCGGTATTTGCAGAAGACAGTGATGCCCCTATTTTTTCCCCAAAAAATCGGGGATTATATGAGATACTATGTGGATCAAAACATGAGAGATGCCATCTGGATTCAAACAGGAAACTTTAAAATGCTGATTTTGTGTTTTTTATTTTCCAACACCAAAGGAAAGAAAATGAGAAGCTTAACGCTTTGCCAGACAGCAGTGCCCAAATTGCCTTGGAATTCTGGACAGTTAGAGAAAAAGAGTTGGTGCCAAACTCTGGGGTTGTGTGGCGATTCTCTGAAAGTGTTCCAAACTTCATTCAGTACTTTGTGTAGTTATAATGATTAACTTTTTTAATTCTAAATGAAAGATGATTATTTAAGAGATACACACCAATTAATTGCATTTTTTGTCTAGTGCTTGCCAATAAAAAGACATCAGGCTGCTTGGTTAGACGGCTGCATTTCTAACCATTACTCCTTACGTCTGAACGGAATCACAAGACTTATTTGACCCACAACCTCTTCTTAGACGAGAAATTAAAAGCTAATCCTGTTATACTTTTAATTCAATTCTGAAAATGATCCTCTGTCCTCTGGTTCCATTTACACTCCCTCTTCCTGACCTGACAACCTGTCCATATAAATTGCTCTTTGCACCTGCAACAAATCCTGAGAAGAAAGTGGAATGGAGACCAGAGGCCCTGCTTTCTGTTGTCTTTCCTGCTCCAGGTAGAGGTTCAGTGCATGCAAGTCTCTCGTTCAAAGTTTGCACAAAGGCAACGTAAACAAGCCAGGATTTTTACTCGGATTGAAGGTGCTCCGGCGAGAGCAGAGGCGGCCAGGGGCCTTTGTCTTTACTTCACCGCAGCCGAGACGCCTGAAATATTCAACAGTGTCCTGGGGCCATCCAGAGCTCAGCCAATAAGAGTGAATCCCTTGTCAGTATTCACTGATTCATCCTCCCAGCTTTGCTGGAATAAAATAAAAAAAAATCAAACAAAAGCAAGCTGCGCATGTACATGACAGTCTGGAAAGGGCACAACGCGCTTGCTGCATGGCCGCGGTGTGTATAGAAACATGCGGCATTTGGACTGGGGGAACCTGAAGAAGGGGGTGCTCAGATTCGGGACAGCCTCAGATTCATGACACATGTCTAAGAGTAGAACGCTGCCGTAAAGTGACAGGAATGGATCGGGGAAGGCATCACATTCCACATTTTGAGAAATCCACAGTTAGAGTGGAATGGATCCGACATCAGCCAAAGTGAGACACAGCATGGTTTTCCTGTATAATGAATTGCACATTATTATTTCCTGTCTGAGAGATCAGTGGCAGACACCCTTCAGGACTTTGATAGAGATGCTACGAGGGAATGTCATGATAGCATACATTCCCAGCATTTTATTTATAACATGATATGGACACTATACCTGGTTCACTGCTTAAGAAGTACCCTTAAAAATACATAAAGACTAGCTTTTACAAAGTCGCCGTAAGGAAAAAAAAAACCCAAATAGCTATTGCATCTGGTAAGATTCCCTTTTGCCAGTCAGTTCATCCAAAGCATCTCATTATATATGTTCACAAGTGTGTCGATTATATGATGGGGTGATGCAACAGTTTGCCACTCACATTGTCCAGTCACCAAAGGAAGGTAGTTTATAAAGGTGCTGTTACGAAATGGGTAATGGGTAATCACCATAAAGCAAAAGGCGCTCTTCACGTACATGATGTGGATTTGTTAATTGTCCTTTTCCTACAGTATGATGTTCTCCTGAATGTAGGTCAGTGAAGATGCTACTAACCACTTTGAAGATGGGCTTTCAAGCCTGTATGATACCTTTCATCATCACAACCAGAGTCTTTACCATCATCAACACCAGCATCACCCTCATCGCTGCCAGCATCACAATCATCATCACCAACTTCAATATCACCACCATCATCACCAACATCACCACTGTCATCACTACCATCATCACTATCATCACCATTACCATCACCACCATCATCGCCAGCATCATCACCATTTTCATTATTTTTGAATGAATGGGACTCGAAAACAAAGAAACAGAGTTAAAAAAGGAGGTTTGGTGGGAAATTTAGTGTTTTGCCAACAAATAAGAGGTTTTTGTGCAGCAAGGTAAATATTCAAAGAAGGAGCACTGTATTTTTTGGTAGTTTTTTTGACTAGATGGAGCACTTAAGAATCAAGGGGATAGCGCAGTGAGTGATTTTCAAGGAGAAAATGAAGTCCTGCTGTCCTCGTCACCATGGTCACCATGTTGACGATAAGGCCAGCCAGCACGCTAACCGGCAATGTACTGGTGCATCATGGGAAGCCAGGGAGAGCCTCCCATTTAATTAATTTCAATTATTGACATATTGTCACACCCTGCTCGTCTGATCCTCATGTGTGCCACGCCCTCTCATTAACCTCATGTGAAATCCCTGTGTTTACCAGCTGTTTCGAGTTGTTTATATTAGTTTGGTGTATTTAAGTCCACATCAGAGTATGTTTCCCTAGTCCTGTCATTGAATTTCCTCATATGCCTCTCCATGTGCCTATTAAACCCTTATTCCCTGATACTTTGTCTCCCTCTCCTGCTTCCCTGTTCCATGCTCCCCAACTTATGACACATATTTTGAGCAACAAGCCATGAGATATCATGGAAAATTTTTACACAATATATTTTCATAGCAGATGATCCCACCAATTTACAAAACACAACATAAAATGAATGGTTGAATGAATGAATGAATGAATGAATGAATGAATGAATGAATGAATGAACATTATAGAGTAACCAGACAATCCAAGTCTAGGAGGGACACTTTGCACTACTTCAGGTTTTACCAATTTCTTTAAGATTGAAAAGTTCCTGTGCTTGGCCAAATTGTTCAGTTATTCATGTTCTCTAACTGGTTTGTTTCTATGATTGAAAGACTCATCCAGCTGTTGCACATTAGTGACATATGGAGGAGACTGACCAATCAGCACACAGCAAGAACTCAATTCTTAAGTGAAATCCAGGTCCTTGTAAATGAAATGGTAGTTTATAAACCCTGTTCTAGCTCATAGTGGATTATCTGGTCACCCTGTGAACAGTAGGTTATTTTACTCCACTTTGAAGGGTAAAACAGCAGGCACCCCCTACTGGATGTAAAGTTTAGTTATGCTTTCCAGCTCTTTTGAGCAATGCCTTCGGTTCAGTTGCTTGATTACAGCACTCCTCGCCGCCATCGGGACGAGGCAAGTCAGGCCGAACGTGGCAGGTTGCGGGAGATCGAATAAGCCAGGCCAGATGGGGAGCGAAGCCTCAGCCTAGACCACGGGGCGTGATGGGTGCCGGGAGGAGAGGTGGAGCTGCTTTGAGACACACCTAAAGCCCAGCTTCCACTTGTTTGTGCAGAATGCATCGCTGTTTACTCTGGAGTCCCAGTTCTCTTCTTTAGAAATTACAAGCGAAATCCATTTGTCGTGGATTAGTTTGAAGAGGATTTAAAGGCACATTCTCCCCAATACAACAACTGCTCTTTGAAAGTCATGGGGGTAGCAGGATTGGAGGATCACAGATAATCCATCCATCCATCCATCCATCCATCCATCCATCCATCCATCCATCCATCCATCCATCTATCTATCTATCTATCTATCTATCTATCTATCTATCTATCTATCTATCTATCTATCTATCTATCTATCTATCTACCTATCTATTATGTTTGCTAGTTTTTTTAGTGTGACCATTTATTTTTTATGCATATATTAATGGATCCATCCATCCATCCATCCATTATTTCCATATCTATCTAGATATTTCTGTCCATTCATCCATCCATCCTGCCCGCGTTGCTGCTCTGTGGCTTCTACCAGCTGACTTAGCCTCTGCAAGGTCAGCAGCAGCAGCGCGGGGGGAGCCGCTGCCAAAGCCGCCCGCCACAGGACTTGTTTCTCATTTGCAGCACAGCGATGGCTCACAGGATGCAGCACGAGGGAGCAGGGAGCGAATTAACCTGACTGCTGTATGAATACAAACAGCCTCAGAACTGGCACCTGGATGGCAGAGATACGCTTGGGAGGAGTTTGCTTTGTGGCAGAATTGCAGCAGTTCTGCTCCCGTTTTACTTGGCTTGACTGTTGCGGTCTGAAGGTTAGATTCCACTGCCGGTAACGAGACAAGTATGAGATGTTTTCTCTTCCTCCAGACTTGATAAATGAACCTGCTAGGCCCCTCCCCTACCCTCGGGCGACCGCCTGGAGACTGGAGAGCACGCGTCTCACTCAGCTGTATGCTATGTAAGGAGTAATTCAACTGCGGCTACACACGACGCTTCTTGAAGCGTGTCACGTCATGACGCAGTTTGTCTAAAATGTAAATCGACGCCTTTCTGACTTTCTCCGGCATCTGCAGACAGCGGGGGGACTTGGGTGGGAATGCCGGTTATGTTTGTGCCGCGAATCGCCATCGCAGTCACACAACCCTTTAAGATGTGCAGCCACTAATGAGGTGCTAACGAGGACCCTAAGCGGCTAAAACATGGTAAAGGCCGAAATGGGTTTTAATGTCACCCCAGACGATTTGGCTTCTGAGTTTCTAGCAAAATCCTGTAAGAGCGGATCCCAGCACATTTAGTGTAGAACAAGTTTATTCTCATGTTAACTGCGATTAAAGTGGAGAGCAATAGGCTGAGTAGGGTGACCAGATAATCCATGTCAGAAAGGACACTTTGAGCTAGGACAGGATCTGTAAACTGCCATTTCAATTAAAAGGACCTGGATTTCATGTGAGCACTGAGTTCTTGCTGTGTACTGATTGGTCGGTCTCCTCTATTCAAAGCACAAGAAGAACTGAAATATTTCACCAAGCTGAGGGGCTTTTCAAGTTTAAAATAGTTTACAAAACCTGAAGAAGCTCGAAGTGCCCTCCCTGGCAGGGATAACCTGGTCATCCTATCTGGTAAACAGGGATGGTACTTCATATTTGTTCTGTAGCTACCGACACATTATACCTGCATGTATTTAAGTTATATTAAATACTTGAGATAAAACTAAAGATAAGACAGGCACAGGACCATAGTGTCTGAAAACCTCCATACAGAGGTAATACAAACTACTTCTCTGCAAAATAGCTGTATTGAACTTGGAGCATAAATTGTGAATTTTCAGCTATGTGAAGAGTAAAATAATAATTTACTCAGACCTCCTCCCTGATTCCTCCAGCTCCCAGGCAGGAAACAGGTGCACTATGCAGCGATATGTGGCAACATAAGGTGTTGCTGAGACCTTCCGGAAGACGTTCCGGAATCGTGCTTGGAATCCAAAGCACTCGTATATCAAAGCAAATTTCCCATAAATAATGGAAACTCAGATGATTCGTTCCACAACCCTAAAATATTCATATGAAAATAATTAATACAAAATATAAAGGTAAATATATGTAAAACAAATTAACGTACACTTTACTTTTGAAAAGAATCGTGGCTGGTGTGAGGGAGACGAGAGGAGAAGTAGTTCTTTTGTAGACAGTTTGTTGATTTTCACTTTAAATTCCGGAATCACTGCAATCTGTTGGCTCACTGGAGTCTTTTTCTTTTTGTGTGACTTTAACAAAGAACCTATCCAGTGACAGCTGCGTTTGTTTCCTTTTTGATTTCGCGGAAATATGGACATTGCATTGTCGTTAAACAGATTCATCGTTGGCACTGCTACGATTCAGGTGGTGCTTTTCTACAAAATTTTGACTATACAAGTGAGGCACACCGACCGAGACCGAGCATGGGAGACGATTACCCACAATCCCGCAGCGAAACAGAGAGAAGAACCATCAGCTCAGTTGTGATCACGTGACTCTTGAGAGACAAAGTGTATATGTAATACCTGTATTGCAAGATTTTGCTCGGTTTCCAAGTGAAAGTTTATTAAAAATCTTTGCTCATCTTGCGGAACACTCGTAAACCGCGTTACTCATAATCCGAGGTTCAACTGTATATATACATAGTGTGTGTGTGTGTGCATTTTATATATATATATATATATATATACACACACCTCTTTTGTATGACCAACCATTCTACTGCCAATGGGTGTTGCTGGAGTTTGCATGGCTGTGTGCTTAATTATATACCTGTCAGCAGTGGGTATGGCTTAATTAACCAGTATCTCTAATTACTGGGATTGTACTGAATCTGGGGTCTGTATCATGAGGGAGGTTTTGGTTAGCTAGAAAACTTGTCAAATTTAAGGTACCCCAGTTTAAATGGACTTTATGTTCATTCACTTATATTTAGCCCAGACCACCTTAAATGTGGTAAATTATCTTGCCACCCCAAATTCAAGTTTATGAAACTGGCCTGTGAGTGTGCAATGATTTCTTTATTTTTGACAAGTTTTTAGTGGGATTCACAAAATGCAGAAGTTGTCTTCTCTGTCATTTTTTCCCGCCGGGCCTCTATCTCAGGCCATTAGGGCTGAGAAGTGAGTGTGGCTGCTGTACCTTTCACTGTAATCACTGGTGCGGCTGCTGTACCTTTCACTGTAATCACTGGTGCGGCTCCTGTACCTTTCATCGTAATCACTGGTGAGGCTGCTGTGCCTTTCACTGTAATCACTGGTGCGACTGCTGTACCTTTCACTGTAATCACTGGTGCGGCTCCTGTACCTTTCATCGTAATCACTGGTGAGGCTGCTGTATCTTTCACTGTAATCACTGGTGAGGCTGCTATATCTTTCACTGTAATCACTGGTGTGGCTGCTGTACCTTTCACTGTAATCACTGTTGAGGCTGCTGTGCCTTTCACTGTAATCACTGGTGCGGCTGCTGTACCTTTCACTGTAATCACTGGTGCAGCTCCTGTACCTTTCATCGTAATCACTGGTGAGGCTGCTATATCTTTCACTGTAATCACTGGTGAGGCTGCTGTATCTTTCACTGTAATTACTGGTGAGGCTGCTATATCTTTCACTGTAATCACTGGTGTGGCTGCTGTACCTTTCACTGTAAACACTGTTGAGGCTGCTGTGCCTTTCATTGTAATCACCCGTGTGGCTGCTGTACCTTTCACTCTAATCACTTTGTAATGGGGCAGCAACAGTATTATCACTTTTTCAGTTTCTGGACCTCATTGTAATCCTATTAACAATGAAATCCTTAATTAAATTAAATCATAAGTCATAACTTATTTGTATAGCCCATTTAAAACAGCCACACTACATTAGAAATAGATAGATAGACAGATAGATAGACAGATAGATAGATAGATAGATAGATAGATAGATAGATAGATAGATAGATAGA
>JAABNY020000045.1:9097323-9111096 GCA_015164015.2 Brevimyrus niger | reverse complement strand
AGATAGATAGATAGATAGATAGATAGATAGATAGATAGATAGATAGATAGATAGATAGATAGATAGATAGATTTAGTACCAAGAATAAAGAAATAATCGGGTAATTATTCCAAAATAATCACTAAATAATAAATAGTGTGTGTGCATGTGCTTTTATGTTAATCATTGTCGAATGACAGAATGACACTTCATGGGATACTTCACCGAATTAAAATAACTGTTCTTTAATCATGCCCTAGTCTGAATTTTACCTCATGTTTACATTTCACAGGCTGTTAACAAAGTGATCTCTATCATAACTGGCTGCATTAATGAGACTGGAGCGCTAGGCAGAGGGGTTGCCTGTGTGGTACATAGCAATGGCACTGTCATACACCCATCTGCCTGTCTCAGAGCTCCGCAGGTCAGCTCCCAGTCACTGGGGAGCCCAGTGTCTCTGGGGGGTGATGAGCTGGACACACGAGGGACTAATTTGCCTTTAGACTCTGCAGACCCTATTCTACAGTTCTATTCTGGTCAGTGTTCCATTATTTGCAAGTTCAAAGAAACTTGATAATTATAACCCCACTATACTGTACAGTATATTACTATATTTCCAGCTGGGTCAGAGTCCTCCTATCACACATAATGATGTTTCAGGAGCCATTTGTTTTAGTCCTCTGTTTTTTTTTGATGGGTTACATTTTTTTATCCTACTTTACTGTGGTATTGATAAAACACAGGAATGTCTTTCAGGATGCAGGTCTCCCTTTACAGAATGTTACCCAACTTCTAAAATGAGCAGGCAATGCTTGATTTTAATGGGAGCTCGATGCTTAGCTCAGAGATATTAAAGGCCAAGAGGAAAAACTCCGACTCAGAAACACACCTGAAGGAGTGTATGCTCCTGCCGCCTAGGATTCTGACTTCCTTTTTGACAGGCTGGTCTCCAAGTACTTACTGTTGACTGAACTGCAAGTGTATAGATGGAATGTCTGGATTGCACTCCAGTGCCGAGTGGAATGGGAATAACCCGCACAATGAATATGATAAACTAAATCAGAACAGACAAGTACAACCAGGAGTTTGCTTAAAACCCAGACTAGCTGAGAAAGAACCTAAATTTGAACATAGAAAAATTGACCACAGAGAGCTCAAATAAATTGCTAGACTAAGTACAGGTCTAAGTGATTATTGAGTGGAAGTACCTGGAGGTGTGAATGTCTATGAAGGATAGCTATGCCTGGGTCAGGTACAGTAATCTTTGAATTCAGTTTCACACCAATTGTGACATTACCCATATTTTTTTATTTTCTTTTTTAGCTACTTTGCACCTTTGGCACGGTGCCACTCCAGTCCTTCAAGATGATTTCAGCCTTTGTTTTAAGGAGGACTGAATATCACACTAAGAACGATCACTTTCATCCTTAAATGGATCATTTTCAGTTAAAATTCTTCTCCACAAAAGTCTCAAGGGCTTTACAGCTGCCTCTGTTGAGGGACATTTATTAATTGTATAGTTGCATTTCACGTTTGTAGGCTACTTTGCATGTTTGCATTTCATCACATAATGAAATAAACCAATGTGATAAAATAGCCCATTATTTACGATTGCTTTTTCAAGGACGTTACAGGTTCAGGTTGTTTTCCATGACAAATAAACAGTTATTGCTTCTCAAAATTAAGCACTATCAGAAATTCTTGTATTATTGTGAACACCGTTCACATTTGCAGTAATGAACACTGATGCAGCTTCATATGATATGTTAACAATATGAATGAATATCAAAAAAAGACAGGATCCCATTGTCTTCAGAGGTCTCCAGGATATTTTGCCATGTTAAATAAGCTCACCATTAGAGCTCGAAGGTCATTGAGCAGCAGGGTCTGAATTACAGTGGCTTTTACGAGAGCCGTATTTTCCAGCGGCACTACGATATCCCAAATCACATGCACGCGCGTACATGCAGTACAAGGGCGCGGCACCCCGGTCAGTAAGGGGCTACTGCGAAAAACACAATTACTACTGCAGACAGTCAATGCCGTCAGTAACATTTCATAACGGCACAATAACAACATAAGAATCATACGTGAAATACGCTAATCAGAGCAAACGAAAAAACTAAATCACAAAGAGGGGCATAGGTGATATGTTTCTGCTTGTCACACACACCCCTTTAACAGGACATCACTTGGAGAAACTTGTTTTTAACCACAATGAAATAAAACAGATGTCTGAGGCTCCCAGCTCATATTTATACTATTTTCTTTTTATTTCAGGGACCTTAAAGTACAGATTAATGAAATGTAACCTGTAATGCAAAAGTGTACTTTTTATATCTCCCCCTAAAGGTCTCGGGGGGGGGGCTTTTCCCTATGGAGCATGTGTCCCCTCCCATGTGACCCAAACCCCCTTAACTCCCCCGTAAAGCCACACCATTTTAGCAATACTCCTTTCTTAGCCAAAGTGGTGTTTTGAAATTGATCAACATCTATAGTCCCATATTGAAACATGCAAAATCCGAACACTCAAAGGAACCTGACCAGTAAAACTTGAAACCTGATCAAAATTAATAGTCAATGAATGAAGGACACCTTGGATGAAAGACCTACCTACACCATTTTCTTAAAATAAATGATAAATGTACGCATGGAAAATGTGTGAGAAAAGTACGGTGTTTGTGATTATTTACATCGCTCTGCCTTGACTTTCATTAATAGCATATTTGCAGTGTAACGTTCATGCTATGCAGTTTGCCCTCGTACAGAGCCAACACCGGTATTCAAATTGTGTGCAAAGTTAGCAATTCTGTGTGTGGGGTGTTGCTGTATGAAGTGGAGTACTATAAAGTAAATACATTGATTACTCAAATTGCATAAACGCAAGAGGGATTCCTTTGTATCGACTGAGTAAAAGCTCATTCCACCCCTGAGGGCCATATTTAGCATTCGACACAAAGCAGCATCAGGCGTGATGTGAGTGTCTCTGCTAGCCTGTGCCCACTGCTGTCGTCATGTTCCCGTCCAGCGCCCACGTTGCTTAAATAGCGAGAGTACCGGCGCCCATCTGAGTGCATTGCGAGCGTGTCAGTTTTAAAATGAGGTAGAGTCGGGTACAGTGTCGGCACACTGCTATTTCGAAGCAGCAGAAAGCCGTCGCGCTATTGGCCAACAAAGTCGTGGTCTAAAGTTAATGGCGCAGTGTTTCACAGTTATTTTAAGGGTGTCTTATCAAGATAGCAACTTCCGCCTACACAGGCGCGTGCACTGCACAAGTACGCTGCTTGTTACACACAGAGGGATGTGCAGCAGTGCAGAAACACGTAAAAGATTAAAAATAAAAACAATCATGTGAAAGACCAATAATGTATACATCAAAATATTTCAAGATATCTGTCAAAACGGTTAGTCTCAGCATCTTCTGCCAGCTGGGCTGCATGATGTTTATGGCTCATTTACTGTATGGCTCCTGCAGGTGTTTAATGTGAAATAATCAAATATTTTGCTAAATATTTCATCCTGTTTCCACCTGCATCTTATAAATCTCGCCCTGTTCCCACCCACAAAGGAAAAAAATGTCTCTATGCTGATTTTTTGGCAAGTAACAAAAACAAACCTGTAACCTCAACAAATACACTACGTTCAACCTTTGACAGTTAAAACAGGCTGTATTTCACGTAATAGTAGGTTGGTTAAGTAACACCTGTTACAACATTTGCTATAGCAGATCGTGGATTTGCACAGACAAAATCCATTCATTTGTGTGTTGTTTCAGTCTTTAGTGCAGCTGCTACTTTTGACTGACAGTGAATGTCAGTGCTGTCTGGCCCTTTGGAACTCAGCATATGTGGCCCTAAGGTGCCAGACTTGTGCCCAGTGTCTAGTAGCACTTTGTTGCATTTGTCCTCATGGGCAAAGGGGAAGTGCTTCCCATTGTGGTCGCTTACAATGACCAAGACTGACAAACATCTTATTCCCCTTCCTTAGTTATACATTAAGTAGTTATAATTTTATATTCACCTTTCCTTAAGCTGCCATTCACATCCTCCGGTGTTAAAGATGTTTGTGCTTGACTGTTCGTGTGTGAAAAGGGACATTCAAAATGCTGACATCCTTCTTAAAGTTCCAGGGTGAGCTGGCAGTGTAAACACAATATCAGGCATAAGAGTGTAGTATTCCTTCATTCTCTGACTTTCTATTTATTCCTTAACATAAATAATAGTCTGATTAAATAACAAAAGCATATTTGATGCTTATTTACTTTAATTATTTTTACTGCAGCTGCAAGCACATCAGTTACTTTAGAATGAAATATTTGATTTCATTCTAAAATGAATATTTCTCCCGTATCCCACTCTATTACTGCCGGAACACAGACCTCTCCTTTGGTGGGATCCTGCTGCTGCCCTTGGTGGTTTGCACTCTCTCACACTTGAGAAGATCGGTTTCCTCTGCAGAGAAGCATTCTTTTCAACTACCTGGAAAATCTGCTGTTATAATGGCGATCGGCCGGGTGAATGTACACCTGGCTTTTAAAGGCAAATACCGATTAGTACAGCCATGACTAATTACGAGACTAAGTACAACCATTTTGGACCAGCAATTATATCTGAGCCATAAAACTAACAAAATTGGGGGTGTTGTTCAATATGCATACTTGACTGTACTTGTGTTCTCATGGACCCGTTGTACGTCGTCTCCCATTGCCAATGACCGGGTCCAATGCTAAGAACTGAAGTACAGAGGATGGTCAAAAATCCTCTGGATGTTGTTCTTGCCCCACCCCAAATATCAAGGATACATTGGCTGCATCCTCAACAAATGAGACAATCCCATGATTCATTGCTCCCCAAGTTTGGTTTCGGAGGCAAGTTAGAAAGCAGGGGAGTACAGTAGATAGACATTCTGTCCTCCCTGGCAAATTTCACCTTGGGGCCCCCTGCCCCCCTTACTTCATATGATTTTACGTATTCAAAGGCCCCTGTAAAGTGCTAAGCCTGAATCCGTCGGGGTGTCCATGATGCCCCTCTTAGCAAGACTCCTATTGCAGACACCACAAGCATGATCTTTGCCTTTTTGTCATGGAGAGACACCCTAGGTTGGCCACACCCTGAAGGATTTCACGCCTTGCACTTCACACCGTCTGCTTTAATTAATTAAAACTGGCCCCTCAGAATTCCATGGTGGATATCACATTTTGTCTGAAGCAGGGTTTGATTTACAGTCGTTCAGACAGGGAACAGTAAAGGTTTCTGATGTTAAGGACAGACGTGACCTTACTGGGGTTTAGTGTTTTGTGAAATCCTCAAAGTGTAACATAGTTTTTTTCCCATTTTATGTGCCAGACCAAAGGTCCTCGGTTTTCTGTGGAGTCAGGGAATGTTGCGTTCCAGGGGGAGAGGAGTCGATCCAGAACCTACCCCTGCTGAGCTCCATTAAACAAGATCGGAACAAAATTTGCCAGATGTTCTTTCTGGGAGACTTTGCAAAATAACTTTTCTTAAAAGTACTAATTAAGATTACATGCCTATTATTAAATACAGACCAATTAGCATTCCTAAAGCACTGCATCATGAGGACTGCATTATTTTTTCATTGTTGTATAATGTATTGGGTTTCAGGCCCACATGATGAGTAACAGGAATACAGAAAATGCCCGTGCTATGCCGAGCTTGGCATGGTGTTTTCAGTCTTTACTCTTTTCAATTTGGAAATATCACCCTGGCAGTTGTTTTGAGGTTATATTCTGGGTCTCTTTATCAAGTTAATGCAATATCCTGGCTGCGTCTCTTCTCACATTGTAATCCTGAGGATGGTCTGATAGCGGCCTTTCTCAAGGTTACCTTGGTTACCACTCAGTGCTCATGAAACTTTTCAACGAACACCATTGCGGCTTCGCTTTGACAAAGCCAGCAGGAACAATGCTTGGGCAATTCAACATTAACAGTATTTATATGACATCATTATAACAAAATTTAAGGTATAAACTCATTCTGCAGCATTTCTTACAGGAGAACTCTGTTCCAACATCAGGGCTGCTGCTTGTTTTTTCAGTGGTTTTATGTTTGATTTAAATATAAAAATATTGTAATGCGTAATTTTATCCATTTTGTTTATCTTCCATCTGGGATATAGATGATACTGCAGCACAAATTATAAATGAGTATGCAAGTAAAGAGTGGTTAAGCACTTGGTATTTTCCATCAAAATGTAAACTTTAAAAAATCAGCAACTGATTAATCCTACCTTGATGCTTATGAATCTTGCTGAATATACAAATTAAATCCATTTTGTGATGCAGAGTTTCCTTCCCACAGCCCCAGGGGCACAACAGACTCTGGCTCGTTATGGAATTATCTGAAGCTGAATTATCAAGCGGATAGGTATGCTTACAAGAGTAGCAAACTCCTGCATCTCATTCCAGTGCTGCCCACATCCTTTTTTCATTCTTTCGCCGTTTAATTACAAAAAGCAAGGGAGTCGTCTTTCATTTGCAGGAGAATTACAGCCTTTGTGTGAGTGAAATTTTAGTTATGAGCTCTGATTGGGCTGGATGTCTTGGTTCTGATTGGGCTGGATGTCTTGGCTCTGATTGGCCTGGATGTCTTGGCTCTGATTGGGCTGGATGTCATGGCTCTTCAGCTTTGTGTCAGTGGCCCATCATGCTTTGGGGTAACAGCTGACTATTTCTACACGCATTTATTGATTGTCCCTTGACTATAAATTTCCACCCATTACTATATACATTTATTACTATACCATCACTTCTGATGGTTTAATTTCTCTGATTGTTTGTATTATTTTACAGATAATGGATTCCTGGACAACGTTTTGTTGTTGGCTTTATTTCTGCATTTGTTCATTCTGTTAAACTAGATGTAATTTGTGCTGTCAAGTTTATCTGTATAGAGACAATTTCAAATAGAACAATCTTTTTATTTTTGTATTATTTAAACCTATTTCTGTTCACCTTTTTTGTATTTGTGTGTAAAATTAATTTTTGATTGGGCATGCCCTTCACAGCACAGGAGTGTTTCCTCCTGTAGTCTGATTCAAAAGCAGGCAGCACAATCACTTTAAAGCTCTTTTCGTGTCACCAAAACTGAAGCACAGCTCTTACTGACAGACTAAAAATGAAGCAATTGAGCTGGTGTTTGTTAGACTTTGAAGTCTGGATCCCGTATAAGCGTGAGCAGCGGTGAATACGGTGCGTCTTTGGTTTGATGTTGATGAAAGCAAAAAGGTGTCTGAAGGTCAATCATCATACAAACGCTTAGAAAATATGTCCTGCTAATTTTAATACTGCAGGTTTGTGCAGTTACAATTGAACTATTTCAGAGTGACATTCCTTCACTGCATTTTACTTGTTACCTAATATTCTTATCAGAGCTATTACAATGCATACTGACTTTTCTGGAATGAAAAGGCTTTTATAATTCATATTTCCATTAACCCATCACCTAATGATTTATCCTGGGTCAGAAGGCAGTACAGGGGACCCCAGCCCACCGCAGGGCACATGCATACACGTGATATAAACCACAGGTAATTTAAAGACGTCAACCACATGTGTGGGCGGAAGACCACATGTCATGGAGGACATATAAGCTCCACAGACACAGAGCAAGGCGCAATTGAAGGCTGCACTGCTAACCGACAGCCCCCACTATTTAGCTACAAGAGCAGAATGGAAATGACACTCAAAGGTTAGGGCTCCTTTAAGCTGAGCATCCGTGCCCCAGCTGGGACGGGCGTTCTGCTCTTTGCAATGGAAAGCGACGGGCCTGAGGAGTGCGGCCTGCGTTCTCGCTCACTCAAAGCCCCGCCATAAGATCCAGGTCGCCGGTTACGTTCCGTTTCACAAGCCGGGTGATTGTGGAGCACGGCTCCCGGCAGATTGCGGGACAGGGAGTCCCGGATCACCCCCGCCATGCCCGAAAAGTGCATGGAGCTAAAATCCACTTTATAGGGTCTTCGAGGTTCCCGGTACGTCGCTCATCATCAGTGGCGCTTGGCGACAGAGAGGCTGCAATACGACACACAAAGAAACTCCCTATCCTTGTGTTCCTGACGCATTGTGATCATTAACGTGCATCTCTGAACTCTCTGATTAAGCAAATAACACACACATATATTATTATTATTATTATTATTATTAATAATAATAATAATAATAATAATAATAATATTATTATTATTATTATTATATTATGTTACGCTCATGGTACGCATCACCCCAACACAGTCATTCTATATCCAGGGCCTTCCACTTGTGAGGCTGCCTGAAGGGCAGAACAGCTTCTTTTGTGACACATACATAACCTTGGGGTGGTCACATGACCCAGACGGCGAGCAGTGGGGAAGCAGTACAGGTCTCGGCAACATCTCAGTCTGACATCTGGGAAGTAGGGAAGGGGAGCCTCCTGGCGCCGACGGTCCAGAGAGACGCTGACGGCGGGGGGTGATGTGTTTCTGCCCACCCCCCATCCCCAGGAACTCTCCAGAAACCCAAACAAAATGAAAAAACCTCCTTCTGTATTTCATTTTTGCAGATTTAAATTGCCAAGGCAATACTTAAAATTCACATACAGCAATGAATATCATTTAAATTCTCGTGGGTGTCTACGTGCGGTCTAAGTTCATTGTTTGCATTGTTTTTTCATGGGACACACATGAAATATTAGCTGATTACACAGCTAGGATAAAAACAGTCATCTATATGTTATTATTTTGTTTGGCCCTTTCCTTCTATCCGGACTGCTAATTTCTGATCTTGCCTGGAATGTGCATCATTTTTAAGTCCACAAATTTTTGCATTGGGTAATCTGTCTACATTTTCCATCTGAATAACTCCTACTCTGCTGTCACTATCTGTTTAGTTGGGTCAGCTTTCAAAAAACTCAATACATGTGGACGGGTGAAAGATCATTAAAAAAGACCTGTTTGTCTGCTAAGGTGGAAAAAACTGGCGTCGGCAGCTCAATTGAGGAGACGGGAGGGGGCTTGCAAAAGGTCATTGGTGGTACGTCTTTAATTTAAAAGGTTATGAAAGACATGATTGTATAGCATTGCAGGGCGGTGGGCAGGAGAAATGCTAGCAGAGAGGAAAGCACTTTCATACCTGGTTGAAGCAATATAAATTAGTCAAGCGAAAGTCCAATGAGCAGAACGTCATTGTGAGCATGTATCTGAGAAATGTGTAATGACAGGTCACATAATGTGCTGAATTTCTCAGCAGCTAAAGTGTCTCCTTGTAATTAGTATTACGATTATACAAAAGCAGAAGCTCAGGACCGGAAATGCCGTATCTATTACTGTCCGGCTGCACTTCACTCCAGACAGGATTCATCTCAGATCCCTTTCTCTTCATCTGCCTTGGGGAACATTTTATTTAAATGTTTATCGAAATATGACTCTCACATGGCTCGAAATGTCTTGCAAACATTTTCACCCCTGGGGTTAGTGGTTCTTTATTTTCTCAGTATTCCTGGTTTTTAAATAAGCTGCAGTCATTTACCACAGAACTCAGTCACCAAAAAAAAAAGTGTAGCATCAAGGCTATGATGATAAAAGCTATTTAATGAGCTTGTCTGAGAGGAAAGAACCAATTGCAGTGACTGTGAAGTAATAATGCATGGGGGCTTCTCACAGAATGCCTCGGTTGTCTTTGAACACAGAGTTGCAGGCTAGAAGATGCGCCTCTTTTCATTTGAGTGATATTGAAGGCATCCCTCCCTGAAATGCATTTTTAGGGGTTTTATCATGTGTCCTTTGTATTGCAAAGCAAAGCTTTAAATTACAGTGAGAATCAGTCTTCACCCAGGAGACCTGTTTCAATTTGAAGTTATTAATTGTGGTGACAATGGGTATAAGAATGATAATAAATTAGCCAAACGATGTGATTGGAATTCAAGGTTAAGCAGGACTAATGTATTAACTTGATTTAATCGGAACATAAATTTAAAGAGAAAAAATTGGTTATGTGAAATTTAATGATAATCTAATAAAACGGCAAAGGAAGCTAAAGCACAGGAAAGAACAACAATCCTCTGTGTTCATTCCTGTTTGTCTAAAGACGACAGGTACAGCTTGTTGGGACAGGAAGTGATGTAAGTGCAATCCTGGTCCTGGTGTTATTCTGTCAGGCAGGCTGGCCGGGAAGCTGATGGATTCTTACTTTAAGTATGGCTGGGTGTGTGCCTGCCTTTTAAGCAGCAGGAGGTGAGGGTCGGCCTGCATTCTTGGGAGAGCTAGTGTGAGGGTTCATGCTTTGGGCCCGCTGGTCAATGCATGGACCCATAGCCCTAAACCAGAGAGCTGCACATCACTGGCCCTAACCTGTACAGCTGCACATCACTGGCCCTAACCTGTACAGCTTCACATCACTGGCCCTAACCTGTACAGCTGCACATCACTGGCCCTAACCTGTACAGCTGCACATCACTGGCCCTAACCTGTACAGCTGCACATCACTGCCGGGTACTGAATGCTTTGCTTGTGTCTGCGAGATTGTGGTGCCAATGGGCGGCTTTTGCTCATGTCATAAACAATGTCATGCATTTTTTTTAAGTATGAGTGACTTATCAGCTGTTCACACTCACATGGGTGACACAGACTAATATGCTTGTAGAGTAACAGTAGACAGGCCCTGCGTCCGCTGCTATTGTTTCATCATGTCTCAAAGCATTGTATAGACCTCTTCAAATCTGACATTGGTCATATGATAAAGCAAAATAATTCTGCTTAATTAGAATGTGGAGTAAGACAACTGAATATGATCACGTTTATGCTATTACCCTGGTTTTGTAATCTAAATAATTAAACTGAAGGGAATTTAAACACAGCACTGAAATCAGCCACTGCTTTCCATCCAAGCAGCTAGAATGACACCAAAATAGTAAAAAAAAATTTAAATATGAGTTTTTATGTTTACCATATTGAATCATTTTTTTTCCTAAATCGTCAGTTACAAGTGTTAAAATGGGTAAAATGTTGAATCGCTTTTAGTACAATTAATTTCCAATACTCTAAAATAAAACATGCTGTTGAGACACGTATATTTGGGCCATCATGTTATTTTACAAGCAGATTTTCACGAAACAGGGGGCACCACGGACAGGACTCACAACTTACAGGGCGCACCACGGACAGGGCTCACCACGGACAGGGCGCACATGGGACAGGGCTCACCACGGACAGGGCTCACCATGGGACAGGGCTCACCACGGACAGGGCGCATACGGGACAGGGCGCACACGGGACAGGGCTCACCACGGACAGGGCGCATACGGCACAGGGCACACACGGGACAGGGCTCACCATGGACAGGGCACACACGGGACAGGGTGCACCACGCACAGGGCACACACGGGACAGGGCTCACCACGGGACAGGGCTCACCACGGACAGGGCACACACGGGACAGGGCTCAGCACGAACAGGGCACACACGGGACAGGGCTCACCACGGACAGGGCTCACCACGGGACAGGGCTCACCACGGGACAGGGCTCACCACGGGACAGGTAAATGTATTCTAATCAAAGCCATAAGCCTGTGTATTAATAACAGTAACTATAGTACTGTACAATAATTTTACAGGCAGCACTCACAACAGTAACATTAGTAGCTGTAGAATGCAACAAAACACAAACAAATAAAATGTTTGTAGAACAAAAACACAAGTTGAATGCGAAATTATCCATCCCCAATCCCACATACACAACCAGCTCCCATGACTAAATAAGCATTGACTTTCCCAGAGAAACAAGTCACTAAAACTCATCATTATACGGATGTTGCCCACACTCTGTCATCTTGATGAAATATGCAATTTCAGACTGAAATTGAGCTAATTCGCATGATGAAATGAAAGGAAACGATCTCCCTGTACGTAGGCTTTTCGGACCAGTGGTTAGCGGATAAAACACACAGCAAGATTAATGGGTTTACAAAGCAATCATGACTTAATCAATAGCTTTCAATTTTGCACAGGGTGGTCTTACATCTTACCTAACAAATTCAGCACTAATTTAATACCTGAATTAATTCATACAATTCACAACTAAATATAATACCTGGATATTTACACTTCTGCTCCTACTGTATAAATGCATATTATTGTGGCTTAAAAAGTGACAGCCTAGTCCAGCTTTCACCATGAGTCGACATGATTTCAAATGCACCTGATTATCTTCCCGCTTTTCCTGTGTGGACTCCGCTGTCCTTTAGTGTGTCATTGCTTTTTAACATTGTTTTTTAACACCATGTAAGACAAGGGGGCACAAACATCCAAAAAGTGCCCCCCCCCCCTTTTTTTACGTTTCATTATTGACCTGAGGGTTTCAAATAATCTGGTGTAGGGCTGATGAACTACATTCCTGGATGGTCGATTCCAGAAAGTTTCCACCTGTCATTGCACCATTAAGAGCTCCAAAAGAGAGCTAAATGGCTTCCGGCAAGACAGTTTGCTGACCGGGCTGGATCAGTACCCACATAAATGAAAGCATGCAGATCACGGCTCCTGTGGTCCTCGCTCGAATAGACCCATTGCATGGTGTAACACGCACTGCCTTCTCCCTCCTTTGTTCAAACAAGCGTGTGCTGCACATGGAAACGAGAAGCGGGCACACTTTGCGGTAATTACTGTAATAAGAGTCTGTTAATTGTGAGCCTGTGATGTGAATTGCCCTAAACGGATGATAAACTCAGAGACTGAAATGCGGGATGGTGCCTGCAAGTGTTTACGACCACTGTGTGTTTATCGAAAGAATTCTTATCGTCTCATCCTCTTCTCTGGCGTCAGAAGTGGTCTCTGACTGAGAGTACCTTCATATGTTATACCACAACTTTTGAGCACAGACAACTTTGACCAGACTTGCTAGTCTTAAAGCAGGTTTCTCAGAGAGATGTGAGTGTATGTGTTTCAAATAACAGCAGGAGTTTTTTTTCCTCTCCTGTTTTTACCTTGTCGGTTCCGGAAATGGTACAGTCAGATAATCAGGTTACCATCTTTATGACCATCTCACGGACTTCCACTGCAGTTAGCTGAGCTCGGCTGATAATCCCAGGTCAGTAAACCCCCACTTAGCTCCTGCGAATAATTGGCCCGGATGATGCGTCGGCATTTCTGCCGTCTGGGTGACTGGGTGACACACGTACAATGGTGTGAATCGCTACTGTGGGACACTGCTGTCAAACCGGGGATGTCATCACTGCGTTAGTAACAAGAGGTGAGCAGTAACACCTCCCATATCCCGCTCCCATGCTTTTCGCACTTTGACTGGGAAGTGAGATGCTATTGTTCCTTCTGGTTCCTGGTTGAGTTCGATTAGTGCAATTAAAATTATAGAAAATTTCTGGGTGTGAGAATATTATATAAATATAAAGTTTGGAATATACTATACTCCTTCAGATATTAATAAGGACCATTGGAACAGGCCAAGGAGAATCCATCATGATGGAATTATCAAGTACTTTGTATTGATTTGAAATGATATACTGTACTCAAATGATATACTGTACTCAGAAGGAGGTTCTCTAACTGTTGTGGTCTTAGGTTATGGAAGCCCTCACAGTTACCATGCTGTCACCTAGAGATATAACCTACATTAAGAGCAAACATTTGGACCTACATCTTTACTAAAAAATTCAATGATGATATTTTTCATTCATGACTTAATCCATCCTTTCTATCCACTTTCTTTGGAAAACCATTCATCTTCCATAATTACTAGTATTAGTACTTGTGCAGTACAGAGTCACGGGGGGGGGGGGGGGCCTGGGGCCTATGCCA
>JAABNY020000045.1:9036256-9068738 GCA_015164015.2 Brevimyrus niger | reverse complement strand
ATACTGGTCAATCTCCTCCCGAATCTGCAAGTCCAAGATGAGCATGGGGTATGGGGCGGGTTAGGCGCCAGGAGCCCCCCCCCCCCCCCCCCCCCCCCCATGTATGGAACGGCAGGACACTGCGAGGTTTAAATATACACAGAGAGACCACAGACGATTTCTCTGTGGAATAGTGGGAGAAAATGCAGTGCTCTGTGGAAACCCATGCAGGACATAAGCAAATTCCACAAAGACAGTGGCAGGATTCAAACCCTGAAAATGCAGTACTGTTACCTGCTGAGCTACTGTACCACTTGGGCAAATGCAATTTAAAGTTCTTTTCCCATTACATTCACATACATTGGAGATTTATGTAACCTTGTTATTATTCATATTGATGAACACATTTTTTGCTAACTAAATATTAGAGAACAATTGACTGTAAAAAAACAGATCTCCACAAATGTACAGTTCAAGGAAATCACTGGCTTTTATCAGACACCCGGATGCTTTGTGACGGAACTGGGAGCATTAATCTGATCTATGCTTGACAAGATTTGGCCCACAAGTCTTATATTTTCTGCCCTACCTTCATTCAAGGCAGTTGTAAAAGTCCTTTCCATTTTAAATTGCTGTAAAATACCAATTACTGCAAAGGCCAGTGGAATAGTATTGTACAAATGATGCGTTTTACCATGCCTGCTGATTTTTTTATTGACTTTTCAATTCAGACTCGGTTTATAGATCTGCCTTTATCGACAAAAGATGTGAGCTGCTGTTATACATTGAGTAAAACATAACTGTATGCACTGGAGGCAGAGATGACTGAGGTTCTACATTACTTACTGCAAGCCTGTTTGCCATGACGGTGACACATTCAATGCAATACAACTCAAATATGAAGCCTCACTTGGTATATAGCTTCCTGCTCAGTCTTTCAAGCTTTTACTTCAAACGAAAATGGATCATGTGACTTCCAGAATTATTCGATTTTAAGCCGAGTCAATTTTATGTCGTCTTATTAAGATTAAGCTTGCTGTAATGAAAAATATTTCAGAAAATATGCTCTTTATTGCTGCCTTTCTCTGTGTGTACCTGCATATGAATAAAATACAGCAGAAATTTGAGGCAAAATGCACTGTGTCAGTTTGCTGCTGGGTTCGTTTTCAGCCTTTTTGACGGAAACTCGGCCCGCTTCAGCCTTTGACAGAAACTTGGCCAGCTTCAGCCTTTGACAGAAACTCGACCAGTTTCAGCCTTTGACGGAAACTCGGCCAGCTTCAGCCTTTGACGGAAACTCGGCCAGCTTCAGGCTTTTTTCTGATTGTTGTCAGGAGTTGTACCGCTCATTGAGGAGCCATGATTGACAGCACCAGTACATCACTGTTTATCAATTCACCAGCATCATCTCCTCATATCCTTGACCCTCACAAAATGCAGGGTCATTTAGAAACCTGCCCCCCCCCCCCCCCCCCGTCAGGTTCTTATATTCTATCTGTGTTTGCTCTGGTTTCCTATGAGTGCTGTTTACTCACAAAGTCAAGAAATATGCAGGTATTTGAACTGATGTTTCTGAATTGGCCAGAGTATGTGACTGGCTTAGCTAACAGCGCTTCCTCGATTGGTGGCCTGAGATTCCTGGGACTAACTCCAAGGTGAAGCCGTACTGGGAAATCAGTTACTTTTGTATTATAAGCAATGCAGATATTGCACTTGATTGTAGAAATTCATTATATTTACTTACTATTCCATTTCATATGTAGTATAAAATACTACTGTATTTTATTTAATTTTTTTTACATTATTCGGTAGAATGAACAACAATGCTGCAGATTATTTTCTGTGTTTGGGTCAGAAAGCTTATGTTCCCTGTCAAAGGCAGGATGGAAAGTAACCGAATGCGTGCCGTTGTCTAAAATGCAGCTGTTTGGTGAAAATGCCTGTTTTTTAAAATGTCTGATTGATGGAGTCAGTGTCACGCAATCTGGTACAGGTCACCTGCAATAAATCAAATGTCACTCATGATAAATCAAACTGCAAGTTTGCTTGTCCAAATCCAGCTGGTGCACATTTCTACTTGACTGAAAGTGATCATGGACCGTTAAGAGCTGGCGATTTATGATGTAATCCAATATTCACTGTGCTGCAAGGCAACTGCAGGCATCAATCAATCATACAAACAAATTTAGCTCAGCATTTTACCAACACTGTCAGAAAATTTCAGAAGTGTGACAAAAATACACAAAATACAACATTTCCTTTGTCATTGTAATGACTACGTTAGAAGTGTCAGAAGACATTTTGATTTGATAAATATAAGCTTTTGTAATATCAAAGACAATTATGAAAAAAAATATTTTACGTTTGTGTCACAAAGGGTTTGAGAGTGATTATTTTTCCCTGGAGGGATTCCACCAATAGATAGATATAGATATATAGACAAATGGCTAGATATAGATATATAGAGAGATAGATGAATAGACAGGCAGACAGATCAGTCAATATCTGGAAACCAGAACATTCCACATGTCTGTCAAAAGAAGTTGATCAAATTATCCTCCTGGATTGTTGAAAATTTTGACTATGAAAAATAAAAACTGCACAGTGTGCATAGTACATAAAAGTGTCATTATGGTGAGAAACAGCAGACCTGAGTTAGTTCTCAAGGTCCAGTGGTCTACATTTTAGAAGTAGAATACTGAAGGTGGGCCAGTGCAGACCTGTGTACACTGAACCATCAGCACAGGCACACTGTGTGAGCTCTTCTAGCAATCTGATACAAGACCAAATCGAGAAAAAAATATGAGAAACTCGCACAGCTGTTGAATGTCAGCAATGACATTTCTCTAGTTTTAATAGCATCAATGTATGGTGTGAAAAAGTATCACTTTCATGCTGTTCCGTTCATTTTTTGAAAATCTTAACCACCTTCAGCAGTAGTGTATTTTGAAAAGAGAATTTGAGCATCACCATTTATGACTTCTAAGAAACAGCCCGGGTCAGATTGAGACGGGGCGTCACATTCCCTCCAGTCCATTACTGTCCAAGACGCTTCACTCCCACAGTTTCACAGGTTCCCACTAGTTTTATTGCTGCCCACACCAACGTACCAAGACATTTCAACAACTGACTCGGCAATGCTTACCACAGTCTTCTTGCTCTGTGTCAAAAGCCTTAACATTGTTCAGCCACACTGTAAGACCACCAGGCAGGTGAATATACTAGCTAAGCTTTGCGGTAAATTTTAAATTTACCACAAATGCATCTCTCTCAGGCCAACAGGTTTCATTTCCATCAAGAAGCTGCCTCATATCATTGTTGAGGTTCTCTCAGCTCTGCTGGAAAGAGTCCCTGTCCTCTTGACGCTAGATTACAGTGTATGAAATTCATCAGTTTCCATACTGCTTACTAGGGTTGCACCTGCACACAAACACATTCTTTGGAAATGCACAGATATTGCGCTATAAACAGTTATTTTGTTTTCGACCTGAGGTTTTACATTATTCAGCAAATGTCAGCCCCGCGACTGACATGTCTGTGTTTCTTCAAATCGATTCATATCGTTTCAGGCGGCCACAAGGCATAAGTCCACTTTGTTTGTTTTCACTGACTAGTCATTTCATTTGATACAAATTATTTAAGAGAGATCGCTATATTCTGTGTTGGACCCACCAAGCCAGTGCGTGACCGGCATCGGGCTGAGAGCTGACCTTCCCTGCTGTCAAGCTGGGAAACTCTGTCGTGCAAATTCCTTTCAAACCCAAATACAAACCCAAGTAATTCTCTCACCCACTACTCTATTCAGCTAATGGGCATTTCTACTGTGAAGAGTTCCCATTTCCAATGTAAAACAGAATATTTTGATTATATAAATATTTATATCCCCCCCCCCCCAACCAGTTTTCTGATCATCTCATGTCGCACACTTAATGTGCAGGTTGTGGGGGAGGGGGTAGGTTCAGAGAAGTACAAGATTGCATTGGCAAACAATTTTCATTGGACATGCAGTATAAACCACACCGACATCTTGTCATCTATCCAAATGCAGATACAGAGACAGATCATTTTGTTGCTTGAGCACAAACGGACACAGATATGGACACAGATCACAGATACAGATGCATATCCGGATAATGCTTCTCCATAATGCTGCTTTACCCCAAACAGGGTAATTTGCTCTTTTGCTACAAAAACATTTTCCTCAAGCCAGCATCTCTCCTTCTGATCAGCATATGAAGGAACTGGACCTGCAGGTGTTCTGACTTGTAGTACTTTCATTTATTCATTAGATGTTTTTCAATTGTCTTTGAAAATACAGTTGTTTGTGCACCGCTAATGCTAGCTACGTAGCAACACCTGGGAACCCACCAAATTGATACTGTTTGCAAAATAGTGAAAGGAAACTAATCAGGGTGTCAAATGTCTCACAGAATAAATAATCTTAAATAAGCGCAATAACCTTAGGTTGAGAAAATTAATTAAATTCAAAAAAGCATAGTCTGAAATCTTTTATTTTGCAGATATTTATAATATCTTCCAGTATAAGCTGTGAATCAATGTATTTTTGCCTTTAGATTTGAGATTTGATGTTGATATATGCATGATTTTTAAAAAAGGATTCAGCGCATATCTAGTGTCCTTCAAGAGGTTTTGTTAATGATGCTTTTGTTTATTTTAATATAAATATATACACATTAATCCTTCATATAATGATGCTCTTTTGTTTAATGCTACTTGCTAAGGTTCCTAAAGGTTTTCCCCAGCTCCACACAAAAAGTCATTTTTGGAGGAAAAAAACCTTTTGTAATCCCTGGAAAATCCACTGAAGTTCCACTAATGCTGTACGTATGTCAACATGGCCCAGCGGTGTATGTGATGTAGGACAGCGAGCGCAGCACTGACCTGCGGTCACAGAGCCGTCCTCTCATTATTTTCTCATTAAAGCAGAGCAGGACAGACTGTCCAGATAGCCTGTT
This sequence comes from Brevimyrus niger, assembly GCA_015164015.2. Taxonomy (NCBI): domain Eukaryota; kingdom Metazoa; phylum Chordata; class Actinopteri; order Osteoglossiformes; family Mormyridae; genus Brevimyrus; species Brevimyrus niger. The sequence continues at coordinate 9,063,783 of JAABNY020000045.1, read as the reverse complement.
CTGTACTGTAGTAATTGAATATGCCTTTTTTTAAGCTGCACATGCTATGAGTCAGATTGTACCCCGCTAACACAGCATTTAGCACACGCTAATCTGTCGAAATGGGGGGGAAAGTGCAGTGTACATTGAAAAACTCAGGAGCTGTAAGTCTCAAATAGACTTCTAACAAATTTTAAGGGCTCTTGCAATCATACTTCATTACAAAAAATCTGCTGTAATTTTGCCTTCACGTTATACAAACATGGTTGGCATTTTGATTCCCACTCAAGCGATAAACATCTTTTCCATACCTGTCGAAATATATTAGAAGTGAGAAGTAATCAGTCTCCGATCTAGGACATCCCCTCCAGTCAAATCGAGTGTGAAAGTTAGTTCAAATCTTATGGCAAAAATTTAACATTTACCTTACTGAAAAATTAACAGCAGGTGTTTTCAAACATTACTGGCAACTAGATAAAAAGAATATTTACCATTCAGATAATTGTAATTATTATTATTATTGCAAATATGTATCATATATAGAGTGATATGTGCTGCAATTTCTTGTGGTAACAGCACAAATTCATACATACTTATTTGTACTTATTTTATTTATATGTGCATTTGAGCTGTCATAACCAGAAATCACCATGCACTTAAACTTGCGCTTGTACCATGAACGCAGAATGCATTTTGATGCATACATTTCTTGTTATTACAGAAATGTTGAATGCTTGATAACTGAGTCTATCCAACTTGCTGGACATTTTCATCCTGTTTTGTCGTCACCTTTTCTCAGCATTATACATATGTTTACATGAGATATCCCATTTAATTGCCAAAACAGCTTTAGTCTGGGCAATTGTGTTTGATTTGACCAATAGTCCTGTTTTCCTTGGTCTATGGTATTCTTAAAAGTTTCTGCCTGCACCAGTATTTATTCTCCACTTTTCATGAGACATTATTTGTTTAACAGACACTTATCAAGAGCGACATGCAACAGGGCCTGTCAGTCCACTGGTCAATCGGAGTTAAGGTTCTTGTTCACACGGCCACTGGTAAAATAACCCTGCTGACTGTGTCACGGTTGCATGGCAGGACTTAGAGAAAAGAGAAAAACACAGGACTTAATTCTGGTCAAACACGGTATGACGGTAATGGCAGAACTGGGGAAACATACTCCAACGCAGACTTAAATACATCAGACTAATTACCAACAACGAGAATCAACTGGTAACACGGGGATTCCATATGAGGTAGTGAGGGGGGCGTGGCACATGGGAGGATCAGATGAGCAGGTCATGACAAACCGTGGGATTTGAACCTGTGAGCAATGTGGCTGAATCCCACGCGTGGGTCTAGGCCCACTTCCTGCCAGCAGCTCTACCCCGCCTCAAGGCACGATGTCACGTTTTCTCACACGTTGCAGCGTCGCTTTGCTGAGTCTGCACCCCCTCAGAAGATGCCGCCTATGTATCCGCCTATGTATCCGCTTATGTCACCTGGAGGACTGAGCAGCTCAGTTACACAGAGCCACACTGCCACCAGTCCTGCTGGCTCCAACAAAGCAAAAGCTGTGTATGTTTTTTTACTAAAAATTACATATCTATGTTTCTTGTGGTCATAACTGTTGCTTTCTTTAAAATACCATAGTGCCATCTTTTAACGCTCTCTTTTACATTATTAATGTCTTTTTTTTCCACTATAAGTGTGGTTTCAGCTAAATGTTGAAGGTCAGTAGTATTTCTCCCACATATCTGGAAGGATTCGACTTCTGGACCTCAATCTTGACAGCTGCATGGTGCCCAAAGCAGTGATTCTTCAGAAACACCGTAGGATGCTCCGGTCCAGCCTTTTCCCACAGAACATTCCAAAGTTTGACACATTCATCACATTTTAAGGCTCCATGTATCTGACCTCTCTCAATGTGCATTGATTGTTGGTCTCTTTAATATAGAGGTTTCTACGTATTCCTTCCAGCTCTGCTTTATCGTTGTTTAGTTATTTATTATTTGCCGTAATACATCCTTCAGCATGCTGACTTAGAATTGGGACCATTTTTTCCCCCCATAGATATTCCCATGTTTTTTTCTTCGTCAAATGAATTTGTAGATATTGTTGTAACATTGACGGGTTATTCCTGATAGCTTTCTGGATGATTTTAGCCTTTTTATTTGTCTTGCATTTGCCTAATTTCTAATAACTTCATCTAGGAATATGAGCGAGGAAGATGACGCTTTGGTTGTTTGAAGAATATATCAGCAGTGAAGATGCCACTGGGTTTACTGAAGCTGATAAAATACCTTCTCAAATGGTTTCAGTGTCCAAAAGAATGCTGGCCAGTCGTCTTTTCTACCTTCTCCTTTCTTATTTCCAGTCTTCATTCATCAGGAATGTATCTCATTTACATGTTCTACCTATTTCAGACAAAATTGGGTCGTAAAAATTTGCAATTTCTTCTTTGTCTGCATCTGTTTTTGGGCCATAAGCCTATATAATTGTCCGATTCAAGGAGAGTCAATGAAACTGAACTAATATCAATTGGTCATTCATGGCATTGTGCCCAGTTACTGTCTATCCATAGTCCTTCTTGGTTATGAAAGCTGCACAATCTCTTCTTTATTGTCCATTTCACCTGAATGAAAATACATGAGTCCAGTCCATTTAGGCTTGATAATGCCTAAAATGCCAACTTGTGATTAATTTCCATTATCTTCACCACCTTCAGACTTTCTTGATTAATGCTTTATAAATTCCTTCTTCCAATAATGATTCCGTTTTTCCAGCCTTTTTCCTGGCAAGGCAACATCACCAGTAGACAAAGGGATTTTTAATCTAGCAATGTCATAAACACCAACTGTTCTCCAATGAATCTTTAGCTCTTCCTCAATGACAAGAGCCATCCAGAACAAAGATCTCAAATTCCAACACTGTACTGATAGTCTTTTTTGTTGCTCTGTGTTTTAACTGATACAGAAGGCATTTTAACAACCATTTCTTCCATGCAGTTTGAAATACCATCATTTCCACTGTCACCAGCACCACAATCACCTACTGTCAACACAAGTCCTGTGTTGCTGCAAAACAATATAGGAGGTATTTTCATTCATTCAGGTCATCTGCTAAGACCCGTTTGCAATGTGTGACCCCAACTGGTGATAAACTCCAGGAAATATGGATGCAAGTGCCAAAAATAAACCCTACTATGAGGATGGTGGATCACATTATTAACGGTATTAAAACTGTATAGAAAATATAGTGTCATGAAAAGACACAGACAGGAAACAGATTTAGAGGTACATCTTATGTATTAATGTTTGTCCAACCGAATAAGCAGTACTTAGTAGTCTGTACGACTGTAGTATAAAGTCTAAGAGAGGTAATGATTAAACAGTTGTGGGTAGGACTTAAAAAGCAGAGCAAATTGTTAATTGGGGGAAAAAAATTGGTGCAGATGTGTTTGGCTTCCGTGGAAGCAGCAATGGTACGCCAGTCTAAGCAGCTGCACAGCTGTGCTTGGTTGCCTTTAAAAATTATTCTGCCAAACTGGCAGAAGCCTTGGGGTATTGGACCACGTCTCCCTTTTCTTCCCGGCTCTGGTACTTGTTTTGTCACATAAGGTGAACTACATCGACGATGCAAATGCACAGCTATGACCCATCCGCTCAGTAAAACGCTCTTACTATATTACCGCTCCTCCTCAGTCCAAAAACGGTCCAGAACTCCAATGTGAAAGGCTTTGAGAGGAACTTTATGCATGCTGGGATACTATTCATCCACATACATGTTTGTGTACATGAGCGCATATCGTTTCTCTCCCCGAAGTAAACATATCCGTGTCCCCCGATAATAAAAACAGTCGTGTTTTTTTTTATGCTTTTGTCTCCACTTCCGTCCCAAAATAAAAGCACTGAGGAGCAGAAGGTACAGTCCAGGCAACACACAAAAGCAAATTATAAAACATGTCCTGTGTATGTGCAGCGTGCAGCGTCATTTGGGTGGATGTTCAGAATTAGCGCGTAAAATTTAACCTTCGAATGACATTGTGTTATTCCAGCCTCTTCTCATTATCATATTTTTAAAATGTTTTTTATATTTTCCCAAGTGAATTAACCTTCGATGGTTTTTTAAGTCTAAAAATTCTTGGCAGACTCACAGATCCAACAGGCGACTTACGGTGGAAGCTGTCAAACACTGTCTGTTATGGACTGCTGAGCATTATAAAGTGTATTCTGTATTCAAAAGTGTAGAGTAACTAAATTAAATGCATTCACTGTGTGCACTTTATACACAACAAGTTGTCCTGTGCCACTGCATAAAAGTCCCTTGAGTCAATTGTGAGATGGTTGTTATACCTAAAATTAGAATTTCTCCATTTCAATCCTCTCTCCATTTCAAATCATATTCAACATTAAAAAAACAGTAGAACAAACAAACAACTTTCTTTGCCTAATATTCATTCAAAACAGAATCATCAGCTTCACGTTGATTGACAGGCAGCTTTCTCTGTCCAGGTCTATTGACTTTGTGGTACAGTAGCTTACTTTTCTGGATAGTGGATCACAATTTCATATCCTCCTAAGAAACGCAGGAATTCTAAATTTTCACTTAGCAGAAATACATCCATCTGTGCTGGAATATAAATGTGGACCTTTTAAAGACCCTGAAAACTGATTACATGTAGGAATGAAATTTAATTCACTTTAGCACCCAAACTATTTTAACGGAGTGTATTAAATTTATTCCATGTGACGTTGGACTGAGCCAGGAGGAGGGCGACCAGCTTCTCCCCGTTGTGAGCAGGTAGCTTTATTCAAAGCTAAGTGTCATTGCGCTTTCAGATTAAGGCTGATCTCTTGGTCCAGTTCTGTTTGGAGTCCATTTTCCAGGATTGCAGGGTTTTAACTTCCTGACATTTTCTCTCCAGTTCCATATTTCCTGTTAGCTGGAGTCCCCATCTCAGGTTTGCAGCTCTGTTTACCAAGGTCTTGTCTCTGGCCTCCCAGTTTTCATTCCATGGTATTTTCTTAATGGCTTCATGATTCTGTTAGCTTGAGTCACTGCGCAGTGGTGACATTTTTGGTCTTTTTAGTTTTCTGTATTAGGCTACATTTTCGTAGGTTTTTGCATTTCAGCTTTCCCCCAACCAGGTCCTCTTGCAACCTCCAATGGTCACCTCCTTCACGTGAAACACTGTCCAGTGGACTCAGAAACTGGAATAGAAATCCTTTCACTGGGACAGTTTTCTTTGCATCCTATCAGTTATGTAAGTAAATGAGATTGGTTATCTCATTGCATGGCAGTTACGTACTGCAGTGCAGCCCTTTTTATATCTTACAATAAATACATTACAAATTACAGCAAGATGGGATATAAATATCCTCAGGTGTAAAAGCCAATTGTACTTTGTGTGGGTGTAAAACACTGTGCTCTTTGCATCTATTTTTCTAGGTTTATGATCTAATAATACTGATATAGTACGTAGGGATTTTGATTTACTAAACTTGTTTTGAATTATGATTTTATGAACACATCTGTTTGAGACTGTAAATAAGCCTAGCTGAATACAATTTGAAATGACTATCAGAAATTCCACAGTATATTCTTCTTAGCTGTTGTTAGTTGTTAGTTCTGGAGGCATAGGGCTGTTCTGCTAGGTAAGATTAATAATCAAGGTTTTAATTCAGGCTCTTTTTGAAATAGTAACATGTCCACTTACTGTATATTATGACAGCATTTTTGGCAAATGTGACTGGCTATGTTTGTCTTAATAATGAATGAAGCTACTCAAGTGAAGTCATACATGCAAAAATGGGGTGCAGCGGTAAGGGGGGATGGGGGGGGTTCTTGGGTAAAGGGTCATAAATTACTTTGACTGGGTCACAGTAGGCGAATCCTGCCATGGATTAAGTGGATGGACTTCAGAAATCTCAGGAGTCTATTACGAAGTAAGAGTCATTATCAGTCAGCTGGAAACAAGACATGATGATTAATTATTAGCAACCCTAGAATTATGGCAAGTCAAACAGCAATCATGCATAGCTGTCTCATATGGTGCCTTTAACCACAAAACTTTAGAGTACTTCTTCGTTTAAACCTCAAATCCTCTTCCGATGGCTTAAGCGCCGTCAGAACGGACCGGTGGTTGGTGTTGGGTCAATAAAATACTCCATGCTACTAAAAGAGCAAAACCACGTATTTTCTTCTTGGACGTGCAGAATTAAATAATTACGTGAAATAATGCAGTTTGTTCCTTTTTTATAATTCAATGTCAATTCATTACAACAGTTTACTTACATTTAAATAATATGCAGATAGAAAGACAGACAGACCATTAGATAGATGCATTATTTTGTCGATCAATATTGAGTTATTTAATATATGATTATTATAGAAGCTTTATGTGTTTGGCCCTGTAAAATCATGAAGGAATGTATTTGTTCCTTTGTTTGGTCTCCATGCTCATTGTTAAAGTTTCCGCATTAGTTGCTTCTTGCTTTTGTGCTCGACTTTGCCTCCAGAAGCAGTGTGAAAGTATCGTTTCCCGTATGCTGGTGCCTGTATAATAGTGTGTGGAAATACATTCTCCATCTAGTTGATGTCACTCCTTGACATCTTCGGAGACTGGAGAAACAAATACGCTGGCGAATCTGCAGGCCACAAGCATGGTCCGTGTCCAGCGTTCTTGTTTCCAATGCTCTCGGGAAAAACCCCCGATCAATGCTCTCTCTAACGATTTCAGCTGGCGCGTCGAAAGCCATGAATTTTGCACTTTATTATTTTCTCCCACTGCCGTACCTATTATATTCTTAACTGAGGAGGGTTATAAAAAAATATAAAATACATACATTAGACTATGGGCAGAGCAGTCTGGGAACATTTATTAAACTGACTGCAGGGATTACAGTTTGTGGTGAAGTCAACTGTTCCCTAGGTGACTGCATACAGCTTCCACGGTCAGATGATGCGAGAAGCAGGGACTCGACTGAAGTCCGCAGCGCTGTAGCTGTAAGCTGACAATGCTGCCGTAGGGTGGGCGGTGGGGGCTTGATGGTTAGGGAAGCACACTTCTAATTGAAAGATTGCAGGTTCGAATCCCCCACCAGCAAGTCACCACTGAGGTACCCTGAGCAAGGTACCGTCCCCAAGCACTGCTCCCTGGGCGCTGAATTAGCTGCCCCCTGCTATGTCATGAAAGTCACATGTGGGTCAAATGCAGAGGTCACATTTCGACGTTGTGCACTGTGTGCTCTGGTGTGTTGACAATGACCACTGATCACTGCTGCAGCCCCCATTGTAATAATGGCATTTAACAATAACGACACCAGGTAATGAAGTTCATTAAATATTTACCCTTCCTGTGTTTTTCCAGGCCTGCTTTCCACACTGCATTATCACTGCAACCGGAGTCGTCTCAGAGGAGCTGACGCATAGCTCTGCATCATGTATTTACAAATGTCAAAGCTATTTTTGTTAGCCATATAGATCTTATAAACCTTATATTTTACTAGCCTGATACAGGAAAATATGTAAATTTTTCATTTATATGTTTAAGAATAAGGACTTACAGTTCTCGATCGTTTTAGAACAGCTATGTTGGGAGAGGCACTGTGTACAGTGTCATGGAAAAGTATTCAGTGCTTGTCAGATTGTCTTTGTATTGTACATTGGATATTATCAGATCTCCACCCAAAACTCAATGATAGATAATAAAGAAAAGGATAAATTTTTGATGCTAAAGTGATGTTACTCTCTAAAGAAAGTGGGACATACCCAGGGCCTAATTAATTGTCTGCTTATGTCCAATATCTTCTCGCACTGCATTTGGCAGTAATGACTGCAACTGGACGCTTCCTGTGGTTATCGATCAGGCTCTCACAGGGCTGTGGATGAATCTGGACCCACAGCGTTGTGTGGAAACGGTTCAACTCAGTGACATTTCAGAGTTTATGAGTGTGAACTGCTCACCTTAGAGACCCAGTGGGGTGTGTTCAGGCTATGGAGAGATTCATGCAGAACTTTTAGCTACTCTACTGCAGACACTCATTCTCCAACAAGTCCCCATAACTTTGCACCATTAAAAAGCCAAACCTTCTTGTGCCAAAGTGACTGAAATAAAACAATAATTATCCATCCATTTTTTTTCTACCCACTTATCCTATTTAGGATCACAAAGAGTTATATTTCAGAGGCTATGCAGACAAGGCATGGAATAACCCAAGACGGGGTGCTGACCCATGGTAGGGCAGGGAATAACCCGGGACGGGAGCCACCCCACCACAGGGCACTAGACCATTGCACCCCCAAAAATTACATACATTTATAATATTTTATGTTAATTTGCTAAAAAGTGATAAATTCACCATATATTATGTAATATAGTTTGCAGAAAATACAATATAAAATGTATGCAGCAATGAATACTGACATATTACAAATAAAACAGGGTTCTAAATACTAAAAATTGTTGATACATTCTGCAATACTCACATCCCAGGTACAACTCCTTACTGGATCTGTTTCTATAAATTTGATAATTTTCTTCGTCAGAACTGGGGAAATCCGATTGAAGTTTAATTTAATTTACAATGATCAGAATGAGCCATTTAAAATCATTGTGGAGAATGTGTTGAGATACTTTCTACTGACTGGCTGCTACATTTACCAGTATTTGTTATCAAGTAATGTAACGTCTGTCAACCCTTGTTCGATGTATCAGTAAAACCACATCCTCTGCCCTCCTTGGTTCTTATACCAGATTTCATTGGTGACTGTCCATTGGTTGCATGAAACTTGAGATTACAATGCATTACAGATTACAAGACAGATTACTTCCATCTGGAAAGGACTTCAGAAAATCACCAGTTACACACCCAAACCCCGCACTCTATTAACAACCCAAGTTTTGCCAACAAAGTAAACAAACTCCACTGTCAATCTGAAAAAACAAAGGGACAGTCTTGACACCATGCCCAGCATGCACACCCATCAGCTCCAGCCCACTGGTACCACCATTTAACCACCCTTGAAAAGCCCAGGATCACAGGACTAAACAACTACAGACCCATAGCCATGACCTCAGCAGTAATGAAGTCATTTGGGTGTCTTGTACAGGCTCATCTCAAGGCTAATTCATGCTTCACTTTTTCACGCACACTTTGAAGGGACGTGATGTAAATATCATTGGGGGTTGGCTGTGGTCAGTGCCCAAATTTTTGTGTCTGTCAGAAATCTTGCATGTCAACATAGTTGACTTGGTATATCCAGGTGGTGGCTTGTATGCAAACTTAGTCCTTTCAAACAATAAATAACAATCAAACATTTATCTAGTATTGAGTTTTGTTCTGGAAACCTCTTCTCACTAAAAAATGTGCAATATATGAATGTGCATTGTCCTGCATAGTTTAATGCTTAAAGCAAACTTACCTGGACATGTCTGTATCATTTACGCTTATACTTATTAGTCAATTAATTCTATGTTTTGTACTTCAGATGCACACAGTACAGTTATTAGCAATGGAAAAATATTGTGAGGGATTGCTTAGTGCTTCCATGATATACCAAGACGGTAGCATGTGGTATGTACCGCTAACTTAATTTCATAAACATAAGAACAAGCCAGATTTATACAGATTACTAACTTTTGGACATCACACCATACATGTCATTAAAAGTTGAGCTGTATTTCTAATCTGCTTATCAAATCGTGGACATAAGTAAACATCTGTTTAGTATTGAAAAGTTGGATACTGTAAATGTTTCACGCGTTATCTGAAGCCCTAGTGATCATTGCGCATGCACCATACAATTAAATCACAATGTGCAATTGTGCAGATATACTGTGACGGATAATTTATTATTATTCCCATATATAATATCTCCTATTATGCAACATTCATTCTTGTATAATGGCAGTATTGGAATACTGCATTACATTTCTGCTCTCATCCAGGCTGTACCACAATATTGTGTGCTATACCTTCTGGGATGAGTATACACCCTATACTGGCTGATGATTACCTTTTTTGACAGCTGTAGAGGTAAAACTCCATCTCTAGTAAATTGTACCTTTTTCGGTACCCTTTCGCGAAGCGTTGGCTCATCAGCAAAAGAAGCCCTGTCCTTCACAGGCAGTGTGTAGTCTCTACATATATAGGAAGTAATAGGCAGACCAAGAGTGTAGGTTTGGCAATACTTCCAACAGAAAAACAAGTTAACTTTGAAAAAAAAAATCTTATTAAAATGCAGCTAACTGACTTAATTTGAACAGTATATAAAAGCACAGTTAGACTGGAGCAGTACAGTGCACTCTACTTCACCTGAGTATTACACACATCTGTAGTTTGCCTCCTAATTATCTGAAGACTGCTGTAAGGACCTTTGTGGAGTGAACCCCTTGGTAGGGCTTTGACTAGGCATTTCCTTGGCTGGTTGCTTCCTGTGTTTCTGACCTTTTTGGCATCTAAGCCCTATTTCCTGACCCTGTCATTTGAATTTCATTGCAACTGCTTTTCTCTTTCTCTGAATTTTGGGTTATATTTTGGTGTTTGTCATTTATGATGAATCATTAAACATTTTCTCTGCTTCTTATGTCAGAAATGCATTATTGCATTTCATTAAGTGGTGAAACTTGAGGAAATAAATTTCCAGTAGCATTGCTGTCTGAAAATAAATCTTTTGTATATCTGTCTTTTGGAGAGTGTGAGAGTTTAGGCTTTTACTGAACTTTTTTTCAGCCTAGAACAATATGTGATTTAAAACCTGCCTGGTCATCATTTCTTTCTTACCGTAGCTGTTCCTTGATAACACAGCTTCCAAGCTGAAAAATACAAAAAAGCTGTAATTATAAATGCCACTATTATTATAGCTTTGCTACTGTGTCTCTTTTGAGAACCCTTGGGCACCGCTGGTTTGTCTTTGTGTGGAATGAGCGGTTGCTAGAGGAGTCCTGAATGAGGCACATTACCTGCATTGCGAGGGAGTATCAGTTACGGCACTACGGCCGTGTGGCGCGATTCCCTGAAGGTGACCGGGCTCACAGTATCCTCAATGCTGAGGACCAGAGTGGCTGGACCAGGCTAAGGGGACACCCACGTAACACCTGGCTGTGACAGATAGATCACCATTTCTGGAGGGTGGGACTGGACTGCATGTCGACCTGGCAGGGGGGAGGGGGGGGGGGGGTCACCAACTGGGATCCCGAGGTGTTTCATTGTGTGGTTGGTGCAGCAATGTGCTGTTCCAATGCATGCCTTCCAGCCTGACCTGACTCCTACTATCTGTATGTATACATGTATATCTGTCTTTTCTGAGATGTATAATATGTAGAATCAAAAAACACTGTACCATACTGTTAACTAAAAAAACATTTACGGCTGATTGGAGTATATTATTAAATTAAAACCACTGACAGGTGCAGTGAATAACATTGATTATCTCATTACAGTTGCACCTGCCAAGGGTGCCATTATGTAACAGTCAGTATCTGAAGTTGACGTGTTGGGAGCAGAAAAAGTGCAAGGATCTGATAGACTGACATGGGCCAAATTCTGGTGGCTAGATGAGCAGGTCTGAGGATCTCCAAAATGGCAGTGGTCAGTCTGAGGATCTCCAAAATGGCAGTGGTCAGTACTCAGCAAAAGTGGTCCAAGAAAGGTCAACTGGCGAACCAGCAATGGAGTCATGGGTGCCCAAGGCTCATTGATGCGTGTGGGGAGGGAAGGCTGGCCCATCAGCTCTGATCCTACAGGACAGCTACTGTAGCACAAATTGCTGAAAACCTTAAGGCTGGCTATCATAGGTAGGTGTCAGAACACAGTGCATCACAGCTTGATGCATGCAGGGCTGCGTGGCCTCAGACCAGTCAGAAAGCCCATGCTGACCCCTGTCCACCACAAAAAGAGCCTACAATGGGCATGTGAGAGTCAGATCTGGAACATGCAGCAATGGAAGAAGGTGAATAACATTTTCTGTTAAACCATGTGGACGGCTGGGTGCGTCATCTACCTGGGGAAGAGATGGCACCAGGATGCATTATGAGAAAAACGCAACTCGGCACCGGGAGTATGATGCTCTGGGCGATGTTCTGCTGAGAAACCTTGGGTCTTGACACTCTTATTGATGTTACTTTGATACGTACCAACATTACTGCAGCCCAAGAACACGCCTACAGGGCAATGGTATCCCCTGATGGCACTGGCCTCTTTTAGCAGGACACTGTGCACTGCCACACTGGAAAAAAATGCCCAGGAATGGTTTGAGGAACATGGAAAATGAGTTCAAGGTTTTCACTTGACCTCCAAATTCTCCAGATCTTAATCCAATTCAGCATCTGTGGGATGTGCCGGACAAACAAGTCTGATCCACGGAGGTCCCACCTCACAATTTACTGGACTTAAGGCATCTGTCACCACAGGTGACCTTCAGAGGTCTTGTGGAGTCCCTGCCTCAATATGTCAGAGCTGTTTTGGTGGCATGAGGGAGACCTACGTAATATTAGGCAGAGGTTGTAATGTTATGGCTGATTGGTGTATCTGTTATGTGTGATTAAGTTATAAAAAAATCTAGGCAATGACTTGTTCATTGCATTTAACACATTAACAAAGAGGTCTCTAACCTTTGGTGGAATTTTGCCAGGATATATTTAATGTTTGGAATAAAAATGGCATGAATGAACATGCATATTTAACACCACCTGTTATACCTAATTATGTGTTGCCTATGCATATGTTTTTCTTCTTTTTTTCCCTATAAAAAAAGGAAGGATAGCTGTTTAAGTGAAAAAGGTTACCAAGCCTACTTTTATTAATTAAAAATGCAATCTAGTGCATAAGGCAAACACTTCAACAACATAACTGATTGTATAAGAATTGTATTAATCTTGGTAGCAAAGAATAAATTAAAATCAGAATATATTTTATGCACATAAAAAAACAACGTAAATTCTGATGAAGGGAAGCGAACACTTATTCATTATTGCTTCAGTTTACAATTGTATGTTCCTCCAACATCCAATCTTCTCGGGGCATTTTTTTGGTTTACAGATTGAAAGAAAACGAAACATTTTTAGGAGCCAAGAATACCATCTAGAGATTTGTCGATTTATTAGTCCAACATAAAAAATAATTGAAACATGACTGAAAAAATTTTTTTAAAGCAGGCCTCAAAATATTGGTAATACTTTGCTTGAGGGCACAGATTATAGTATAATCTTACATAATGTATTAACCGGAGACCAAGTGTTAGTTATATATTGATGTTCGTTCATCATTAATCATAACGGTTCATGTGTTTCATGCAGTTGCTACATTTGTTCATAATTTTTGATTAAGTAGTAACTGAGTGACTAAGTTACTTCAGCCCCCTCAAATAAAATGTTACCACAAAATTTGTTAAGTAATGCGATCTGGATCAAGTTATTTCTTTAATTAACAGTTCTGTCAAAGCCAATTCATTAAAAGCTCATTTGAAAACAATATAGAGTGAGCCGGCAGGATTGTGAAATCCAACATTAAATACGAAACCTCCAGTGGCCCAAAGCAGGTTACACTTGGCAGTTTTACTGCTAGGTATCTAGAACTTGCCCTTTTTTCATTACATTCCCTCGGGAGAAAACATTCAAATGGTTGTTTTTTAGTAACATAAAAGGAAATGATCCATGACAGGTGACCGTTTGGTTTTACCCCTAGATGTTGCCTGCATTACTGACAATGGTGGAACGCGAACATGTGCGGCAGCCAAATAGATTTTGCCCTTTTTTTGGTCACATCTCCTTACGAGAAAGCAGCGTAATGACTAATGGGGAGGTCTCACAGCAGGGTAATTACAGGATAATGAATGCACCTGTGCATTCCGCTGTACCTACCATGTCAGCGAAAAAAACCTGCCTGAGTTATTAAGTGCATACAGAGCAGAAGAGAGATAGAGTCAGGAAATTATCACCTATCATAAATTCTCAGCAAACACTGGCTAATTGGCCATGAAAAGGCCACAAAAAGTCACATTATTGCTCATACTCCTTCATAATATGGCATTATTTAATCAAAGTGTGTCAGTTATGCATTGATACATGTAAGATTCCTTTAAAAATATTTTTATGACACAGTGTACGCTGCAATGGGCAGGAATGGCATGTGGGCTGTTCCCATTATGATACACAATGTATACTGCAATGGGAAGGCATGGTATGCGGGCTGTTCCCAGTATGATATACAGTGTACACTGCAATGGGCAGGCATGGCATGCGGGCTGTTCCCATTATGATACAGTGTACACTGTTATGGAGAGGCTTAGCATGTAGGCTGTTCTCATTATGATATACAGTGTACACTGCAATGGGCAAGAATGGCATGTGGGCTGTTCCCATTATGATACAGTGTACACTGTTATGGAGAGGCTTAGCATGTAGGATGTTCTAATTATGATATACAGTGTATAATGTAATGGACAGGAATGGCATGTAGGCTGTTTCCATTATGATATACAGTGTGCACTGTAATGGGCAGGAATGGCATGCAGGCTGTTCCCATTATGATATACAGTGTACACTGCAATGGAGAGGCTAAGCATGTGGGCTGTTTCTATGGCTTCTGCTCATTGCTTCACAAGATGGGCTCCAGGCTCTCAATGACCTTGGAAATTATTTTTAGTGCATAGCTTTTAAAAAAGCTATAACTATATAGATGTACTTTTACTTTAAAACATGAAATACTGCTTATCAAAGATAATGGGATGCACATGCAGGCAATATAATTTAATTAGGCAAAGCAGCAAAGGCTGCTACTGGTTCCGCAAGTCTGGGAGTCTGGGTAAGCCTGATGGGCGCAGTAATGTGTCAGATATGTCAGATTCTTATGAGGAATCCAGTGTTTGGTGCCTCCAGCCACCGCCTCCGCTCTGCCTGGACCGATTTCATGGACAGCACTGAGATAAGAGCTCCTGCTCCAACCTGCAAGGCATCTGCCTCCACCGAAAATTCCCACTTGAAGTGTGGCTGAGGCAGCCATGGATCTGGCTCTCCTAGCAGAGCTCCAATCGGGAACACTCAATCCCAGAAGCCCCGGCAGCTCTCCGACAGAGCTTGACTGTTGCAGCTCCACAGTGTCTTTGAGCCTGAATCCATCTGGATTCTGGGTGGGAACAGGATATACTCATATAACATATATACTCATTTGACGAATAAAATGAAAGAACTCGAAACTCATGTGTTTCCCCATTTCCGCATGCTGGTCACTCTCAAAAAGATGACTGAGTGCCTATTGGATGTTTAACATGGCAGGCCACACCCTAAAGGAATACAATAAGAAAATGTTTTAGCATGCCCCAAATAAAATCGCTAAAGCCTTGGAATACCACAGCTGCATTCAGCCCATGTAGCATTACCATATATTCCAAGTGCCCTCTGGTTATTTAAAAGCTACCTTGTACTCATCACCCTTCCAAATCCAAATCAGACATAACCATTATGGAGGCTGGGCTGTGTAAAGCTATATCCTGCCTTGATCGATTGGAAAGGATATTTGTTTTTGAACCATCTTTGCAGTGAGTCCCATTTAATCGTAAAAATCAACCACCTGGGGATATTAATTCTGTAACCAGGGCTTCTGATTTGTGTCCATACTGTAGCTCGAGGTTCTGGGTTGGGGTACATGCACCCCCTTGCTAGTTCGGTATACCATGGTACAGTAGCAGCCCAGAGATCTATGGTACAACAATATGGGCAGTTGGGAGGCAAGGTAGCATCCTTCCACATGGAGAAAACCTTCTGGAGATCTTGAAGTGGGGCAGCACTGCTCTTCTCCTCCCATGTGTGACTGGCTCTCTGCTCACCCCCTCGAGCATGAACCGTATAATGCGAAACATTAGATAGGCATAGCCCCTGGCTACCAGCTGCCCTATGGACTAAAAATAATACATTTTGTACCACTACAGGAACACAGAAATTAAGTTTTTAGATTTTGTTGTCCTATAAGATGCACAGATGAGAGAAAGTTTGAGGTCATAGTACGGGGTTAGCCATTTGTACAAGTACATAGGATTTCTTTAGCTTTCACATATGCTACCTATATTCTCCTATGAGACACACACAGGTGAAAGAGAGCCTTGTGGTCAAGGCACAGGAGTTTTTCCAGTACCCTGCGAAGTAGCTAAGGGTTAGGGGCCTTCCCAAGAGTCTGATGGTGATGTAATCATGATGCTGACCACATTCCTCACAGGGGGGCTAACCAACGAAGGCACATAGAGTCCAATATGACAGGTGTGTGAAGGTGCACGGTGGTCAAGAACATAGCAAATAACTATTACATGCGTGTTAAGAACAATAAACAACAAGCGAACACAGTTAAATTACACTCATACTACATATGCATGCCTATGATGGAATTATGATGGTGTGGAACACTATCAGTACGTGCAGTTTGTATGTACAGTTCACCATTCAATCATCACAATGTCCACTCGTGTTCTACCAAAAGGCAAACTGTCAGCCTTGCAGTGTCGGGCCGTGCTGCCCTGTTCGCAAAGACTTGGCTTTCGCCGGAAACAAGGGATTTCTGTCTGAAGGTACATCCAGATACACCAAGATTAATACAGAGGTCACTGCAGCGGAGACTGGATGATTACATGCATTCTAGGCGTGGTGAAGAAGTTACTAAATACCCAGTGGTCGCTCTCAATGAAGTTCTCGTCTCGATTTTTTTGCCTGTGGCTTCTGCATAAAATCATCTCGTCAGAGTGAGTATGTAAGGATGGAGACAGTTTGCAGAGAAATGGTGGCTAACAGCCATTTTAAAAGTTCAGATAACCGCTGCTAGTAGACAGTGGCTATGGAATGATGTTCCACCCACACCACATGATCAGTGGATCATGATTACATCATAGCTGACTATGATGAAGCGTGAGGTATACAGTACCAGTCAAAAATGTGAACATGCCTACCCATAGAAAGGTGTATTGTACTGTTGTTCTATAATTTATAATAAATTATAAAGACATAAAAACTACAAAATAACATAATAAATGATGTATTTTGTACTCAGAAGGCTGCCAGTTCAAATCCCACCATTGGGCCCTTGAGCATGGCCCTTAACCCCAATGGCTCTAGGCCCTGGCTGACCCTACTGTCCCCTCTGTGTCAGTTCCATGAGGTGGCCTCCTGGGATGCTTTTCCAGCTGTCCTGAAGGAGGTCCCACATACGCTGAGCTCTCATTGGCCGCTTTTCCTCCACTCTCTGGCCAGACTCCTCCCCAAACATCTCTGCAGTCAGGTGGCCAGGTCATGTGATGTGACACTAAATCTTCTTTGCGGGCGGATTGGCATAATCAATTTTGACTGGTTGTATATAACCATTTCGTGCTGCCATTGCTGATACATGTTTGTCCCTTTCTGAGAATCTGTCTATCCTTCATAACCAGCACCAGTAAGCACTTCTACATTTTAAATTCCCACCTGTGGGTAGTGGCGCGACGCCTGTCTCATACTCACAAAACAAAACAGACCGCCTGTTTACAGGACTGTGCAGAAGACAAAAGAATAATTTGGGAGTTGAAAGAAGTGAAAGTGCAATATAGAACACAAACTAACCCCATGTAATGCTGGGGTGTCTGAGGAGGTCGGTTTCAGGTTTGTAGAGGCATGTAAATGGCATTTACCTCCGTTTACGCTCCGCTGCCCTCCTGAATTGCTCTGTTATCTCTGTGAACCAGAGCCATGCAACCCTGACACCTTTGGACCAGAGTGATTGTAACATTACCGCTGTGAACAGATGAACCGTATAATAATTATTTCCCATTACAACTGTAACCACATACTGCACAGGATTAAAATGCATATAATGTTACATACACATATCTATTTATGCATTTACATAATTTGCACTCATGAATATGAAATGTAAATAATGTATGTTCATACTTATAGCATTAACACTGCACCACTTTACGGCCAACACAATTTTTTCCTTAGAGTCTGTAGTGACAGTGTTGCTGCTTCTGTTTTTGCTGCTTATTATTACAAGCGTGTTAGCCTATGCAAATCCTCAGGAAGTTCTGATATGCAGAGCAGCAAGTCTATACTCTGCTCCTATTTAAATTGTAGGTATATGCCTTCTAGGGTGTTTGTGCCTTCTACCCTATGCTCATCCTGTAACCCTGTACTGGAAAAGCAGTTATAATACAGATGGAGATGGATGGATGGATGGATGGATGGATGGATGGATGGATGGATGGATGGACGGACGGACGGATAGATGGATGGACAGGTGATCAGATGGATGGATATGCATTTTTTTATTCATCCATGTAACCCCATGTAAAGCTGAAATGTCTGAGGAGGTCGGTTTCAGGTTTGTAGAGGCGGGTAAATGGCATTTACTTCTGTTTATGCTCTGAATAAAAGGTGATATGGCTGGGGAGAGGGAGGTCTGGGCTGGGGAGAGGGAGGTCTGCGTCTCCCTCCTGAAGTTGCTATCGCAGGTGGCTCAGCCTAGCCACACCTACGCCTAGTCGACTCCATGACAGCCGTTGCTACCCCCGTACCCGTATCCCAGACAAGCGGGTCATGATGGATGGATAGATGGATGGATGGATGGATGGATGGATGGATGGATGGATGGATGTTTGTATCCAGGTCAGGCTAAATATATTTTGTGTGAAACTGACAATTTTTGCAGCCCGTGCAAGTCTCTGTGTTACCACCTGCTTGCCCAGTGCCTTAACAATCCATGTATTGACCTACACAGCAATAAATTATCTATAAAAAGTGCTGTACTGTTGAACACATAAGTGCTGATATTCGTTAATCCCTAATCTACAGTATAAATTCCATTGTACTCTATTATGAATTCAGAATACTATTTTTTATATTGATTCTGTTATGAAATTGAACAAGTTCAACACAAGTTCAGGTTTTAATGATTACAGAAACTCTGAATCATACAGCTTTGACCCGGTCTCCACTTTCCCCATATTCAATATATTTGGGATTAGCTACAACATTGCGCTTCATCTATGGTGAAAAGAACAGGTACTTGCTGTGGAGAACAGTGTTATCTCTCCCATATTAAGCATTCCCTACAGGTGCCTAACTGCCCAGTAACTTCAAAAATAGACCATCCTTTGAATAATTGTGTTGAAGGCACCCATCCATCTATCTCCTGTTCCTGCTTGTTCTATGCAGGGGTGCAGGGGACCAGATCCCTTCCCAGAGGTTTCAGGCAAACGGCAATAACCCAGGACGGAGCCTCAACCAATCACGGGGCACACACACACCATTCACATATCAAATCAAATGCATGTAAAATTCTATTGGTCTAAAAACAGATAGAGTTAAGTAGCTACATTTCTACAATAAAATTACTCCCAGTTACCATTACGATGCGCATATACATCAGTGAAAGCCTATATAGGAACATTACTTTGCAACCCATCCATGCCACATACATGTAGCGGAGAGGCTCATGTTGGGTTAGTCAAAGACTAAACTGACACTGAAGCTGGAAAAAGGGCTCCAGCGGCTTTTTAGTTGTTCCCGCGTATGATTCCTTCATAACTGAGCATAGTTGGACTGAGATATGAGATAAAAATATTTTTATCACAAAATAAAAATAGCATAGGAAACCCCATTTCAGTTATAACGCAATTTTGGTAAAATATGCAATTACAGAGTTTTTGACTTTGTATGGCAGCATATTACACTAATAAGAAAAGTGTTGAACAGGTATAATGTTAAGACATTTACACATTGGTAATACCTTGCATGCTAAGAATGACACTTCTGTGCCTTCCATGAGTTATATATAAAACCAAGTTGTTGGTGACAAAATTAAGATAAAGGATTCCGTAGCTTCCATTGTGTCCGTGGGGTGTTTTAGCATGGGAGTTGACTTTTTCACATCTTAAAATTGCCACCTTCTGTTTCCTAGCAACTGATGCTCGTATCTGGGGAAAGTGAGAAAGAGCTGGCATAATTGCCTAAAGTATTTCAAAATGTTTTAAGTGGTTATGAAAAAAAGAAAAATGCAACATGGAGGCTTGATAGTCCCATTAAAGTGCAACACAGACTACAATACAGTAGGGATGTGCGTCTCAGTCGCTGAGGTCAATGCAATACACGTCATCATGCATTGCGAACAATCCAACACGTTAAAGATACATATTATAGGTCACATCTCAAAATAAAGGCATTGGGCCCTCTAATAAAATAATGATGTAATAATGAATCACATTTTACTGATGCAGAGATGTTAGAAACGATAAATCCAGTGTTCATCCCAAATTGTACCCAGTGCACACTTCTAATTGGGCCAATCACAACATGATGCTATGCTGTTGCCAATACAACTTGGCCAATCCTACAACGCAGCGCTGACAGAAAAGTATTACAGCAGTAATAGTCATTCCAGAATGGTCACATTGGTCACGATCACACTTTATATTCTGGCCAGACGTGCAAGCGGCTCACAATGATGCCGCCTGCAATTTAGTTTTACGGCTAGGCTTTTGAGAAACGTTTGTAAAGGGACTAGCTAAAAGGAGTACATTTCCCAGACGATACTCACCAGTGTGGGACAGTTAATCATCATGCTGTCTATACCTGACAGAGCTTCCTCGATGTTTGCTGTGATTTCACAACGAAAAATATTTAGCTTAAATAAACTGAAACAGGAGAATATACTATGATCAAGCTAATAATTTGAAAATGTTCCCAGTAGAGTTCTCTTTGCAAAGTTATTCTTTTCTCCTAATAACTTAAAGATGTCCCGTCAGTTCAGGTCCATATCCATATTTGTACTGCCTCATTAAACCTTTTGAATTTGTAAGATCTCTGGTTTCAGAACCTTCTTTTTAATAAGAAGATGCCTTACAATAATGCAAAAGTCTAATGCTAACATTTTTTTTTCTCAAAAACATGTGTAACTCAGAATTGCATCAGCAGTCTCACATAAAACAGAAAATAAAAAAGCGTTTAAAAGTTTGCTTGTTTGTTTATTGTATTGTTATTAACACATAATAGCAGTTTAAAAATTAACTGCTGTAGTGTTTAAGTCTTAACTAGCCTAACACCAGGGGGGGGCATTAACTCCTCAGCAGCACTGTCTACATTGTTATAATTTATTTTTATTCATTATTTCTGTTTTGTTTTCTGTCACACACATGACCTATAAATGTTGCTTCTGTTTTCAGTCCCATCTCTCTGCCTATAATTATTGTAATTACTGTAATTGTCTCTTCAGTGACTTTACACACAGTCGTATACTCAACTCCAGCTATTAACTGGGCTATACAGATCTACAGAATTTGATATATTTCTCTCATTCTCTTAAGCTACACTAGCATATTGCTCAAATTTGCTTCAAAGTCTTTGGTTCATATGCATTTGTCACTCTACAAACCTTTGTCTTATATCGTAGATCCTCATCGTTTTGCCTTCATCCCTTGAGATCAAACCATAGACAGCAAGGTGGTTTCTTTTGTGCTAAATCCCCGAGTACCTCTTTAGTAGCATATAGGTGGTGAGTCCATCAAAAATATACGACGTCTTATTGTGTTTTTAATCGGGCAGCCATCCGAGTTCATGATGAAAAACAGCAACAATTCCTGCAACACGCCAGTGAGATCTATAGAAAATAAACAGCCTGCTCCAGACACAGTAACGCTTTTTATTGAAGGGATGCATCATTATTTATAAAGTGTGCAGGTGTGAGTACTATGCTGACCTTAATTATGTATTTTGCCAATAAATGTTGCATTTTTCACGTGCTAAATCTATGCTCCGTTCTGACGGCACACCTGTTGAGTTTGCCCACGAGAAATTTAGGCAAACAAAATACCACAGTATGCTGAAAGTTTTATCGCAATACTGCCCATGCTGCCCTACACACTTTCGGAAAAAAAATTATTAAAAGCCCTTCTTTGTGTAACCCGTTTCAATGTATATCAGGTTCACCATATCTGAAGCTGTTTCTTCGCGTGTCACCACTGACTAGGACTAAGTGACATAATTAAATTCTCCCATGATAAATTTAGCCACGTTTCCCCACAAATAACCAGCTACCAGACTGCTACCAACTGGGCTAAGGAAGCAGCTGAAAAGCAGACATCCCTTCGCTCATGAGTTTGAGGCTGACCTCAGGCTGGCCTCACCTTGTGTCTGGTTACCTTGCCCATGATATGTTCTGTTTTACTTGTGTTTCTTGTCTCTTGTCCCTTCTGTAGATAGCCCTCACTGATTGGTAATGTCTCCTAGACTCTAGTGCCGGTTAATTGATATATACCCCTCCTGTTTCTTGTTGCCCCGAGCCCATTGTATTCTAATAAAATTATAATTTAATGCATTGCGATACTGACAGAAATACTATTATGTCATAATAGTGCAGATTTTCAATAACTTACCAACAAAGAAGGACTTATAACATATAGCACATATAGCATTTATCGCAAAATATATAGTCAGTACTCGTGTTGACTGCTGTCTGCCCAAACAAACCCATGGCACCCTCCTTGCGTAAAAAATCCACTAAAAGTTTTAGCTAAGAGCTAAAAGTGCATAATAAATAAAAGCAGTAAAAGGTAAAAACTTACAAACCCATATCATAATCTTGAGGTAAAATAGAAATATTCAGACCAGCTGTTATATGATTTGCTAGTTAATTTAGCTGCACATCTTCTCAGTTGTTTGCTGAATGGATATCATAAACATTGGAGAAAAGTGAGAGAATATTTTTTCTGACTATTGTCTCTCTACAGAGTTCAAGATGGAGAACACATCTTGGGGTAAATACTTTTCATATTGACCTTCTGTAAATGCTATTTTTCCTCGAGGTAACTTTAGAGCTTGGTGCAACCCAGGGCAGTAGGAAATTATGAATGGGGGCAGGTCTAACCCGGGCAGGGAAAATGTAAGCAGGCTGAATGCAGAATCTCTGTGTGGGTACATGTACCTTAGTGAGCACTGTTTATTTGTCCTTAAGTTAAGCAAAATCACTTATACTGGCACATAATTCTTACTTAAACAGTTTCCATATCGCACTACTTACACTACACGCTGTGCTTGATTGTCGTGTTAGTGTAGCTCTATGAAGTTACAAATAGAAATTGGGCACAAGGTGGCTTGACTTTGGCTGCAATGATTTACTGATATCTATAAATGTATAGAAGGGAGCGCTAGGTGTTCTGCTGCACCCCCTTCAAATCATTAACAAACTACCCCGCTGAAAAAAGAGTGACCTTCTATATTTCTGTGCTCCTGTTTGCCACAAAGATGTTCTGGTTAAATGAGGCTGAAATTCTGTGTAGGACACTACAGTGTCCTGGTGTTATTTCCTGCTGTTATTACCATTCATTGCATTGTGACAGAGGCTGTTATTACCATTCATTGCACTGTGACAAAGGCTGTTATTACCATCCATTGCATTGTGACGGAGCAGAAAGTGCTGTCTGTCCAAAGCAGCAAAGAGAACCATGTCACAATGGCATCGTCCAATGTCACCACGTCCCTTTGAAGGCTAATGGAGATGACTAGCAGTGGGACAGACATTTTACATCAAGTAAACACAAAACTGCCGACAGAAACCAGAAGGATGGAAGTATCCTGTGTGTATATGGAGCCTGCAGTTTATGGATAGTATATGAACAAGATAAGGAATGAGAACAATAGAATTAATCAAAATGTTAAACCCAGGTCACCTGACACATCCAGTCCATCACAGGGCACAAACTGGGGAACCCCCTAGACAGGATGCCAGTCCATCACAGGGCACAAACTGGGGAACCCATTGATGGGATGCCAGTCCATCACAGGGCACAAGCTGCTGTACCCCCTAGACAGGATGCCAGCCCATCACAGGGCACACAGACTGAGGAACCCATTGATGGGATGCCAGTCCATCACAGAACACATACTCTCAATCCTACTCTGTGAGCAATTTTACAGAAACCAGATACTCTGTGTGCAGGTCTTTGGGTGGAAACCACGTGACATTGGGAGAACATGCAGACTCCTCACACACAGCAGAGGCGGCATTCAATCCAGCTTCGCTATAGGAGAGAGAAAATAGTGCTCATAGTTGAGCCACAGTGTCACCCTTATTCTGAATGTTATGTCATAAGTCCTTCAAGATGAGTGTTCAAGGTAATTTTAATTTCAAAGATAACATTAAAATACTAAAGCCTGTACCCTTGGAAATGTGATTTTGTTTAATTATTTTACCATGGCTCCTGCATTTCTGCCTTTTTGATATTATTTCAAAGGGAAGCCTTGAACACACTAAAAAGTACAACAGTGGGAAAAAAATCAAAACTTTATGAGTTTTCTGAATGAAATGCTGAAAGCATGCAGTTCTGGGGGTGATGCTTTGGCATCTCACTGGATGGAGCTTCTCCTCTCTACAGAAACCCTAACCCCTCAGCCTGAGTGGGGCAACACAGACAGAAAACAAAGCTTCTTATAAACGTGTGGCTATGGATTTAGACTCTTGATCAGAACATCATTGATTCAGATCCCAGAAATGGCATTTCTCTTGTCCTTATATCTTACTAAACAGAGACTGAACTGAAGACTGTCCAGATGTAGACCTGCCAGCATGTCGAACTATAAAACTATAACTATAACACTTGTTTTGTTCCTAGATTCAAGTACCTCCAAGTGAGTCATCCAGGGAATAGGTTTGCTCATGAAAAACTGTTGTAATTTACAATGTACAATAATTACTTCGGCAGAGAGATTTAAAAGTGACAACCCCCCCCCCACACACACACACACACACTGTGTTTGAGGTGCTGGGGCCCTTCCCACTCAGAAGGCACAATATAGCCAAATCACCCACAATGATGCAGTTAATGAGTTTGCATCACTGCTAAATCCAAAGACGAGTCTTCAATCTGGGTTTGTGAGTCTATTTAGGGCATTTTCACTAAAAATATATTTAGCAAACGAGGAACCGGGCAAGACTTCATTTGGCAAATGTTCCTCTCCATGGACCTTCCAGAAGTAGCCCTTGGTGATGGCAGCTTCAGTCCAACTCCATACTACAATATTTAACTCTTATGTAATACAGTTCAACCAAGGAGACCTTAATAAATAGTTGACATGAGTGTTTATTTGGTTAAACATCTTAAATGCGTATGAAAGGAGTGACTTGGCGAAGCCCGTCTCTTGGTTGTTGGTCCCATCAACTTTTAAGCCGACAGATTTGACTGGGCGACCAGGCAGGAGGCGAAGGAGCCAATCACAGACCAGGACGGGGAGCCGAAGGTGGTGGAGGGGAGGAGGTTGGCGAACCGAATAGCTGTAACAGCAAAGAAATGGGTTAGACTTATTCTTTATATACTGTAGAACTTTGACCGCTGTGATTGGACATGATGGCGTTCATTAGGTCTCCTTGAACTTTCGTATTCACTTTTATCTCAACTCATTTGCTTTAAACTCGTGTCTGATCTGCCAGTCCATTTTTTGAGGGAGTGCTGATAGATTTAAACAACTTATAAACAATGCCCTCCTTATTCAAAAATAGCAAATTTAAATGTTGAGTAAGTGTGAATAATTCCTCTGAGAGTCCATCAAGAGATGCCATCAATGTAATTGTACTGTGTTTTTATTTTCCTTTTTCAAAGCTTTGAGAAATTTCTCAGAAGTAATTACAGAAGCAGAATAAGTCATTAATTGCACACTTCAGGACAAAGAATCAGATGAAATTCAGGTAGCAGTGACTTTACTGAGCATAAAGGTCACCAGGGTAAATCACATTTTAAATCCATTATCTTAGAACTAAAGATTTTTCTAGTTTCTATAGCAGTTTATGGTACAATGTGTGTGTTAGAATGCATTATTAAATATACCAAATGCTATTCTGTCATGTCTAAAAATATTTGCAATTATGCCACTTCTATATATTTAAATGCACCTGGCATATAATGGTATGAAAATAAAAAAATCTATAATAAAAATTAGGGCTGTCTAAGTTAACGCGATAACGGGAATTCATTATCATATATATATATATATATGATAATTTTTTTGATGCCATTGACGCATGTCAAGTCGAATGGCAGCTTGTGAAAAAATATGAACAAAGAAAAGGGTATTTTGATTGGCAGTTTCAGCTTTAAAACTCTGTGAGATGGTCCATCGACAAGACCAAAGTTATTTGCAGTTACTGTCGATGTGAAATGAGTTACCACCGAAGTACATATAGTTTCAAATACCAAACTAGGCTGCGGCTCTTCTCAGAATGATAGATGCATTTGCATTCACATCTTCCTCAAAGTCATTCTCTAAGAGTATTTTCTCCGGTTAAATGATATGCTTTCGA
Source organism: Brevimyrus niger (assembly GCA_015164015.2). Taxonomy (NCBI): domain Eukaryota; kingdom Metazoa; phylum Chordata; class Actinopteri; order Osteoglossiformes; family Mormyridae; genus Brevimyrus; species Brevimyrus niger. The sequence continues at coordinate 9,037,498 of JAABNY020000045.1, read as the reverse complement.
GTTTTCTTCAGTGTCCGAGATTGGATGTAGGCTTTTTTAAGTTTATTGGGATTCGTAATACTTTCATATACGTTTCATAGTAAATTGTCATCACGCTCTCCTAGGTCTTAAATTATTATATTTTCTCTGATTTATATATTATAGCCAGCTGAGTTCCCAGTGGTGAGGACATTTTGCACTGCTCAGTCAGCACAGTTACAGTGGCGAAGCGGAGAGTGAAGGCCGAACAACTGTACTGTACAGAGCCAAATGAACTTGGGTGAGGGTGAAGAATATCGCTACAGAACTAAACAATATTGTGATATTAGTCAGCTTTGCCTTTCCTCCTTTCCTCTCTATGTCTTGTCCCTCTGTGTAGGACTGATCAACCCAGAACCTGACCTCTGCCTGTGACCCAACCACCCGACTGGAATAACTCCCCGGATTTGTCTGCACCCGATTTAATAAACAAACCCGTTCGCTCCCGCAATATGGGGTCTGCCTCCTTCTTTCTCGCTGTGCATCACAGGGCTTTAGTTTTTCTTAAGTGAAGAAGGGTTTCTGATGGCCTTTGGACAATCTTTGTTATTTCTTGTTGGTAATCGATTTCCAAAAATAAGTGCAAACATCTGCAAAAAACCATCATGCCTGTAACATCTGTACTCAACTGTAACATCGATAAGAATGTTAACACCGGAAAAATCCCTTAATGGTAAATGTTGAATAACTTCATGATTTAATTTGTGATTAACTATGGCCAGTTGTGCGATTAATCACAATTAAATATTTTAATCTATTGACAGCCCTAATAAAAATATTTAACCAAAGTTGATCCCAGAAATGGTCACTTCTACCGTCAACCCATACAGCTTGCCAGACAGAAAGATGTGAAGAACTGAAGTATTGTAGGCAATTATAAAACTTAGCAGCACTGGCTCCCTAGCAGGACTAGGTCCCTAGCGGCTCCAGGTCCTGCTCCCTAGCGGCACCGGATCCATAGTAGTTCTGGCTCCATGTCAGCACCCTTTATTAGGCTCATGCAGGCCCTCACATATTACCTCTTGCCCAGGACAGTGCGATGTGGGAACATGCTTTCTAACTTCAGACATTTAAATAACAAATAAATTTGTGTAACAACTTTCTCTGAAAAGTTCCTGTTTCATATACAGTACTATAAACATATATACAAAATAGTCCTTTAAAATGTTTTCTCAGGAAAACCACCAATAAATTGTGTGCGGGGCAGAACTGTGTGTGTGTATA
>JAABNY020000045.1:9015558-9028702 GCA_015164015.2 Brevimyrus niger | reverse complement strand
TATAGGCCTGTGCGAGGGGCTGACGTCTGAGTCCTCTATAGGTCTGTGTGAGGGGCTGACGTCTGAGTCCTCTATAGGTCTGTGTTAGGGGCTGACGTCTGAGTCCTCTATAGGTCTGTGTGAGGGGCTGACGTCTGAGTCATCTATAGGCCTGTGCGAGGGGCTGACGTCTGAGTCCTCTATAGGTCTGTGTGAGGGGCTGACGTCTGAGTCCTCTATAGACCTGTGTGAGGGCCTGACGTCTGGGTCCTCTATAGGCCTGTGTGAGGGGCTGACGTCTGATCCCGGCCTTCTTTAGCAGCCTGATGAAGTTCAGCTGCTGCTGTGCCTTCTTCACAGTCGCCACACTGTTTTTAGCCCAGTTGTAGAAATTAAGATAAACCATGAGCCACTTTAGATAAAAAGTCACAAGAAAAATAATATGAGTAATGATTTGAATGGTGTGTGTGACATTAGCCATTGGTCCTGTTTGTTTCTCCCCAGATGCACACCTGTCCCTTAACTAATACAATTAATTTGTCATAAAGTCACACAAGCAATTTTTTTGTCATGTGATACTGTGTAGGATTAACCCAGAGATGCCCTCTAGGAATTTTATGTCAAATGGAAGACAATGTTGTTTGTCATGAAGGGTGACACCACTTTGCAGTTTACAGATTCGGCGAGATGGCAGGATTGGGCCCAGCAGAAAGTGGAATGAGTTTGTTTGAGAGAGAAAAAAAAGTGTGAGATTGGCGGTGAATTGACAACCACTGCTGAACAGCAAGCTTCCTCCATTATGGGGCAGAAAAATAAGAAGATCTAGTCCATTGAGACAAAGCAACAGTCAACGGAGGCTTCCTTAGATGGTGATGATCATTAGTTTTTGCTTTGAATATTATTTTCTTTTACATTTTTTTCCTGCATCAATTGCAGTATGAGATTATTTTCTGTCCTCTGACCATTTTAATTGTATTTTCAGTCACTGAAGTAAAATACCTGATGTAGCATCTGTTTATTATAGCTGAGAACGTGTTAGAAGTCCTGACGTCCGGTTAACTTACCTGCCCATCGCCTTTCCTTGCCTCGATCCCAGACGTCTCACAGATGTCTTCACACACTGGGGCTGATTGCTGGCAGGGTGCTGAGCAGGCCGCCTTGCTGGTCTGTTTGAGGTCTGCTCCACACTGACACTGGTCCGTACACTTGATATCTGGGTGATTGTGAGCCCGGCTGCCCTCACATGACATTCGCCGTGACAGCCGCTGTCAAGTCCTCGCGGCTTGGCAGGTGACGAGGGGACGGGAGAAGACCTGCAGTCCAGACGAAGCCCACTGAGCCCTGCTCTCGCTACTGGACTACTAATGTGGCTGGCAAGGCAGCTGGAATTCACAAGGGACTCGTACTATCCCACACAAAGAGGACCATCTGCAAATCCTCCTGTAAAGGGAGTCCATGAAATATACGTCACTTCAGCCTCACGCACAGAACTGCCATCTTCACTGTCTCCAGTTTCACTATGGGCAAAAGAATATGCTACATTAATTAATATAAATTTAAAACAAGAATAATCACACAATTTCGTCTAAACATAAAAATTATCATTGGAGAAAGTTAATATCTCTAAGAGACATTAGCTATCTATTGAGTGTTTCCTGATATTTACATAATTTGTGCTCTGAATAAGTGCCGGAATTATCCTTTAGTTGGTTGTGCATCAGGGCAATAACAAAATTTTACATCTATGGCATCTTTTATTATTTTTCATGGCTATAAATTCCCTTAGCTATAAGCTCACAACTATATGGCTTTTGTGTAGCATGCGGCCTACGGTTTGGAGCTGTAAGTTACGGTGAGGGTGTGGATCTTAAAGGACAGAGCAGAGTTTGGTGCTGAGCCCCTTTACCTGCCTTCAGTATTATAAAGTGCCCATGTTCCCGCATACCATCAGGGACCCTATATTCAGCACTGGTGTCCTGCTAACCTGGATCTTCTTACCCGCTCCCAAGCCTTAAAGTCAGCCCTGGGTCCCCAGCAGGCTCCCTTTTGTTTACTCATTGTTTCTCCCCTTTTTGCTGTAAAATCCTTCACCCCTAAAAGAAGGTTGTGTTCTTCTTCCATGCATCTCCTGCATCTGTTCTTCATGCCTGCTGAGGAAAATCTCACAGTGGCTAACTTTTGCAGGAAAAGCACGCTCTGAAAATCAGATGCACCCACACATTAAAATATGCACAACCTTTGAAAAAAATTTTCCCCTCACAAATAATTTAAAAGTGCAATTTTTCATGGCAATGTTAATAAGTTCCAGTAAGTATAATGCAAATGTGCACAATGTAAAAATGCAGTATACATTGAAATTGTAAATATTTAATGCAAAATTTAATTTTTTTACAAAGAACATCCATGGATATTTACATTTTAATATATATACACAACTTGTGTTTCCTTTGAAAATAGCATTAATGAATATTGTAGTGTAACAGCTAGGTTTGGGTAAAGTTGTTGTTCACTATGCATACAGTATCTTGAAGATCCTATATGTCCCTGGCTGTCTTTCCACCCATTTAACATTTAACAGTTCCAAAATAAAGAGTAAAACCTTAATGCTTAATCAGACAATGGAAGGGTATGCAGACCAGAATAATTTAGTATTTATAACAAGCTGAGTATTGCGATGAATGAACAATAGGACATCAATTTCTGATCTTGTTCCATTTAAAAGAAAAAGCTAGAGAGACAACCAGCCCATGGGGAATAAAATTACTTGCATCATGCCCATTGTTCTCAACCAGAAAATCCATAAAGTTGTGCTTTAAGACACTCTGTTCATGATGGAGCTTTCATCCACTTTATCAATATTATTATACATCCTGTGATTTTTTTTCTCAATTTTTTTTCCAATACTTCAAAAACAAATTTTAAACAATAAATGCCATATTTGAAACAGAAATTGGGAGATTTACTGCAATGATTTAATTTAGTATGGAAAAACTGCACGTCATTTGTGGAAACACTTCAACTCAAGTCTCAAGGGATAGTCATTCTTTCAGATAAGTACATTCATATATAAAGCACTTTTCACAGACAAAAGTTACAAAGTGCTGCACAAGTCCAAAGCAATCAACCTTACAGCACACAAACAATAAAATACTTAATAAAAAAAGGAAATGTGACCAAAAGCTTGTTTAAGTAAAATGTTTTAAAGAATCAACAGAATCAGCTGAACAATCCAAAGGAGGAAGATTATTCCATAACCTCAGGGGAGCAGACTGGAAAGCATGATCGCCATGAGTCTTTAACTTGCTTGGAACAGCTGACAGCCTAACAGCCCTTTCTAATGAGGTCTGAGCACTGGACAGTGCCCTTAGCACGAGTGGTTTCATAATTAAGGAAATGCGTTGCATACTTTGGGGCTTGACGATTCAGGTCTGTATAGGTAATCACCAGGATCTTAAACCTTATCCTAAAATCAACAGGAAGCCAGTGCAAAGGTGACAAAAAAAGGTGTTAAGTGCAACCGTCTATGTTAGAAGCCTAGCTGCCTCTTTTTGAATTGCATGGAGACGGGAAACAGGAGACCAATTCAGTCCCAAAAACGAAGCAGTACAGTCGTCCAGACAAGATGAGATGAAAGCATGAATAAGCATTTCAAGCTGAGCTCTAGACACTACTCCACGGAGCTTGAAGATTTGTCGTAAATGAAAGAAACAAGATCGTGCAAGTGATTTATTATGAGCTTCAAAAGATAAAGACTTATCTAAAACCATTGCAAGGTTACTTACACTAGGCTGAGCATTCGATGAGATAGACACAATCACCCGACTGACAGCCTCCCGCACACTGGGGTGTGATACAATCATAATTTCACTCTTCTGATGATTCATGAACAAGCAATTATCAGAGAACCAATTTTTAATCTGCATATAACAATCAATTAAAATAGAGAGCTTATCAAGCTGGAGTGGTTTAAAATAGATATATAGCTGAATATCACCCACATAGATATGATAAATGCATATAAGAGACCTAATAATGTCAGCCAAAGTAAGAATGTATAGGGAAAAAAGGAAAGGCCCAAAGATAGATCACTATGGTGCTCACTATTCACTATTCAGTGCTGCTGTATCAGAAGAGACTCCCCCAGACAGAAAAAGACCTGTCTGATAAATAACATGAAAACCAATTTAATGCGGAACCAGAGATCCCAACCAAATTCTGTACCCTATTAAAAATGTCCGATCAACTGTGTGAAATGCTGCAGTAAGGTCAAGAAGTACCAAAACAATGTACAGTCACCATTATCTGTAGTCATTAAAATATCACTAAAAACTTTAGGAGCTGTCTCAGTACAATGCTTTTTACGAAAACCTGACTTCAATGGGTGAAGAAAAAAAAACACCTCCTGTTCATACATATTTGTATTTGTTATTCAAAATCAGTTTTTTCATGTGTTTTTTTTGTTTTGTTAGCTGTAGTCTTCATTATATGAGCAGGTGGTCGCCTGTTTTTAGAGGTTGGTGTGAGGTAGGTGTAAATGGGGCAATGCCGTCCCCATTTACTCTGTTTATCCTTCATATAGACATGAGTTTGCACTTCCTTGTTAATCACGCTCTTGACCATTGTTTCCGTGTCTAACCAATTTCCAACACACCCTTCACCCGTCATCCCTGTCTTTTTTTTTTTTTTATTTGACAGGACTGATGAAATCCAGAAAATAGACCTGCTGTAGAAGCACAGCAGGAACCTCCTGCATCAGCTTCCTCAGCAGAGGTGACCCTGGCGAGCAGGACCCCTGATGCTTCAGAAATGCATACAAAGTCCCCTTTGGTCAAAGACGGCAAGGGCAAAAAAATATTATTTTATATTATTTTGGATGATTGCAACAAAATAGTAATGCAATATTGTATAGACTCTCTGGCCACGCGTAGCCTCCCCCCCTGCACGGACAGTCTCTGGACACGCATAGCCTCTCCTCCCCCACGGACACTGTCTGGACACACATAGCCTCCCTGCCCCACGCGCACTCTCTGGCCACGCATAGCCATGCTTCTGAGGGAAAAGAACTGTGTGTTCAGAGCAGCCATTCTGCACAAGACTGTTGTACTGAGCTGTTATTTTTGCACTTGTGACCTTCCTGTTAGCTGTAACAAGTCTGGCCATCCTCCACCGACCTCACTAATTAACAAGGTGTTTTCAGCCACAGAAATGCCTCTGACTGGATGTGTTTTTGTTCATCACACCATCCTCTATAGACTCTATACTCTGTGCAGGGTATGAAAATCCTAAGAAGGTCCTCATTTCTGTGATGCTCATACCAAAGATGACAGTAGTCTCATAATCATTTAGATAAGGACATCTTTGCCATTCTAATTCTTAGCCAGACAGTCATTGAACCTCTTGACCCCGTCTTGCGTGCTGTAGCCTTGTCATTCACTCTTCTTAACAAACTGGCCACTGAATGGAAGTGCAGCTTAAATTATTTTAATTCCACAAAGTAGACAGGCAGCAAGGAGAAAATATCTTAACATGTTGACAGTTGGCAGGAGATGCAGATAATGCCATGATGAACTGTCTACAGGAAACACAGGTTATCAGAATGAACCATTATCAGGTATTGCAGGGTGATTTCATTTTACTTTTGTGCTGTTTTCAATTTCCTGTTTAAATTAGCTATTATCTATTATATATTCAAGTTCTCTGCTCATTTGACAGTGCGCCACTAGCTAACTGGAATCATCCACAGGGGATCTACCGTACTCAGAGTACCAGCTGTTCAATAATAGTAGCTATGCAAACTGAGCTATAAAGAGTAAATAGCAAAAGTTAAACCATTTAGGGCATAAAATAAAAAAGGTGTGCAAGTTAGCAAATTAGATAACAGAATTAAAACTGGCATATATATCCCAGTTTGTATGGCATTATTTTTAACATTCAGACCATGCCTACAGTTGCTATGGAGATTTAGCGTTTGCACACTTTTGGATAAAATCGAGTATATGATTGTACTACCGCACTTCACTTCAGCTACATGAGATTTCCACATCATTGCCACATAGTTGTGTGGTTGCTGTTCTCCCCTACTGGTTGGACATGAGACCATTACCTTAGACCAATTTCCCAGCCTGGTCCTCAAGGACCCCCAGACGGTCCACATCTTAGCTCACTTCCAGCTCCTGGTAGCAGAAATCTGGACCGTCTGTGGGTCCCTGAGGACCAGACAGGGAAACATTGTCTTAGAATAATAATCACATGATTAAGAGGGTTACGTTCAAACGCCAATGCCAGTAGTTTCTGATATTGCAAGCTCAGGAGCCTATAACATTACAGCACCTCCCAAATGCCCCCCCCCCCCAAGCCAAGAAAAAGAGCACATTCACTTACTACCATATAATCTTCTCATTCAGTCAATTTACATTTTATAATTAATTCACTAAATGCACATTGTTTCATTTGCTCCTGTAAGCCATTAAATATAATTTTCATTGATATTTCCTCTGCTAAATGCTTCTCACTTCATGGTATAATTGTGAATCGTTTCACTCTCCTATGGATATCTATTCATCTTCAAATTCAGGGTGACTGGATAGCTACCGTTGGGGTCACTTTGAAAAGTTCATTATCAATTCAGTAGTTGTATACTGGATGGGAAATTACCAGACCTCACCAGGAGGATACAGGTCAGCATTTTGACTGTGCTTGGGGGTCTGATTCTTACTAAGGTAGTCAGCTGAACTATATTCTGTACTTGAAGGGGTGCCCTAGATCTGGACTGTTTAAACCCTTTATTATTGCAGGAGTATAATAACTGTTCAGTGCAAAATCAGCGATAAGTGGTACTGGAATTAAATCTATATATTATTCATTTTGACACAGGTGAATTCTATGAATACACTTTCCCCCACCCAAACACACAATCTACCTTTAAATATTACTATTTAAAAGTTTAAACCACCACCACCTGAATAATTATGTCAGTTTTATGAATGGCATAACCAAGTTTCCAGAATCGATCACACAAAATGTGGTCTCGCTTTTATTGTAGATTAGTCATTAGTCTGAATTAATTAAGTTAATAAAGTTTAATTATCTTGATTTGATGAGTTAAAACCAAATGCAAAATACTGGAGGACATTGTGAGGATAAAATATTAAATTGGAAATAGGTTAACTCATCACCATGTTTTATTTTTAATTTATATGTAATTTTTGTGGCGTAAAAAAATAACATAAAATGCAACAATACAAAACAATGCATTCTTTGGTTTGTAGTTAATTTATATTTTATTCCTCTTTTTTTTCTTGTCAGGTACCTCTATGTTACATGCACTCGCTTAGGTGACACTTCAATACAAAAGTGCCCCACAAAGTTTAAAGTTTGTGCTGCTATTTTACAGCAGTAAATCGGGTTAAATATCCCACTGAAGAAGTACAGCAGAGACCTTTCCTGGAACTGGTATTTAGCCTTAAACACTAAATACTGCCACGAGTACTTAACGTTAAACACAATCTTCTCAGACAGAGCAATGATAAGGGCTTTCCGCAAAACCAACGAAGCAGCAAATTGTAATCATACCGCAATTATTTATGCAGCACTCCATAGAAAATAGTAAATGATCACTAAAGAAAAGATCCCTCTACGTTGTGTTTAGATTTAATCCGTAGATGAGATTGGGAGTCAGGAGCAAGATGTTAGAGGCATGAAAGGGACATCGATTGCCATGAAGCGGTTGCCCTGCATGACCGCCGTCTTCCGGTCATGTAAACCGTTTCACCGTATTGGTCACGGACTCATCAATTTCACACGTCATTTCAGTCCAGCCGCCTCCCCGAAGGAGAATGAAGATGCTGCTGACAAATGGCATTTATGTCGGTGTTATTTAGAAATCAGCATGATGTAATTGAATTAATATCGACAGTTGAGGACAGGCACCAGAGGGAACGGGGAGATGGAAAATTGAACGCCCGTCTGCAATCTGAACTTAACGACTACAATCATGTCGGGTGTGTGACAAATGTCGCTGTTTACACACACATGGCTGCTCGAATCCAAGTTAAAGGGGAACATCACAAGTGGCAGGATGAATGAGACATGTGGGATCTGATACCAGTTTTGAATATCTGGCAACCTGAGCACATGACATTCATGCAGTTCCATTGTCTTGTGTGAAGAGGGGAATTTATATTTTCTTAGGTATGTGATATTTGAACAACAATCTTCCACCCGCTTATTCTGGTCAGGGCTACAGGCGGGGCTGGGGGCACAACCCAGGCAACGTGGGGCCTGGACCCTGCAAGGAATTCCATTGTGTCAGTGGGCTGAGGAACCAGCACACCTCCAGGCTCCCATCCCCCTGTCTGTGTGGAGCTGCTATGTTCCCTCTCATCATAAAAGCATGTGGGTTATGTGAGCAGGCGTCAGCAAACTGGCAACCACTGCAAACCACCTGCACTGGATGAGCAGCTGTTGAAAAAATACAGATTAAGAAAGCTAATGTGAAGTTCAGGTGCAGCGCAGTTGTGTGAATCTTCATCTGCCCACTTTTAGTTACTTTTAGGCTGATGAGAGAACTGCAGCTTATCCCACTTATCTCAATCCAATTATGACAAGGTTATATACACCATCTTATATATACTTTGTTTACATCCACTGCAAGACATTTATACGGTACAAGTATGCAAGACATTTTTGTAAAACATCTTTAAAATTTGACAATTCATTAGGATGTGAAATACTGTCCAAGTAATAAATTGAGGAGGACAGTCAGATATCCTTGTATGTATGTATGTTACATGTATGTTAATAATACAACGTGTGAGACATTAGAGAAACTCCAAAGGCCACCTTTCCGGTTGCGGACGAGGGGATGTCATGGAAATTCCATCGCCAGGGGTCGGTCGTGGATGGCTGCGGTTGATGTGCGTGTAGCCCAGATATTTATGTCTAGTGGAAACCTTACACGTCTGTGCACGTTGACCGCGCATGTGCCAGGTAATTAATTTAGTACTTCCAGTAGATGGCAGCGTCAACATATCAGCAGTCAACAACGAAAGAGTAGAGGAAGAATAGGGGGTGTTGTAGTAGTTATGGTGAGCAGCTGTATGAGGAGGGCCAGAGATACCTGCATCTCTCATTTTTCATACTGTCCAGACATTATACCAAGGTATACGGTATTATAAAAAGCAGCGCTATTCAGGCATCTGTGAAGCCTTAGCTATGAAATTCACTGCGAGGAAGGCAGGTTGGGGTCCCAGGTAATTTTGTCATAAGGATTTCGAAATACTGTGGCATGCCTTATTACCGTAATACCCTCAAGCCTTGATTTGTTAAAACCTTTCAGAAAACTGTGTACCTGTTCCTGACACTGTACAGCATTTGTGTTTGTATACCTGCCCTCTACTAGTCTGGTGTCATCACTGCTGTTTGCATGCACCAACCAACCATGACCATCTGCATCCACAGACAAACGTAGCATGAACACAAGCTGCCGCGGGACAAAAGCACACGACAAAGCAAGTGGAAAAGTGAGGAATGAACTAAGAAATGCAGACTTGATAAGAAATGTAATTTCCTTAGAGGGGTATACATTTAAGAAAATTATAACTTACATTCAATTAAAACTAAAGAATATTATGCATAGATTTTTGAGTCAGTTTCAAATCTATTCTACACAAGAACATTTCGCGAAATGAAATTTGTCAATCCTAACTGTGCAATTTGTAAAGGAAATGTCAAATAATTGCAAAGTGGTTTCTTATCTGTTATTACAGTTTCTCAGGTGCTGAACTGCATTGATCAAGCCATCAGTGCACGCTGTCAATTCCAAACACCTATGAACGAAACAGCAAACATCTATGCACAAGAGTGAACACTCATCTGCATATCAGTCTCCTTTCCCAATGGACTTTTTGCAGAGCAGTAGATATTGTAGGAATTATTAGCTCAGGTAAATTTTAAAATCTCCACCAATATGTTTTGGAATTAATAAAATTTTATTCAATTAATATTTAGTGCTGATTATTAACCAATTGTTATGCGAAATGGTTGAACTCGATTGCGGTATCCCTGTAAGTCTGTTAATGTGAGACTTAAATGGGATTCACTATTTACCAGTATTGCTTAGTAACCTGGGTTAGAAGGCTCGTCCAGCGAGCTGCGTCGCCAGGTAATGTAAATGATCGGTAGCGAAACTCCCCTCATGGCTGATGATTGAGAGTCTTGCGATATGTCAGGCGAGTTTGAGGTTTCAGAGCATGTAGCAAGATCGCACAGAGGCAGGGACTATTGTGAGCACTCAATGAACGGAGGCTGTAGTTGTGTAAAAGACATGCATTTATTCCTATCTAACTACAACTAACATGAAACATTACACCTAACACAAACAACAAACACGGAATGACAGAATACAAACAATGTAATTACAGTATGGAAATGCAATAACTGAATTTGAATGAGTAATCTTAAAAGGGAATTACTGTTCTGCAAAGCAAGCCCAGTTTGTGGAAGCACAACCCTAAAGTCATATAGCAGGTTAACAGAACAGCTTGGGTTGTTAGAAGAAGTTGGTTTACTTGGTTGGAGAGTGGGGGGGGGGGGTCTTGGCAGTTGGTTGCAGAGCTGATGTGATGATGGCACTCAGGGAGGTGCAGCGTTTTGAGCAGTGAAGTGGAGCCTCTTGAATTCTCTCTGCTTGTGAAGCTTTGTGTTGGTTGCAGTTCTCTGTCCAGCTAAGCCTTCATCAGCAAGCTTCAGGAGGGCTTCTTATGGGCTTCTCTTCTCCTGGGCTGATGTTCTCTGCCTCTCCATCCATTTAGCGGGGTTTCGGAAGGGCGTCTGTATCGTCCTTTTGGAATTCATGACAAGACTGATTCTCCCTTTACTGATGATTTTCATTAAGCTGTTGTAACTTTTGATACATCCACTTTCATGGTAACCATTGACCAGATTAGCAGTCAGGAGTGGCTGTCAATCAGTTTGACACCAAACATGCCATACCAGTTTCACAGGTTCACACCTCATACCATCTGTATTAATTGATTAACAATTACGTATATTATGTATTTGACTGACTCCCATCAATATATCATACAGGTGTTTTTGGTTGCACCTCAACAGATGTTACACTTTGTACAGACATTACATCACATATTCACATTAAAAACACTACATGTTATCCTTAGGTGTGGCTGTTAGTTTGTGGTAATACCAATTTAAGTTGCACATCTGGAAACAACATATCTTGTTTGGTGTTGCTTATCACAATTGATCTTCTCCAAAATGGATAATGTACACCTTAATTCAGTTCTTTTAAAATTGCATGGTAGAACAAAGAAAGCTTGCTAACGGACCACCAAGATCAGACCACAAAGGAATGTGGAAGGAAAAGGGGGGGGGGGGTTGCTTAAAAAAGAAAGAAGACTCTGTGAAAGTTAGGACACACTGCTTAGTTTTCCAGATTCTTCTGGTATAACCATGAGAACATATATGCAGTGGCAGCTATACCTATTCATTCAACTTTATATGTGTTCAAGTGTAAAGGGGTAAACTAGGTGATACTCAGTGAGCATGGTCATAACGGTGGCACACAAAACACTAAGATTGTCTAAGCACACATACAAACATAACCTATCTGTATATTGAGACTAGTAGTCATGAGTAAATCAATATACAGGGTGTACAAAAGCCACACTTAAAGGAAACTTTCTTTAGGGTGTTGGTCTGTCGGGTGAGTGGTATGTAAGGCAGGATGTCTGGGGAGGGGGTTGTGTGCCAAGTCGAGGGACCCCTGTCCTTGAGGTCCACTCTGCTGTCAGTAGGTCCCTAAATCTTTGGCCAATAAAAGTTGGAGTGCTGGCCTCCCTTGTTGTGTGTGTGTATGTGGGGTCACTAACCCCCTTTGGTGCCTAGGTCTTGTCTTAATTTAAGCTTTGTGATATGTGGATGTGTGATCATACAATATGGTGCTCATTTTGTAACATGAAAATCACAAAAAGTGATCGAGAAAGTGTCTGATCAAGGATACCACACCAAAATGGCCACAGCTGCTATTTCCCATCCCGAAACACCGCCTTCCTTTGACTTTAAACACATAACGGAACAAGACAGAGCAGAACAAAGCCAGAGATGACATGCAAGACAAAGGGAAAGATGTAGACAGAGATGGTCCAGAACAGAGATCACAAATGACATTAGCATTTTTACAGGTGATGAGCAGTCACTGAGTCATAGTCATTCACTGAACATGTACTGTAACTTTGCAGGACCTGTGTTTCTTTACATGTGCCCTTTCATGCGTTTCCCTTTGGGATGTTGGTTGTGATTACAGAGGATCATGGAGCTGGAACCGAGTGCTGACCCTGCTATATTCCTGTATGTAGATGATGCTGGTTTCATTCTGGACAAGAGCAGGAAGTGTGGGAAGAACTGGGCACAGGGCAATAGCACAGAGGGCAGGGCAGAGATGCACAATTATTATAGCGAATGCAGCCATATCACACTCCGGTGATGTAGCCCCCAACAGTTGGGCCATGTACAGTAACTCTGCCAGACGTATTACAGTGTTTGATGATCTTTACTGACTACTGCTGGTGTCTGAAGAGAGACTCATGGCTGGGGTTTGTTAGCCAGCATCCTGCAGTCTTGCAGGACCATGTTCCATTCCACAAGAAATCTGTGGTGAGGGACTGGTTTAGGGCTCAACCACGTATGTCTATCAAATGTCACCCACCACATCCCCCATTCCTCAATCCCATTGGTCTTGGAGATGGAAAGCACATGATCCCTATGAGCAAACGTCACTTTTAGATTATGACTGAAACATGTCGGGCAATCATAGCAGCAGACTGACAGGGCTGGATCAGGGCAATCATAGCAGCAGACTGACAGGGCTGGATCAGGGATATCTGACGATTTTCCTCATGTTACATTGCCAGGGAAAATATTCTTTGTGATGTTGATGAAGACATGTGGCCCAATATCAGGAACAGAATAGATCAGGTAGAGTAAGGCACATGACAAAGCTTTGTCTTGTATTTTGCTGTATTATATTACAGTATTTTTCTCCAACAAAATTACTGTACTTACAGTGAAGAGATTTGTTCTTCTGCATACCGATGTGTACTGTAATGGCGGTGTGATGGTGGATTACACCAAGTGTCCTTTAGCATTG
>JAABNY020000045.1:8985944-8998785 GCA_015164015.2 Brevimyrus niger | reverse complement strand
ATAGATAGATAGATAGATAGATAGATAGATAGATAGATAGATAGATAGATAGATAGATAGATAGATAGATAGAGCAACAGGACTAAGCATTGAGTTTGACCACCTCTAGACATCAATCCATCCATTTTCCAAACCGCTTATCCTACTGGGTCGCAGGGGGTCCGGAGCCTATCCTCTAGACATACTTACAATATCATACAAAATACAGGAAATACTGTGAGGGAACTAACTTTTGGTTTTCCTGTGGTCTTCATGTGACTAAGATGACATAAGTTCCAGTTCAACATGCCACTTGAAATATATACCAAATTTTGCAGGGACAGAATTGGATTACAATAACAGGACTGAGTGAAAACCTGGAGATATGACTGAAAAAAAATAACTAGCTTATTACTATATATTTATTCTTTATAGTCAAGTGGTTGGTTGAAAACTTGCACTCTCCACCTCTGCTCCACATCGTGGCCAATCCCAGTGCACAGCAGCTACCTCCCCTTCAGGCAAAGGATTATGTTACCCTCCTAGACTTCACCCTGGAATTGTGGAGTATTCTGTAGGTCTGGAGAAATCCCGAAGCTAAGGCTCTTTTTCATTCTGCCAATGATATGCTCTGCCAACTCGCCCCCGTTTCAGATCCCCAAGGCGTGGTGGAGATTAGATGTCTGCTGATGGAGGTGAGGAAGATTGCTGAGCGCGAGGCCCCTTAGAATGTTGTTGATTTGTCCACCAGCTCTCTTCAGTCAGCTGTGACTCCATCCACTGGATTCCCACATTCAGCTGCCAATCCGTCCACTGGATTCACACAGTCAGCCACCAATCCACCTTCTGGACTCCCACAGTTACCCACTGGTCCACCCACTTGACTCCCACAGTCAGCCACTGATCCGACCGCTAGATTCCCACAGTAAGCCATCGATGCATGCTGGCCTACTGCAGCTTTGCGCCGATCCATCTACTGGACCTCCATAGTCAGCTGCCATTCCACTCACTGGCTTCCTACAGTCAGCCACCGATCCACCCGCTGGCTTCCCACAGTTGGCTGCTGATTGTCAGCCACCCATTGGCTCCCCAGAGCTCTGCATTAGTGCCCTCTATCAGAGGTGCTGGTTAAAGATCTGGATTGAGGCTGTGCCAGATAAAATCTTCGATGCTGCTGCTGTAACCAACGCCAATGAGACCACTCCCTGAAATGTCCAGTTTCAAAGGAGTCCCGGTGTTACTCAGCTTGCCTTGCTAATCCTGCCTACTTCCTAGTGTTCCAGCCTTACTCAGCCGGTACTCAGATTTCTGCTTTGTCATCTGCTGACTTCTCATCTACCACATTGTTGGCTTTTTGTCAGTTGCAGTTCATCCCCGGCCATCTCGTCACCTCCTGAGGCCCCTAAGGCACCCACTTGTCTTCTTCTGAATACTGCCGGCCCTGTGTCCGACATCCCTGTCAAAGCCGACTTTGTGCCTGACTTCCATGCCACCGTTGGGATGACATCCAGTTTCCCAATCCATCTAAAGCTTCAGTCTTGGCAGCCTCTGGACCCAGGGGGATAACTGAGGTTGATGGGGGCCTTGGAGAACGTTGGGCCTGGTTTCTGTCTCCCGACGAGGGAAATGGGGGCACTCCCTCGATGATGGTCACTCCCTTCGATGATGGTCACTCCCAGCAATTCTCTCAGGGTCCTCTTGTTCAGTGGGTCCCTTATTTTCCTTGAGGGTCTCCTGTTCTTGTCTTCCTCCTTGCTAGCTTCCCTATTTGTATTCCCAGCTAACCTGATTGTTTTCAGTTTGACATTCTTTAGTTCTTTAGGACTATTTTCAATTAAATTGGTCTGGTCCCAGGTCAAACCCTCCACAAGGTGTCTGTCTCCCCTCACCTCTCCTGTTTTCATGTAAGACAAATAATGGGGTTTCCACTAGGTACTCCAGTTTCCCCCCACAGTCCAAAATATACCAAGGTTAATTGGAGTTACCAAATTGCCGGTAGGTGTATATGTGTGAGTGAGGGGTGTGTGAGTGTGCCCTGTGATGTGCTGGTGCCTCATCCTGGGTTGTTCCCTGTTTTGTGCCCATAGTCTCTGGAATAGGCTCTGGACCTCCCATGACCCTGAATGGGATAAGCAGTTACAGAAAATGGATGGATGGAAGGATGGTGTTATGAACTGCTGGGGTCACGGCAAGACAGTAAAAACACGGAACTCCAGGTGACAGGAGAATATGAGGTTTACGATTAATATGACGTTAATGACCAGACTGGGGAAACAAACTGAAAATGCTGACTAAATACCTAAATACATTAAACTAATGAGAGAAACAGGAAACCACTGGTGAACATGGAATCCACACTGGGTACGTGAGGGGGCATTGCACACAGGAGGATTGGACAAGCAGGACATGACAGAACTCCCCCTCCCGGGCACGCCTAAGGGGAGTGAGGAGTGGGACCAGGGACATGGGACCTGGAAAACAGCAACATAATAATGGGACTTAGGGAACAAGACAGACATACAGAACAGACACAAAGACAGTAACCCAGACAACAACTGACAAACAACGGGAAAAGCAAAGAGGTACAGGGGCAACAACACTGGAGACACAGAAGGGACACCAATGGGAGGAACGAAGGGGCCAAGAGTGAACAAATGAGAAACAGAAGGACGAGGAGCAGACACAGGCGGCACAAAGACAGGGAGCAGGAGGGAATGTCGAAGATGGGAGGAGGAAGGCAGAGGGACTGATGGAGGGAGTAAGAAGGAGGTGAAGGGCACACAGGTGGAGAAGAGGAGGGACCAGCAGCCACAGCAGGCATAGCCGGCCACGGCGTAGGTGGCCGACAAGCTGAAAATGGAGGACCCACAGGTGATCGCCGTGGCAGCAGAGGCAAGAGCACAACCAGCTGATGAGGTGCCGCAGGCAAAACTGAAAGCGACCACCGAGCCACAGCCAGGAGGACCAAAAGCGAGCCAGGGGGCAGGGAAGACAGGACCTGACCCCAGCACAGGTATCCTCTCTCCTTCCAGAAGACTGAGAGACAGAGACCTGCCCGGGATCTGCCCCACTGTAATGGTGGTGGTGGAGCAGTCACTGGGGAAGTCACTGGGGAGGTCAGGGAGATCCCCAAGGGGTCCCACTTAAGCTCCTCTTCCAACTCCACTATGGAAGGAGGAGCAGTGGTCCAGCAGTCAGGCACCTCCTCGGGGACAGGGGCTGGGGCCATGGGAGCTGGAGGCACAGGGGGCGGCGCATCAGATGCTGGCGCAGGAACTACGGGGGTGCTGCAGACACAGGAACCACAGGGGGTGGAGCTTCAACCGCTGGGACAGGAACCACGGGGGGCAGAGTTTCAACCGCAGGCACAGGAACAACAGGGGGTATGGCTGGGGCTTGTGCCTTGAAAGCGGGTGCTGCCCGGTTCCGCAACTGGGGAACCCGTGGGATGGCATCCGAAATGGACCTATTCCTCCCAATATTCAGTGGGAAAAGAAACGGAGACGGCTCACATGAAGATCACTGATTCGTCTTCAGGTCTCAGAGTTTTCTGCTTCTTCTTCTTCCGGCTGATTGCTTGTGATGGAACCAGGGAAGCTCGGAAGGGTAAGTGGGAGACAGCCCGGCAGCATGGGCTACCTGCTGGGTGCTCACCTCTGTCATCCTCTGCAACAGCCATCGGAGATTATTATGCACCTTTACTGCGAGGTGTGCATCTTCTTCCAGGGACATCCCCTTGAGGATATCCGGCACTGGCTTGCCAGATCGCAAGCTTCGGGATCTTCCTGGACGTCGAGCCAGCCTTGTTAGTGAGGTCGACGTATTCCGCCTCGCTGATGGAAGGCGTCTTCTTTCTGAGTCTGATGATTCTGTTATGAACCGCTGGGATCACAGCGAGACGCTAAAAACACGGGACTCCGGGACTCAGGAAAAGCACAGAAACAGACAGCGAAACATTACAACATTAATGACCGGACTGGGAAAACAAGCTAAATACATTGAACTAGTGACAACAACAGGAAACAGCTGGTAAAGATGGGGAATCCACACCGGGTAAATGAGGTAGCATGGCACACGGAAGGATCGGACGAGCAGGGCATGACAGATGGATGGATAAATAAATTACATTTTCATACATGGATAATACATACATTGATACATACGCAAAGGAATACAAGTACCCACCTAATTGATTGGGAAATATTCTGCAAATTGTCATATAATTGGGATGCACAATAAATGAATAAGTATATTTTCAGACCTAAGGTACATATCATGACCTTGACCATGACAAGGACCCACAGCAGAATTAAGTAAAAACACATTGACGTTTTACATCCAGTAATTCTAGAAATTGTAATTCTTTTTCACATCTACAGGTGGGTCCTACAGTAATTCCAAATAATTGCACTAACTGGTGAATGTGGGGCGAGTATGACTTAGAGCGCTGGACCAAATGTCAGGGCTGTCCGGGGAATACAATGCTGGTAATGCTTGTGTCTATGTGTAAAAAGTTAACAAAAATAGTAAAAATACAACAAATACATTATTTGTCTTACACATCACCAAATGTGACATGTTCTACAGAGTTGCATCTCTCTAATTGTTAATCTAATACAAATACACTAATGTGCTCTGTTTGGTCTTTTCTCTTAGAATTGTTAAGCCCCTTTCTGGACTCCTTCCAAAGCACAATGATACACAAAGGAAATAAGTCTTGTTTTCTATATCTAGTCAATTTGTTACAGCCATCGATTTATGTACTGAGACAACGGCATCTGGGCTGTAGATTAGAGCAGCAAGGCCTCACCCAGATTGCAGACCTTAAGAAGATTCTTTTTTCTTCTTCTTAATAAGGCCAGAGCGCAAAGATGGGGAACTGATAGATGAAATTACAGGGGACTGAAAAGCAGCCAAGTTTTCCCCAACAGAGTACTTCATTATGCTTTCTTTTTCTTTTCTAATGTTAGTTGTTCTCATTTGTTTTGCTCGTGCCAGGAAGCAATAAGATGTAACTGATGAAAATGAATTTTATGTGCAGTTACATTTTCTGGGATTGTTTCTTATTTTTATTTTATTTTATCTGATTTATTTATTAATAATAATAATTACTATTATTTTCTGGCTACAGTTGCTTTATCACTGCTGAACTGGCTGGAAAGGTTAAAGAACTATTTATATATATTTTTATGGCTTGCTAATTTCTGTATACTTCTGAGGTGTTTGGGGACTAATCAGATCATTTTGGAGAATGAATCCCTGGAAAGCGGGTCAACAAAATATCCCTGATGGGTAGTCAACGCCTACGCCAACTAGCTAGCTCCGGTGTTTAATCCAATCATTGACTACCCATCGGGTAGTCAGCTATTGTGCTGACATGTTTCAAACGATCCATCATCATACCAGTACTAAAGATGCTATACCCTTCCATACTGAAAAACGATCAGTAGTGAAACTCCCCTCACGGCTGATGAGAGAGAATCTCGTGATGTTTCAGGTGAGTTTGAGGTTTCAGAGCATGTAGTTATATCAAACAGAGGCAGGGACTATTGTGAACACTCAATGAACGGAGGCTGAAGTAAAATAAAGGCATTTATTCCTAACTAACACTACAACTAACATAAGACAGATATCACACCTAACACAAACAACAAACACAAGATAACGGAATAGAAACAAACAATTTAATTATGGTAATGCAATGGCTGGATTTAAATGAGTAACCTTAAAAGGGGAAATACTGTTCTGCAAAGCAAGCACAGTTTGTGGAAGCATGACCCTAAAGTCTTATAGCAGGTTATCAGAACGGCTTATGTTGTTAGAATAAGAGGAAGTTGGTTTACTTGGTTGCAGAGCTAATGAACTGATGGGATGATGGCACTCAGGGAGACGTGGTGTTTGGAGCAGTGGAGTTGAGCCCCTTGGATTCTCTCTCCTGGTGAAGTTTTGTCTTGGTTGCTGTTCAGCTGGGCCTTCACCGGAGGGCTTCTTGTGGGCTTCTCTTCTCCTGAGCTGATGTTCTCTGTCTCTCTTTGGGCTGATGGGCTTTTCTCTGCTCATGATCTGATGGTCTTTCTGGTTCTTTTTGTTCTGAGGTGCCTGGTTTTTATGGTCTAAAGTTCATGAATAGGGACGTCCAGGAATTCGACTCCTAGGCCAATGGCTGCCCATCCATTTGGTGGCCTTTCGGAAGGGGGTCTGTATCAGTCCTGTTGGGATTTATGACCAGACTGATTCTCCCTTTACCGATGATTTTTATTAAGCTTGTATAACTTTTGATACATCCACTTTCATGGTAACCATTGACCAGATTGGGTATCAGGAGTGATTGTCCATCAGTTTGACACCAAACATGCCATACCAGTTTCACAGGTTCACACCTCATACCATCTGTATTAATTGATTAACAATTACGTATATTATGTATTTGACTGACTCCCATCAATATATCATACAGGTGTTTTTGGTTGCACCTCAACAGATGTTACACTTTGTACAGACATTACATCACATATTCACATTAAAAACAGTACATCTTGTTGTACTTGTGTGGCTGTTAGTTTTTGGTAATGCCAATTTAAGTTGCACATCTGGAAACAAAATATCTTGGTTGGTATGGCTTATTCCAATTGATCTTCTCCAGAATGGATAATGTACACCTTAATTCAGTTATTTTAATATAGCATGGTAGAACAAAGAAAGCTTGCTAACAGATCACCAAGATCAGACCACAAAGAAATGTGGAAGGAAACAAAGAAAGAAGTTTGGAAAGTTAGGACACACTGGTTACACCATTTGATTTTCCAGATTCTTCTGGTATAACCATGAGAACATATATGCAGTGGTAGGTATACCTATTTATTTATTAAAATTTATATAAGTGTTCAAGTGTAAAGGGGTAAAATAGGTGATACTCCAAGAACATGGTTATGAGGATGGCATACAAAACACTAAGATTGTCTAAGCACACATACAAACATAACCTATCTGTATAATGAGACTAGTAGTCATGAGTAAACCAATATACAGGGTATACAAAAGCCAAACCTAAACTTTCTTTAGGGTGTTGGTCTGTCGGGTGAGTGGTATGTAAGGCAGGATGTCTGGGGAGGGGGTTGTGTACCAAGTCGAGGGACCCCTGTCCTTGAGGTCCACTTTGCTGTCAGTAGGTCCCTAAATCTTTGGCCAATAAAAGTTGGAGTGCTGGCCTCCCTTGTTATCTGTGTGTGTGTCTGTTTAAGTGGGTTTGTGTGTGTGGGGTCACTAGCCTAGGCCAATGTCTACCTCTCATACTACCTGGAATTTAAGCTCTGTGATTAGTGCATGTGTGATCCTACACCTTCTTATTTCACACAGTACTGACTCACATGGACAACAAGACAGGGAATGATGTGTGGATGCTTTTCACAGATCACAGTTCTGCAGTCAACACCATAAACCCCTCCAGTGTCCTCGGTCTGAACATTTCCTTGTGTAATGGGGTACTCAAATATTTCACAAATAGACCCCAGGAAGTATGAGCTGGCTGTAACACCTCGTGGAGCCTCGTCCTCAGTGTGGTGCCCCCCCGGGGCTGTGTGCTGAGCCCTGCTGTACTCCCTGTACACCTACGACTGCGGGGCCACGTTCAGCTCCAATGTCACTGTCAAGTTTGCAGGTAGACCAGACCCCCAGTGCTAAAAAGCAGGCCGACCGGCAGGAGGTGAAGAAGCTGTCACGTTGGTGCCAGGACAACAGTCTCCTCCTCAGTGTAAAGCAAGACAAAGGAAATGATTGTGGCTTCAGGAGGAAAGAGCGAAGGGACTTCCACCATGTCGCTATCGATGCTGCTGTAGTGGACGGGTTAGGCAGCTTCAGGTACCTCTTTCCCAAAGTCCTGACTTGGTCTCTGCACACTGACTCCTTAGTGAGGGAGGCTCAGCAAGGCCTGTACCATCTTAGACATGTCAGGGACTTCACGAGGAAACAGGAATAATGGTAGCAGAGTAAACAGGAGAAGGAGTGGCTATGTGAGGAGTGGGGTGGCTGGCTGAGGCAGCAGAGGCAACATTAAACGGTGCTGCTCAGCTGGGAGGAGGTGAGTTGCTGGAGGGTCAGCCAGCCCAGGAGCGCAGTGAGCTGGCAGAACGTCAGCAGGGGGCAAAAGGCATGACGCAGGACTGTGAGAATGCTTGAGGCTATCTGATCTGGCAAGCAGGAATGGCTGTGCCGGGCCACCCAAGCCAGTCAGCAGGAGACCCTGTGGAAGGACCAGGGCCCCAGCAAGTGGAGGGAAAAGGGTCGCAGCCGAGAGGAAGATGAGCAAGCAGCAGTCTGCAGCTGCCCCGTGTGCTGGCTGTCCCCAGAGAAAGAGGCCTGACTGTGAGACACCCTGGGTGACTTTGGGACTTGCTTCAGAGCTGAGGACTGAGGGTAATGGTCGCCAGGACAGTCAACGACTGGGGAGGAGACAGTGTAACGTAGTGTACTAGAAATAATACCGATAATAACGAACCACTAATATCAAATATAGTTAATATATTAATAAACAACAACAATAATAATAACAATAATAATACACATTTTAGCACACATATAGTTAAATTAGAGTAATTGGACCCATTCATTGCCTCTGTTCCTGATGTACATCAAAATTCCCCTCTATTGGTCTACATCCATGGTACATAATGGACTTTTGACAATGATCAAGCACAATAGAAAGACTATAGCGATGAAAAAGTTGACTGTTTGCTGTGAATGACAGTGAGTCACTTTCTGTGGTAGTTATCAAGGATAGATCAGGATAATAGATTAAACACTTTCTAGTGACAAAAACTGGAATGACCTTACAGCATATGCATTAAATGACAAACCTTTCTTAGTCATTTTTCTTCTGAAATAAAAATGACTTTATTGATAAGTAGGGGTGGTTGTGTTGGATTTATTATATAGAGGAGTTTTATTTCTCACTGTTCTGCATTTAAATCCTATAGCTGGGAAAATTTAAAAATTTTATGTGACATATTTCTTAAACCTGAAGGAATCAGAATTTCACATAAACAATGTATTTTTTGCAGCGAACATACAGGTCCAACCAAAAGATGTCAGCAGTCAGGGTTTTTTCTGGTTTTCGTTTTAGGTAGGATCTTAACTAATCAGGGTAACAAACGCTTGATATTTTCTTTCCTTTGGTATCATCAGCGTTTGGTTTCCTTGTGCTGGGCCATCCCCCTATGTTCCCAGTACACACATCCCTGTATTGCTTACCACCATTGTATGTTGTTGTTGATGTCGTTATCTGTATTAAACCACTGTCCAAAATTATATCTCAGGTTTGTAATCTCCCTCCTTGGTTTTATCCCAGCCAGCTTATCTGCTGCTACCCCCATCATCCATCCTCACCCTAAGTTTATGTCCCAAAAAAAAATCCACCAGTAACACTTAAGGCCTTGTTTTTGACAATTCATAGACACATTCATAATAACTAATAATGCATTCATAAGCCATCATATACATGACTACAAAATGCACAACACATTATAGCCATGTTTATTATGCATTATGAATGCTTTATGAAACTCTCATCTATAATGCACCATAAATACCTTTATAATGCATTATGATGGTTGATATATGCAGTAAGGATACTTTGTACTGCATTATAAATATATAAGATGCTGTTTGAATGTGTCCACATCCCATGGAGGTCTGAAAAATGTTTATGTGCTTGACTGCCATGGGGGAAGCGACACTTCTTATGAGGTGAGGTATTGGTCTTCATGGACCCCAAGCTTCTGCCAGCAGGGCGTCTTGGAATAGAGAGTTGCCAGGGGGCCTTTCTGGAAGCTTCAAGAGTGCCATTGCTCCACTAGGACCACCATCTCCTCCCCCTTGGCTGATAATACCCCCTTGCCCCTAACAGATGAGTTTGAAAGCTGTCAATGTCAGAGTTGGCGTGCCACATGGATTTCAGTTTCCATGCGTGTTTCACATCTGCAAAAAACAATTTATTAAATGCCTCCCTTAGTCCCTTGGCTCCGCCTCTCAGAAGCCCAATGATGCATGAACATTATACACTTTCCCCCTCAAGTAAATTAGTAACTATTATTTGATTTCCAGCAATTTCCTCTTCTGTTTTTCTTCAAAGTGAATGCATGTTCTTGACATGCAAAATCTAATCTGGTTAATTTTATTTTTGTCATTAAAAGTGTATGCAATGGAGTCAAATCTAATTTCCCCATGGCTTTACAAAAAGAAGTATTAATTGAATTGGGTTTATTTTAATTGAATTAGTATCATGGGGGGAATGTCTCAAAACCTCAAAATGGCCCTTTTCAAGACAATAAAATGGGACTGTGCTCCAACCAATTGTTTTATGTCCAAATTTAATAATTAATTCAACTGAACAATAGACATTAAGACATCTTGCGTGAGTAAGTCAAAAGTGTATGTCTCTATCATTACCAAAGTACAGAATGTTTTTGTGCAGAATTAGGGCACAATGTCCACTTAAAGTTAACAAGCAACAAACCCGTAACATTCACAAAATCAAATACAGTGGTACCTCAGTTCTCTGACTCACTAGAACTCGAATTTCTTGAAAGTCGAACAAACCAGTTTCACCTAGAACTCGATCTGAATATCAGAAGCCGAACCGTGAACGCTGACCTAATGTAAATTGTATGCACTAGGAAATTAATCATACTACAATGCAATTCTTACTTGAATGCCTTCTTCACAGACTGGACGATTAACCAAATAAAGCAGGGCAACATTAGAGTAACTAACAATAAATAAACCACTAACTTATGTGTACTATTACAGCATTTATGCAATTTATTTAAACTTTATTTTACCAGGTAAATTAACTGAAAACCAGTTATCACTGCTTTACGTGATATTCTGGAGAAATAGCAGATTACACATCGGAACTGCCTGGGATACAAACATCATCCATGTGACTAAACTCTTCAGCCAATAAGGGCAAAGGTGTGTCGTCACAGAGGCGGTTCCAGTTTTTGCAGCCGGGTGAGAGGTCGCAGTGCATCTAATCATAATGCATTGCGTCAGGATCACAATGGTTTGCTTTAAGCCTGCACTGCACATATTTTGATATTTTCGTGACATGCTTTGTGCACGCAATTCAAACATGTAGAAAAAAAAATGCATGTTTTAGAGCTCTTTGTTTAACTTCATAGAGGCACAGACATTTATACATCATGTGGCCAGAAGTATGTTCACAGCCTCTTAAACAGAGAAAATGGCAGATTTAGACAGGAGTGCATAATTAATCACAGAGCCATTCGATTCCCAGCAGAAACCTCTGGCAGTTGAATGAATGGCTGCAGAAAAGAGGGTAGTGAAATTCAACCTGACATTACCAGAAGATGTTATCTTTACAAGAAGTCAGTCCATCAGATCTTTGCCCTGCTGCAGCTGCCCTGATCATCTGCAAGTGAGACGACTGTGAAGAGGAAAAGTCTGGAAGCATTCAGTGGTAATGTGGCAGCCACACAAACTCTCAGAAAGGGGCCTGATCACCCAGTATCAACACCCAACCTTAATGGCAGCAAATCCCACCAATAATGTCACACCATCTAATGGAAAACCTTCTACGGAGGGTAGAGGCTACATCGTACCAAATGGGAGACTGATATCATATTAACACTGTTAGCTGATTTTCACATAATTTTGGCCATATGTTTATACAGCTTGTGCGGTCAAACAACTGCGTTCCAAATGTGGCAGCATATTTCATACTCAGTCAGCCAGAATTCTTCTGTGTTGCGGCCCTCCTTGCCCCTTCATTGACTGTCTATCAGGCTTGCATGAAGCTCAGGTTCTTTCTGCTAGCTTACACAGCCATCAATGGAATAGCACTCACCTCCAACATGTTGCTCAACAAGACCTATATCCCATCTCACCCTCCTTGGTAAGCAAGCCAATGCTGCCACGTGTCCCTCGGGGAGTCCTGTGGGGGGTGCTCTGGGAGTATGGGATTCCGGGCTTCCTTTTAAGGGCTGTTCAGTTCCCGTATGACTGGTGGCAGAGTCTGGTCCACATGGTCGCCAATAAGCATGTCGCAATAATGTTTCCGGTGAGGGTTGGACTTTGTCAGGGCTGCCCTTTGTCGCCGATTCTGTTCATAACTTTTATGGACAGAATTTCTAGGCGCAGCCAGGGTGTTGAGGGTGTCCGGGTTGGTGACCTCAGGATTAGGTCTCTGCTTTTTGCAGATGATGTGGTTCTGTTGGCTTCATCTCACCGTGACCTTTAGGTCTTACTGGGACAGTTTGCAGCGGAGTATGAAGCGGCTGGGATGAGAATCAGCACCTCTGAATCGCAGACCATGGTCCTCAGCCAGAAAATGGTGGAATACTCTCTCTGGGTTGGGGATGGGGTCCTCCCCCAAGTGGAGGAGTTTAAGTATCTTGGGGTCTTGTTCATGAGTGGGGGAATATCAAGGGTACGGGCAGCTCGGGTGTGGGAACAAGGCATGGCAGGGACAGAAAGGTGGACGACCCTCTTGCGGCTCCAGGAACACAAAATGGGGTTTATTAAATGAACTAAAAAGAACACAAGAAAGGACCAACAAAACCACAGGGGGTCAAAAGTAAAGGGGATAAACTAAGACTAAATAACAGAAACTGGATACAGAACTAACACAGATAATATCTAACATATTATTAATATTAATAATGAAATACAAGCATAAACTGATACAAGCAAGACCAAATACAAACAACGAAATACTGGGGAACTGAACAGAAGCAGGAACTAAAATACTAAGGGGTAACAAGACTAATACAGGACAGGTGAGGCTAATTGACAAAGACCAGGGAAACGGGGCACAGGTGAAACTAATAAACTCAAAGGAACTAAA
>JAABNY020000045.1:8896368-8915212 GCA_015164015.2 Brevimyrus niger | reverse complement strand
TTACACAAAAAAAAAAAAAAAAGATTGGGGGTTTTTATGTAGGGGGTTGGGGGGGGGGGGGGGGGGGGGGGGGGGGGGGGGGGGGGGGGGGGGGCATTGTCATTTTTCATTGCGCAGAGGCACTCGATTACCTTTTCTGTGCCGATGTTTCTTGTACTGTTTTAACATTTGTCAGATCATGACTACTCACCTTTTTTATTACGCTTTCAAAAGCTACCTGGGAAAAACACATGCTGGGAAATGAGTTATGCAAATAGGGAGGCTGCTACACACTGATATGCAAAAGACAGCTGGCCCAGGACCAGCCTGGCTGCAGTCAGACAAGCCAGCAGGCCGCATTCAAGCAACACCATACCGAGTCAGACTAGAGGCCGAAAATTTGGGTAAATAATTACAAAATAGGCTTCACTGCAGATCAACTGACTGCTTGTTTGCCTGTATAATTTAGATCTTAACATCATTTTTTATTTCTCTCACCTCCATATCAAAAATTATTTTGGACTCAAATTAGAATAGAGATGTTTTATTCATCCCCATTGCCACTAGCTGACCAGGGAAACAGAGGCGAGGAGACGTAGGATCAGGGAAATTGCAGGGTTTAATGGGAGCGAACATGAAGGAACAGGCAACAAAGCAGATTGACATTACAAAGACCGGACCGGGGAAACAAATGGAAACGCGGACTAAATATAAATGGAATAATGACAATGATCAGGAACAGCTGGTAAACACCGGGAATCCACACAGGGTTAATGAGGGGGTGTGGCACATGGGAGGAGCTGAAGATCGGGGTAGGACACCCATGGTGAAATTGTCTTTTCACAAAACACAAGTGGGTGATGTGCCAGGTCAACCAGCATCTAGCACCCATGGAATGATCGGCCTTCAGGGCCTAGCTCAGGAGGGACATCACTTGTCCAGGCACAAGATTTGAACCAGGGACCTTCTGATAATAGGCTTTTTACTTTCCCTATCCCCAGAGCCACACAGCACCAGCAACTACAGATGTAAGAGAACAAGAACATAATGGGGAAGGGCTGAGAAAAAAAATAAGAAATTTATTTCATGAGTCTGAGAACTAAATGAAACTGAGTCCTTGAGTCCTTCCGGCTGCTGAGGAAAGTGCTCAGTCAGTAGGTGCCCCATTATTTCTCAACATTGGTGTTTCTCCGGATACTTTAATTATTGGCCCTTTCTCTTTCTGCCGTGTTTATTATTTTATTCCTTTAGATTACGGCCACCATGAAAGTCTCCTTTAATGGACCGTTATACTTGCAGACTAAAAGCTCGAGAATTGATCTTGAGGATAAAAGAAAGATGATGAAAGCTGGAAAAAAACTGGTCGAGCCCCAGATTTCCCCGTGCCATGCAGATGCAGGTGAGACAGAATGGCTCAGTGGAGCAGCATCGATCTTGGCCTTCCTAACGACTCCGCAGCCGTGGTCCCCGACGCAATGCTTGCAGTTTGAATGCATTTCCCCCAAGGTCAGACCTCCCTTGTGATAAAAGACCAGTCGAGTAAATGATTTACTTTAGGCTGTTCTGTGATCCTGGGCTTTGGGTCTGTCCCTATGACAGCAAACCGCATCCATTTATTCAGAACCTTATTGATTTTTTTTCCCTGAGTATTGAGAAATGATTTGTGAGTCCTTACGTCGCTGTTTAAATTCAGTCAGATATTGTTCATCAAGGACGCCTTTTGATGTTTTTGTTTTGCTTTGTAGTGGATGGCTTCATTTGACTTTGCACTGAAGTAATTGTGCCATTTTTAGGTCAGACACTCACGTGTCTTTCTCTGAAGCACCACCAAAAACAAACCAGTTAATAAATAAATGATTAACTGGAGGGCTTTTAATGACATGCAATGAATAAATGAGGGCTAATTAAATAAGTGCATTTTAAAAGAGAGTGTTTTTGCCCTGGGTCCTATGATTAGACAGTAATTGCTGGAATGTCAGGTGAGAGGAGCAGCTCAGTCTAGGTCTCTGGGCTGAAAGCAGCCAGGATCTGCTGTGAGCCTGAAGGCCAGAGTAGCCGTAGCAGCCCCAAGCTTAAAGAGGCTTTACAGAGACAGAGAAGAACTATGGCTCTCATTGTAAATCCTGTTTGTGTAGCTGAGAGGCCAGACAACAGTGTTAACAGGTCATCAACCATGGCAACGCGGTTATCCTCGTGTCACTGTGCCGTCCACATAAAATATATATTCGAGATGCATATGCTTTATTTATCTTGCGGTTGAATAAATAGCATCATGACTGTATGAAAGCGTCTTATTCACGTGGCACTGTCACCTGTGGACCATGATATAAGCTCAGTTGCCGAAATGAAAGACCACCTGACCCCCTTAAGAAGGATTTCCCTTCCGTGTTGGAGGCCAGCCGCCTGCCTGGCCGATGTACCAGCTCGCCCTTCGTGGTCCCTCAGTATAGGCGAGCGTTCTCAGCTGCCACTGCACAAAGGCATTCCCAGAGGAGAGCCCTTTGCCATGGACTTGTTCATTGTTTAATTTCCCCTCTCTTAGCTGAAATCCATAGTGCAGGTTTAATTTA
Source organism: Brevimyrus niger (assembly GCA_015164015.2). Taxonomy (NCBI): domain Eukaryota; kingdom Metazoa; phylum Chordata; class Actinopteri; order Osteoglossiformes; family Mormyridae; genus Brevimyrus; species Brevimyrus niger. The sequence continues at coordinate 8,912,663 of JAABNY020000045.1, read as the reverse complement.
ATTCAACAAATTACAAGTGTTAGGAGTTCCTTTTTAAAAAAAACATAGCTAGCCTTCATAATGAGCTCTTTATTCCCAGTATTCACTGTAAAACACTACAGTTTCACTGTAAAACTTCATTTGTGTGTCTGTTTGCACAGTATGATGCAGTGTGAAGGTACCTGAGCTGCAGAGGCACTGTTACATTACTCCACACTGGAACTTTGCCGTTATTTCCTGTTACTTTCACTTTTCTCCCTATTGTCTCCCTTGCTACCCACAGACGTAGAGCAGACAGGGAAACTATTCTGTTGCTGCAATAAAAAGTACCCTTGGCTTTCATTGACATTTCTGAGCTAAGAAAAAAAAAAAAAGATCATTCCCAGTGGTTTTAATTAGAAAAGTGGGCTACAGACCACTATATTCCTGTTAATAGTTGAAGCTGGTCTCCTGGCTATACTGAAGTGCTATTGCAAGTGTTCCATGGCCTCTAACTCAGGTTAATTGGGTTCTTCTTAGATGTGGTCAACGAGAAGAGACAAAGCAAAAGGAATCCTCTTAACGCGAAGTGGTAACCGGGCCCAGCACTCAAATCAGCGTCTGTACGCCTCCGGTATTACTGTGGCTCGTCATAGAACAGAGTCCGATAGGAAGGATGATATCTCTGCATCTGTACAGCCTCCGACCACCAGGGCCCTCGTTAGCTCATAAATTACCAGAGAATTCCAGGGAGGACGGCAAGCTGGCCGCTCACAGCTTATTCCTCTGGGTATCACAGTCAGAGCGCAGTGCCGATACAGTCGAGTATGTTTCCCAGCGGCCGAGTGAGACATGGTGGACGATCACATATGCAGAACCCCGCCTCTGTCGTATTCCGATGCTCCTCCCTGCAATGCCCGCTCTCGTGACTCCGGCTATGCCGTAGAAGGTTCTGAGATGAAGCCTAATCCTCCAGAATAGCCATCGCTGCCTTTTGACTTCCTCATTCTCTGCGCTTACCTTCCGGGCGCCAGGACACGGTAGCAGGGATAAGAAAATGTGCCGGTGAGAATCGCATTTGCCCCCGGGGTGCGTCTTTCTGTTCGGGGACAAAAAGAAACGGATAGATACCTGAGGACCACAATAAACACCACCAGCAACACAAAGCCTTTTCATATTTGACAGAATGTGTTCGACAGAAATGAAAGTCAAACAACTAGATCCAGCCGCCTTATCGGCCACGACCAAAATAACAAACCCAGTATATATTAATGAAAATTTCAAGGTCAGCTCGGGCAAGCAGACTTTTGGTGTGACCTTAACCCCTATAGGATGCTTTTGGTGGAGAAGCATATTAGCACCAGCACGTGATTAAAAATGGGCTGAATCCCATGTATAAAATTTCATATTAACTTTTTAAACTTGAGGGTATTTCCAGGCAATTTCCATGTGGATGGAGGCGCCATGAATTCAGCTTAATACCTTCTCAGCCAAAGACTGGGACTGCATGAATATAAAGGCATCCTTTGGCCAGCCGTCGTCCTTAAAGTCAGTTTGGCTTTAATTTAAATATTGAAAATGGAGCATCTAAAACTAATTTAAAATTTAAAAAATGTTTATTAAAATGCAAGTTTAAAGTTACATCAAGAATAACAAGTTATTTATATTTTAACCCTATTTTTCATCACTCCCGAGTTTTTGTCGGCAAACTTCACTCCTTCTTGAATTATTTCCATCTCTGATACTCCACCTCATCCCAATGGTATCAAACCCTGAAAGCATTTGCAAAAAGTCTGCTGGCCTGCCTTCCTGACAGGAGCTGCTTTCACACTTCCGTGTTTATGCGTTTTCTTTTTTTAAAATAGGAGAAGTCGAGTACAGATAATTAATAGGTGGATTAATGTTTAACTGCATTTTTTGGCTCATGGATTAATAAAGTGGCATCATTATCAGTGGTACTCTACCAAAAAAATCTGTATACCTTCCTAGCCAATGGAATCAAGCGATTGAGTTTGCATTTTAGCCAGTCACTGTCCCGCCAGTAACTGGACCAACCTTTAACTGTTCTAAGGAGTTTCTGGTATGGAGGAGCTCAACTTGGGCTTCCCCTGCATCCATCCCATCTCTGTCTTCGGCAGACACAGCAGAAGGACCCAAGCACCCTGCTGAATCGCCTTCCAATGGTTCCGAAAAGGAACTACCTTGCAGGTCTGCAGCAGTGACTGCCCACACCAGGTTAGGAATGTTCAAAATCCAGCTAATCCTTCCCAAAATAATAAGAATGGAGAAACCATGCCATTACACTAATAAATAATCACACATGAACACCTAAGGTCCCACTGCTGATCTTTGGTACTGGACTAGGGGGAAAAAACAACAGCAGTGGCCTTCTGGATGTCTATCGACAGACTGAACTTCAGAAAGTAGCCCTGATCACCACACTGCTAGTCGCTAATGGAGGTGTGAGAGGGGAATGGCTGGGCTTTTAAAAGGGGTTATGAAGGAAAGAGCTGCTAGCTGTTTAAAGCTTCTTCTGGGGTCTTTTTTCTTGTTGGTCACCTGCTGATAGTCCCACTACCTCCAGGCTGCTGGAGCAGGCCATGATCATAGGCAGATGTTTGTGCTTGGGGGGGGACAAGAATCTTGCTTGCCTTATGCGTTAATGCATGCATCTGATGCACACACAGCCTATAATTTTGTAAACCTGTAGGGTACCGACAAACTGCTTATGCAAAGTTGCGAAATATCAGGAAGCAAGGGTCACAAGCCAGGGAATATGCTGCGTGGGATGCTGGTGCTTAGATACTAAATATGGGGGAAAGGGTGGATTCATATCAGTTCAACCAATTCTATAACCAAAATATCTTTTCTAATAAACCTCGATCCATGTATGTTGAGCCTGTCACAGGACAGGAACATGCTTTACGTAAAATACCCATTAAACTTGAATAAACTGATGGGGATGGGCAGTGCCGTGGTTTGTTACTTTACATTGAAAACTAATATAAATGTGTGTATATTTCATCAGGTACTGTAGCATTTTATGGTATTTTTAAATGTTTGTTGCTTAATGGCATTTTAATTTAAAGCGTGTTGTTTTACAGCAGCATTTTGGGATTTACTATCTGATGCCGCCCTGTTAGCAGACCTTTCATGCTGTTCGGCATAATGCTGGAAATGCAGCTGCGGAGCCACGGAAAACCATTCATCTGCGGCGCCTGGAAGCCTGCAGAGATGTACAGGCATCTTTGAATCACTTTTAATGTCTGAACAGATATTAACATGCACCCAATTTACGATAAAATCCATGGCCATGCGTGCTTTATAAAACAGCCGCTAGGCCCTCCATGCTGCCTGATTTATTTGATGCCGATAAATCTTTTGCTAGCATTTCGCATTTCGACCCAAATGGGTCCAGAATGCCTGTAGAAAGGTATCAATTAGTCATCAGTACTCAAGCCAGCTTTTAAACAAACTGTTCTGTTTATTCTACACAGCTCTTAATTTTTTTATGGATAGAGTGGTGACAAGCATATGTGATTTACACACCAGAACTGCATGTTATTTATATTGAACGTTTTGTTGCTTGTAAAACTGTAAATAACAGACATGCTCACAATGTCCGAATTCCGAAAGAAAAGGGTTGGCTGTAATGATTGTGAAGAAGTGCGAATGAATTCAGCTTTGCAGATGTGTATATATGCAAATGATATTCATATGACATACTTCCAAAGGGAAGTAATTAAGGTTATCGTATTAATACACTGAAAAACAGCATTACATTTTTGTAGTTAGGAAGATTCATTTGATTTCCCTGTAGACAGTGTGGGTAGATATGTCAAGTCCTGTTCAGTCTCAAAACAATTTAGTGTCTACATGAGCAGAAGGCGAGCTAATGCAAGGTGTTCTCAACCAATCACGACGACGCACTTTCCATATCTCCGGAAATGTCTGAACATGAAAATAGGAGGTTGCTCTAACTTCATGACAGCAAAGGTAGACTTAGTAATATTTTCGGGAAAATCAGTTGTTTCTCTTGATGAAAACGGCAGAAATTCTGTGCCTTCAGTTTCCTTTGACATTGACTTTGCTTTATGGATGTCGAACTACTGATCAAAAAAACTATTTTAATCAATCATTTAGAAAAGGAAGGGAATTGTCTGTAAGAATGAAGAATCAATTTTCATAGGTTTTATTTTCATATTAGTATTTGCTTTGTTTTTCCAAGTTATTGTGTTGAAATTTTGCCAGCTTCGTACATCACAGTGTGACATCAGATTTGTGTTCCGCTGACCTCCAAGCCGGGCGGGGGAGGGGGGGGCAGCTTTTGAGGTCAGCCCTCCAGCTCTCTTTAGTGATGCTGACTGACACAGCTGCTGGGGGGCGTGGAAGCATTCAGGCTGACTAAAGTGTCGATAGGGTGGGGAGTTCAGATAATGTGACTGTACTTACAGCACTTATAAATCTAACCACCGAGGTCCAAGAGAAACATCTCAGTGATTATGCAAGATCCATCTCAGAAACATGAAGGGGCGAACCAGTTGGCTCCACAGATTACAGCACTTCTAACAATTCGTCCAAATGTATCTCATGTGCTTTTATCTAGACCACCATATCTTTGAAAAAGCAGGGTCACCCTGCCCCTGAACCAAGTCTGACAAGCAAAAAAATAATATTTAAAATCACTCTACCAGCCCTGGGATTTGAACCAGCGGCCTACCGAGCAGAGCAGAGCCTCCTAACCCGCCGAGTCCCACTGGTCCATTTGCTAAGGTTTTCAATAAAGTAAAAAGTTTTCCTAACAGCCTTTTCTAGTGTTAGCCACTAAGCACTACATTGTCATACTGAGTAATATTATAGGAAGAACCACTAAACCACTGGCGTATTTGAGTCTTCACACTTCTCGTCTCAGAGGAGTTTGGAGTTCTCTGACTAGAACAAAGTTAGACTCACCTAGTTAAAATGAATGACACGGTACCCTGTTTGAACGCCTCCGTAGATCTGTAATCCTTTAGAGACCAGACAAATGGATACAAAAGCTCGGATGAGAGCAAGCCCCGGATGTCTGGTGTGCCCAGAGTTTATATGAACCGTTCTAAATTGCCAAGTGCTACCTCCCGTGAATAACTTTCACTGGTAAATACTATAAGATAGCTGGTATGTTTTGTTGCAGGGGCCAGAAGGTCCCCAGGGATTCGTTTGGTAGGCTGTACAGCTGACGGAGGGGATAGAAACCCCAAAAGCTGCATAATGCCGTGCTAACCCCTGAGCACTGTGCTGTGATACTATATAAAAAAAAACTGTTATCTTATTTAGCTGTGCTGCTGCGTAATTAGACAGACTGGTAACCAGAAAATCAACGTAAAAGGGGTCCCAGGACAAAAAAATTAAGAAACAAATGAAAACGCATATAACCATGAGATATGCGCTATTTCTGTTTGCAAATGCTAAAATGAGCATGTGAGCAGCTGAAAGCTGCCACCCTAAAGGAGAAAATAAAAGTGTGTTTATGCATTTAAGATTAGCCGTGATGTTATTGTAATGTGCAAATAATCTCACTTCCCCCCCCCCTGGAAATGGGCTCATATGAACACTACATTTGGACAAGTCACCACTGTCTGACAGGATCCTCTGGCTCCCAAATCATAGGTCAGTCGGTGCATCCCCTCATTGCCGTCATGCTGGCTGACAGCCTGCTTCTGGTATTTTAACAGAATGGTTAAGAAAAAGGGAAAATCACAGTGCACATTGATTCAGAGAGATGAATAGCACACCTGCTGTCCTCACAGCAATAATACAGGGAGGACCCGGCTTATCCTCTGTCCTTCACGTTCCGTCTGCCTGTAACTGATCGGCAGATGTTGAGCACACGCCTATGTAAGCATCAGTCAATTTTAACATACTTTTGGGAATATATTTTGCAATATTCTACCAACCATTCCCATTAGTTCAATCACGCCGCTGACAACTAATTCATTCTTACTTGGCAGGATCAGTCTATAGTGATTTGTGGGAACGTTTTTGTGTTTTTTTTTCTTGGGCTTTGGAGTTTCCGTTTTGAGGTTCATCTTTGCAAAAAACCGTAAGGTTGTTTATACAGAAAATTCTAAAGAAGTAGCTCCTTGTACCAATGCCAATGTCATTTTTAGTGATCAACATCTTAAAATAAATAAACAAACAAAATTAAGTTGCAATTTGGCATGTTAAATTAACCGGTTCAGGGAGTTAATAATGTGCTTGCGCCAGTGTTGTTAATCAGGGTGGCTGCATGTGCAGAGTCTGATTTGTTTTCATTTTGATCAATATCCAACAAGTAGTGAAAATTATGGTTAGGCTGTGACTCAGGAACAGAATAAATCTTTTTTTTTCTGCTGTAAGTTATAGAGCTGGTTTCCTTTTTATTGATATTCAAAATGCAAATGGATTAAATGTAACAGCAGAGAAGATGGACGGCCGTCTGTAGGGCTACATCCTGTTGGGTGAAACCGCCAAAGGTCCGAAAGCTGTTTCCTTGTTGCTTCAGCACACAGAGACGCTCCCCAATCCAGACTGCCATCTTTTTTTTTTCACTTTCACGTTATTGTTTGAAGATGTAAAAAACGATGAACGTGTAAATGAAAGTGCATCGCCGGTGCCGCCTGAAATGCCCGCCATGGGGTCGAATCTCACGGCCAGTCCTGGTGAATTATGGTGCGGGTGACAGTTCGCCTCCGTGTCACACATTTCACTCTCGGCGTGACTCATACCTGAGTGCGGCGGAGGAAAACGGCTATTTATACTCATCATCATAACTCAGGTGCCGTGAAGGAGACGGCCAGGATCACACATTCAATTACCGCGGAGCGACATGACAAACGTTTCTGATAACAAATGGCACGATGCTTGGCGTAATGTGCGGCATATTACGTGGCTCTCTACATAATAATACTCATATAGATAAACATTTGTAAAGACTGAGCAATTTTAAGTTTCGTACTTCATAATAAATCAAAGTGACACGCAAAGAAAACTGTAGTACAAAGTTCCATGAAGACTGTATAGGAGTTTAATGTTATTCCAACCATACTCCTAAGGAAATAAATGAATGCAGACCCTAAGGAAGGGTTACTTTAGATATAGAAACAGTTTACAGTATGTAATTTGTGTAACCAGTATGTAATTTCATAACAAAATACTGTCAGGACTTGTCCAGTCATGTTCCCGTTTGGTCAGCAGAGGGCACTTGCCATCCCATAATCATCTGTCTTATTGTGTTAATCATTCATACTTGTCTCTGCTTCCTCACTCATTATCTGTGTATATATTTACCTGCCCTTACCTTTTCTCCAGATCAGCCATGTTAGATGTCAGTGCTCTGTGTTGGTCCCAGTTTGTGGTTTGTGTCATTTGTCATAGTTTTGTTCAGTCTTTTCCTTTGTCCAGGTCAGCCCTGGCCCCTTCCATATGATTTCTTCTTGTGTTAGGTTTTCACCCCTCAAGATCCTTTGGTTTGTACTTTTGTTGAAATGTTTGCCCTTATAACAAAGACCCCTTTTGTTAACCCTAAGCTACATGGATCGCCGCTCTTTCTCCACACAAATAAGTGAGAGAGTGACTGATCTCACTAGACGATCCCGTGGCTTTAACAGGGAGCCGCTAGAATGACATATCTGAGCCTGCTCCCCCTCCCCCACACCCTGCCTCCTCTCTGAGTCTGAGCCTCTTATCCCCACACCTCAATGGTTTGTTGACAACCCAGTTATCCTCCCTTTAAGCAAAGGTGATCTGGAGGAGCCCGACGAACCCTGTAGGTCTCCTGCTGTGCAGATTGCTCCGCCAGTACATGCACCATACTTGTAACAGCACTGTGTGGTGAAACCGATGGTCCTGGGTCAGGTCCTGGCCCACCAACTTGACTAGCTCTGATGTCGTCACACAGAGAATGAGATTGTTTGTGATGATGGAACTATAGAGAGGCCCACTTAAAGCTCTGTGACTCCATGCCAGAGCTGATTCCCCCAAAGTCTCCCGTCTTCGGTCCATAGGAGTCCCTGTTCCTAGTCCTTGGTCATGAGAAGCCCTCATCTCCAGTCCCCAGTTCAGCGGAACTTCTGTCTCCTCGCCAATAGCACCTGTGTCCCAAGCTGCCTGCCCACTATCGTTTGTGACCTGAACTGCCCCCCAGCAGCACCTGTGACCCATGTTACCTCATCAGTAGCGCATGTGACCCAAGCTGCCTTGCTAACAGCTCTTGTATCATGAGCTGCCTCACCAGCAGTGCCTGTAAACCAGGCTGCCTCACCAACAGCAGCTGTGACGCAAACTGCCTCACTAGCAGTGGCTGTAACCCAGGCTGCCTCACCAACAGCCCCTGTGACGCAAACTGCCTCACCAGCAGTGCCTGTAACCCGAGCTGCCTCTCCACCATCGCCTGTGACCAAGGTGCCTCAAAGGTGATGGCTGTGACCTGAGCTGCCTCACCAGCAACACCCGTGACCCAACCTGCCTCACTAGCAGTGCCTGTCACCCAAGCTGCCTCACCAGCAACACCTGTTGTTGCATTCCTTTTACCTTGGAGGTCAAAAGTTGGAGTTAGAATGATGGCATACCCAAGTTAACTGCGTTCCAGTAGAAGTCGTAAATCCATTTAGCAAAACCAGGGACCTGTTTGAAACAGCATTTTCTCGCTTAGCCGGATAACTTATCAGCTGTAAGGTAGCCAAGTTAAATTTACATTTTCTTTGTTTACCCTAAACTACCTTAAATCTGACCAGTTATCTGGTTCAGTAAGAAATCCTGCTTTCTGAAACAGGCCTTGGTTTTACTCGGGTTTATTGTTTGCCATTGTTAGCAATACCAGTTGATAACAACACATTATGTGGTATTTTTAGGGACAAACATTGTAGAATGACTCATTTAACGAGCCACTAATGCGATAAACAGTGTATAACTACAGCTCTCACTTCTGTTTATGCAGGGTGCAGCCATCTTGAATGCTGAAGTCAGGGTTGCAGAGGTGCCTCTAGCTATTTGAAATGGAACTCCAACTTCAGGGGCATTCTGGTTCAAATTCCCGACTGGGACCTCAGTAATTACAACTTCTGAGTTCAAATGGGACATAGCATATGTCCCATAGCGCCTCGCCTGAGCCCAGCACAGGCCCCAATGAGGTCCTGTCTGTATCTCCCTTATCAGGCTGCGTCTCTAGCACCTCCCGAGCCAGAATCATCGGCCATGTCAGTAGTATTGACCTGCAGGTCGCCATGTCAGCAGCATCTAACATATGATTGGCTGCCTCGCTGGCCGCCACCTCTCCTGCTGTCTAGGTACTTTGAATAGATTACACTTTTAGTCAAAAATTGTTTTGCCAGATGTTTCTGTAAACATAATTAATAAAACTACAAAACAAATGGATTTACTGAACAGTTTAAAACCTGGAGTGAAATCTTGCCTGATTATTTTTATTGTTAGTGAAGGAAAGGTCCCCATTTAATCCCAAATTATCACTCGTCCCTTAACAATTTACATGAGAAAGGGATTAAATGGAGTAGTCATTACGATTGTAGCAGATGAGTATGCCACCCCCCACCGCTGCTGATCTCCCATGTAGAAATGATCCCCGTGTAAAGGTGTGAAAGACTGAGTCTGCGACTGAGCTGCTGTTAAGAAGAGAGGTGTGAAACTCCATTGTCTTTTCGAAGTCCTTTATCTCACCTCCTGCCTCTCCTACTCACCCGTGACACACCGCTATGCGTTTCAGGTTTAAAAACTGCATTTATAACATACAGAATCATACTTGGCACACTGTGCTGTCGAATGCATTGGTGCCTAGGTCCAGATTCTGAACAGGGGGCACAGGTATGGGGGAGGGGGGCTGAAGTAAACATGACAATAATCCTAAATATTTTATACGGCATCTACAGCTCAGTTACTCTTTAAGACATCACATTAATATATACCCAAAATAAATTTGATTAATTTTCTTACATTTTATGAGTGTTTTTAAATATTAGATATTGTAATACAGTATTGGATTCTCAATCCTGAAAAATATGTGGATCTGGAGAATGCATACATTAATGATTGTGATTAATTGGCCAAATAAATTACAGAGGGCGTTCCTCCACACCCTCCCGTCAGCATAATGGAGATCGTGAGTTATTTTGGGGGTTGTAGGTTGAAAAGTTTAGGAACCCCTACATTATTGTATAAGTTAAGATTCAACAAAAATGCTATAATTATGTATTAAATGTCTTTTAGTACCATCTGTGCTTCTATAACTTTGGTTCAAAGGGAAGATAAATCAAAACAAAGCAGAACTTATGTAGACCTTGGAAAGCTGACCTTTAACATCCAGAGGTAATGACCCAAAGCTAAAATCAACCCTTTAGAGTTTGACAGAGATGAAAAGGTCCCACTCCCCACCCAAGAGCACAGAGGAGTGCGCACTGTCAGGCTCTGCAACTCACCTTCAACACACCAGGAGAGAATGATACACCACTGTCCACAACAAGGGCAATCAACTGTGTTATGAAACACCGATGAATCCTGCTGATGCGTTCGCTGTCAAAGTAATTAGTCTGGTAACTGAGGCCACAGGGTGGACATGGGCAGGCGACCAGGATAGAGAGTATATTGGAGAACACTGAACCCCAATAACAACAGCAGAAACACAAGGTGGTCAGACGCTGGACTGTCAGGTTTACACACGGTGGGCAAGTTACTCGACACTAGAGACACCCGAGGATTGTATGGGTTTCATGCAAGACACAGGTAAACACGTGCAGCAACAGGGAAATACAAGTATTATCAGCAACAAATACATACAATTACTTAGCAGGCATGCTAGGACATGCGCGCCCTGCCAGAGCTACACTGGCCCTCCTCTTAGGTCGAACATTCCAGGGCCCACAACTCCCAGTCCCCTCGGAAGCAAGTTCTGAAGCAAGTCCCTGGTCTGGTGGCAACCATCAATGCGTTGCCTCCGATGACGAGGCCATTATCCCCCCCGAGCACTACTTTGGATGGCTATTGGCGGGCGCTCACATGTCAGGTCCCCACTGACCCTTCTTCGTACGCAGCTTTGATGGTAGCCCCTTCAGAGGGTCCTCCTGGCCAGGGAACTCCGCTCCCAACGACTCTCACAGCCAGGCATTCGTCTCCAGGGACAGCCAATGCATGGAGCAGCCGGGGACCGCTGGTGGTGCACCTTCCCTCTGGCCCGGTCCTTCTTTCTATCCCACTCAGTGGAGCCCTGATGTTGTGCAGCAGGCTGGTTCTTGCTCGCAGGGTCGGCTGGTCCTGCACACTTGTTTCTGCACCACGACACGACAGGGTTGTTTTGTTTATCTCTGTTAGTCTATACAGACTATTGATAAAATAGTCTAGACCGGGGATCTTCAAATCCAAATCCAGGCCTTGTTTTCAATTGTCCCAGGTTGTTGGTTTAATAATTACTGATTCTGATTGGCCACAGAGGCTTCATACCCAGCTCACAGGTAAAGAAAGGTTGGAAAATCAGCAGAGCTTGGACCTTGAGGACTGTGATTTGAATAATCCTGGTCTAGACCATTATAGAAATAGACCAGGGTGTGCCCAGAAGGGGCTGCCTCAGCCCTGCAGAACTGTTTTGTTTAAACTGGCCGACTCTTATAGCCATCACATCAACTTAGAGGAGTTTACATTGTCCTTCACTGGTTACACTGGTTTCGACCTTCAGAACACAAGCCAACCACGCACCTTGGATGACTTCAGGTGTACGTGCTATTCTAAAACCTACGGATGCTGCCTTCAGATCCAGGGACGAGGTGGCCTTCGGGACAGGGAGGACTAACTTATGCCACAGCATCAGGGCAGTGAAGGCTGTGAACTGCAGGAAAATCCACAACTACTTCCAGAATGCCAGAGACACTTAGCGCATGTGACAGGAAATCCAGGCCATCACAGACTACTGGCACTTTTCCACTGTCACTAAGAACCAAGTCGTATCCAAATGATACCAGAAAATGACAGTTTTCCATTGTAAAGTATATGAGCCATACCTGAGCTGTACCCGCACTGATACGACCCGGTTTATTAGCAGGGCCTAAAGCATGACCAACCTGAGCAGGTTGCATCACAATCTGATTGGTTGAAATGCATGGAGAGACTGGTGTCCTGCACTGAATGAAAAAGGGTATATTCTATATATTATTCATTGTTAGCAGCATCACACATCGGGATGTTCTGACACATCCCCCGCTCCCTCCCAGATGTGCTGAATGAGTTCTATACACAACAACATGCCTGAAAGGAAAACCATCCCTCCCCATAAGAATAGGAGCTGTGTTTGTCCACAACTGACTTAAGGAGAACTTCGCTGTAAGTGAACCCTCGTTAAGCTGCTGGACCAGACAGCATACCTGACTGGATGCTCAGGGAATGTGAAGACCAACTGAGAGACATCATCACAGACACCTTCAACATCTCCCTGAACCAGGTAGTTGTCCCTAAGTGTTTCAAGACCACCACCATCATACCAAAGAACTCTCCGGCTTCATTGACTATCACCATGTAGCACTGATACCCACCATCATGAAGTGCTTTGAGAGGCTAGTAATGGGGCATCTTCAAGCAGGACTTCTGGCATCACATGACATGATCCAGGATTTCCAGACAGAGAGCATATCGGCAGCAGGGTCTCCGGCGCCATAGCACAGGGCTGTGTGCTCAGTCCACTTCTGTTCACCATGCTGACCCATGACCCATGGGTACATGCAGCAACAGCACCATCATCAAGATGGCTAATAATACATCAGTGGTTAGTCTCATCAGTGTTGGTGATGAGTCAGCATTCATAATAGAGATACAATGACTCGTTTAATGGTGCAAGTGCAACAGTCTGTTTAATGCAGACAGAGCAAAAGAGATGATTATTGACTTCAGGAAGGCCCTCGGTGTCCAACCCCAGTGCACATTGAAGGCTCTGCGGAGGAGCTGTTCAGTTCAGTGAGTTCCTTAGAGTGCGCGTGGAAACTGATCTCACCTGGACCCTCAACATCACCTTTGCCCTTATTGGCTGAGGAGTTTAGTCACATGCATGACGTTTGTATCCCAGGCAGTTCCGATGCGTAATCTGCTATTTCTCCAGAATATCACGTAAAGCAGTGAGAACTGGTTTTCAGTTAATTTACCTGGTAAAATAAAGTTTAAATAAATTACATAAATGCTGTAATAGTACACGTAAGTTAGTGGTTTATTTATTGTCAGTTACTGTAATTTTGCACTGCTTTATTTGGTTAACCGTCTAGTCTGTGAAGAAGGCATTCAAGTAAGAATTGCATTGTAGTATGACTCATTTCCTGGTGTGTACAATTTATATTAGGTCTGATATTCAGATCGAGTTCTAGGTGAAACTGGTTTGTTCGACTTTGAAGAAATTCGAGTTTGAGTGAGTCCAAGAACCGAGGTACCATTGTAAATGTAATGTAAATATGTGCTGGCTTGTGCAGACCCTCCTCTTCTGCACGAAGCATAAGCTAAGCGCCCAGTCCAGACCTCACTGTACATGTAAGTCCAGACCTCAGTGTAAATGTAATGTAAATATGTGCTGGCTTGTGCAGACCCTCCTCTTCTGCACGAAGCATAAGCAAAGCGCCCAGTCCAGACCTCACTGTAAATGTAAGTCCAGACCACACTGTAAATGTAAGTCCAGACCTCAGTGTAAATGTAATGTAAATATGGGCTGGCTTGTGCAGACCCTCCTCTTCTGCACGAAGCATAAGCAAAGCGCCCAGTCCAGACCTCACCTTAGCCCACATGTACAGCACTTTGATTCAGACCATATGCTACTGCAGCCTGTTCATCCTGTCATATTTCACACCCAGCTGATCATTTAAGGTCCATATGTTTAACCTTCATTTCATATATTTTTAAATCTTTTTTATTATAGAAAGGATTGTTGAAAATAGCGTGTTTTTTGCAACTTTTAATGTAATTTTTTTAGATTGCAGGTTGTTTAGCTAAAATCTGTGTTTACCGCATTCTCACAGTTCATAAGAAATGCTAACATTTGGTGACACTAAAAAATATTGTGTTCAGGTATGATTAGTTCTTTTTTTTCTATTCACAAGCTCTACAGGGAATCAAAAGATTAGTTTTTGCCTAGTTGAGTTTTTTAGGACTATGACTTTTTCAAGGTACTCTATGTGCCTTCTTTAGAAAATTGCTAAAATCCCTGTCCAATTAAAAATGTTTAAAAATAAATATCTGATGGTTTTGGGATTTATGTGAGTTGCAAGAAAAGAGCAACAGGATGGAAAGTTTTTTAATTCAAATTCTGAGGCCTTTGGTAGTTTTGTCTCCATCGTCACTAAGCCTGTGTTTTAGAGTCTCCTGCTGTATCTACCCAAAGTCACGCCAAGCTCGTCCGATCCTCGAGTGCCACGCCCCCTCATTACCCACATGTACTACCCTGATTGTTCCCAGCTGCTTGATGTTCGTTTTGTCCTGTTTAGTACAGTACAGATCGACAACTGGAATGATTCCGATTCCTTTTAAGAAAGCAGTACTTCCGCACTGTTTTTCAGGAGCTGACTGTTTTAGGGAGTATATGTAGGTGTTTTAATATTTAATAGTGAACCTTTGGGTAATCTAAATCGAATAATTTGATTGTAATTCTAAAAAATAAGTTTGCCATGTTTTGCCATCTAGCTGGGGAATTATGGAACACATGCAGGTCATTTTAAATTCTTCTAAGCATCTCTAAAGCATTTCACTCACAGTACAAATTACCACATTGAATTTAATATTAGACCCATTATGGGAAGTTTAAGTCATAATGCTTGAAAATACTAAAGGTAAATGAGAAAGTGAGTATTGACCAACAAGATGGATTGGTCATCACTAGAAAGTCTGAAGATGAAGACAGAAGAAAGGACATTTAGGATGAAAGTTGTCTGAATGTTCTCCAGGAACTGCCACCATCTTCACAGCACCCAATAATAATGCTAGATTATAAATAATATGATTTACTGCCAAATGCAGTTAAATATTCCCTCCTTCATCTTTATCTAGTACAGGTTAGCAGCATTGGTCTACAACTAGGGACCAGAGGTGAAACTGTCATATTGATGTGAGCAGATGCAGAATAAAGTTTTTGCACTCTGACATTTTCCACATTTGCTTAAAATACAGTCAATATTTTCTGCTACCAAATTAATTCACAGTGTGTTCTCCATTTGAGTACCTTTATTATCAAGACAATATCATAGCTTTGATTCATCGGAGTAATCTCCTCGAGCAGCTATAACAGGAGAGAAAATTCGAGGCATCCTTTCCTACCAGGGACATTAAATACTGCTCTGTTTCATGGGTTGAAACAGTTAACTAATGCATTTAAAGTTAAAGGACAGCCTAGAATATGATTATGCCATCACCACACATTTGAATTATATTTTTATTTATAGTTGTTCACTCAACTTTCCAATTATGAAGTAAATGTAAAAGTGATAAACGCCTATAATAGTCAGTATATAAGTCAGTATTTAACTACTACAGAAATTAATTTTGGGTAATAGCAAATAAACATCCATTGTAAACATAACAGCATTCTGTAACACTCACAAAACGAGTGCAGGTGTTTTTAACATAATGATTGTTACATGATGAATTTAATTCTCACCTTAGCTTCAGGTTCCCAATAGACTGTGGTGATCGAAAGGAGGCAGACTGACTGTGCAAACCCTCAGTGTATTATCCTTCATTTAGCCAACCATTTCCTCCATAAAGAGACAACTGAGACAACTACTATATCTGATCTGCAGTGGCGGAATAACAGGCGATGCATATTTGTTTTAGATCTGTATCCAATACTGAAGGTCTTTTGAAGACAAGCCTTTTTCCAATAATTTCACAATTTGTAGTGTACATTTTTTTGCATTCTTTTTATCATTTACTTACATTGCTGAAGGAGGATATGTGTGTGGAAATTTAATACATTTATACAGTGGTACCTCAGTGTGCCATGCCCTCTCGTTAACCCTGTTTTGGTTGTTATCATTAGTCCTGAGTATTTAGTCCGTGTTTCAGTTTGTTTCCCCAGTACGGTCATTGTATTATCCGTCTGCATTTTGCCCGCCTTATGTGTAATTAAATCCCGTATTCCCTGATACTCTGATGTCTGTGCCTTTGTCTCCGTTCCATCTCAGGACAATATTAATATAAATAAATGTATTAATGGTTTATTATTAATCTTAAAATAATTAATAAGAAATCCATCCATCCATCCATCCATTTTCCAATCCGCTTATCCTACCGGGTCGCGGGGGGTCCGGAGCCTATCCCGGAAGCAACGGGCACGAGGCAGGGAACAACCCTGG
>JAABNY020000045.1:8838254-8862750 GCA_015164015.2 Brevimyrus niger | reverse complement strand
CACACACACACACACACACACACACACACACACACACACACACACACACACACACACACACACACACACACACTCTTACTTAATGTATTAATTAACCAGAAACTAAATGTTACAAGCTGATTCCATGTTCGTTCACCATGAATCGAACATATTGGTTCATGCATTTCATGAGGTTACTAAATTTGTTCAGGATTTGTACTTGAGTAGTCCCTGAGTTACTAGGTGACTTGTGGCTCCTCGAGTAAAGTGTTACTATTACATTTCATGCAATAGATTTTATTCTATTTGACCTGAAATACTAACGTAGTGGCAGTAAAATGTCAACTGTGACATTTTGGTCGCATTCAATCTGTATAACATAACCAACTTTCCCGTTTCGGTTCTCATCCCACCTCAGGTGACGTATCTTCGTGCTTGGACTAAAGTCGACGTGGCTCGCGGTTGCGTCAGTTCAGCATCAGGACGTGTAACGAGGGGATGGAGATTCTGACCTTGAGATCGGACGGCGCTTCATCCCGATGGAGGGCAGCGAGATGTAACCGGCTGGACAGGTCGGCAGCCTGTGTTGACTGAGGGAGATTGTCACTTTCAGTGAAGACCCCGGCTCCAGTGCTTGTGACACTTGCCTCCATCTTTTGCCCAAGGGAAGAAACAAATGGAATCAGGAAAGCAGCAGAAATCTGCAAAACACGTCACACAATATGTTTGTGTGTAACTGGCCAGGAGTTATAGTTTAAGTGAACATCAGTTTGCATTTTTATATGTGTACCCCTAACCAGTAAGTTGATTTGGACATAGCCGTCTGCTAAATTAATGGAAGCAAACGTATCATTATTCTACCCATGATTTCTCCTGATAATCATTAATCACTCTCGATTTTTTTCCCGGATACCTTCAATACCAAATGAGCTGCCTATTTGTCTAGGTCTGGCTCGTTTTCCATTCGCAAACTTAATTACAAGTGAAACGATTAAAAATGTTGTTTATAGGGCTAGACTAAGCCTACCGTAAGACCAGGATAACTGCACTTCAGTTAAATTAAAACAGAAAATAACCGCAATAAAAATCCTTTATTAACTGAACATAATTAAGTCTTAGAATTCAATGGTAGAATTATCTGTCTACCACTACTATTTCTGAACTATAATATGCATAAAGTATGCATGTTATTATTATTTTTATTAAGGACTAAAGCGTTTTTCTGTGAATGGCCTGCTCGTTATCAGTGACAATGGGGATGTTCCGGATATTACTCAGAACTGTTTGGCTTGTGATTGCCATTCATAACGCGGTGCACTTTACACGTTGACGGTTATTTTCACGTTTAGTCATTAAAGATTTTTTCTGATAAAAGGTTCCCTAATATGGGTCCCTTCCGATACGAAGCCGGGCCAGTCATTTCCAGATTAGAAATGAATAGACCCTTACTTTCCCCGCCACAAATGGGAAAATTCATTAAGTCGTCGTTAACACACAACGTTTCGTGCGATGAACTGGTTTGGAGCCACTGTTTTTCTGCTTAAAGGGTATTTTCTGTCATTTTTATTCTAGGCACCATTAATGCATATTCATTACTTTGATGTCTTTTGAACAAAATTTCCAGTTTATCCACGATGTTTATTCAAGAACTCAAGAATTACAGTAGCCAAGATATTCCAGCACTCCCGTTTATTTTAAGCATAGTCATCTTTAAAATCACTACCTAATACGATCGCATCCATCGCACGAAATGTGACCAGTATAATAATCTACATCAACTTGGCTGATGCCAACCTGAAATCCAGGAAGGTGAAGAGGCTTTGCTGTAAAAACAACGCCCTCAGTGGGTAAGTGCATGTAACCTCCATCTCACGGAGGAGCCGAGGGTCATTACAGCTGTTATATTGCTTTGTGCCAACAGATGATCGTTAATATTGCATCAGCTTTGCAATTTCACCGATCGACCGAAAGAGCAGATGCACTCATTGCAGCGGCGTTAGTAAATAACCCTCGGCGCCTGACAAAGGGAGAGGGGGGGCGGTGAACTTGTAGACACTTAAAACGTCATCTGCAATAGTACCCCTGACTGTATATCTCTCCGCGAGCCAGAGACGGGGAGCAGAAAGTGAAGGAGACGGTGTGGCCGGTACTGTAACTACAAAACATCTGAAATCTCATCCAGATTCTTTGGTGTTTAATTCCTGCGATTCCACGGTTTTCTAAAACCTCGCCGTTTGGCGTCTTGGAATTGCAACAGAACGTTTTTCCTCTTCTGTCTCCAGCCCTCCATCCCATTTTTTCCCGTGGTTTCTAAGGCCGGACGATTATTTCTTGCGCGGAAACACTTTTGCAAAGAAGAGTGCGGTCCGTCTCGCCAGCATCGCTATATGCGCTTGGGCATCGCTGCGATTTACTTGATGGACACACGCCTATGCGACTGGGCAGGACCTCCAGAGTAACCGGACACGGGGACTTCCTCTGAGTTATAATAAAGTTGATCGGAAAGGGCAGCGACAGACAAAAGCATCGACAACATCAGAAAGGACATCGTCGTGGAAAGGGTGAATTATAATCAAACGTTTAAAGTTCACAGGGTGCACGTTAGATGTTTAATTTGCGGTAGTATATAGTGTGTATAGCATATATTTATGATTTGACGTCGATTGCATGTTTTATATGAACGTTAAATATTTAGTTGTTGGCATAATAGCAGTTGCTTGAGGATCTTTTCACCATAAAACCCGTCTGTCTTGTTATGCACAGAGACACCAGAGCTGACGCCTGCATTCCTTTCGTTGTCCGTCATCCAGGCGATCGCCGGCCACTTGCGGATGCGCTCTTCTGGAGCGGTTTCTTCCTCGGCATTTACATGCGATGGCCGCGTCTGGGGGACCGAAGGCACCAAAGAGCGATAAGTTGGACGAGGCGCAGGCGCTGGCCAAGAACTGCGCCGGCAGACCAGACTTTCTGCCGTGCGACGGGCTGTCTATCTGCGCCACGCACAGCCACGGAAAGTGCTTCAAGCTGCACTGGTGCTGCCACTTGGGCTGGTGCCACTGTAAGTGCCGCTGACCGAGCTGCTCCTAATCTCGGATTTCTAAGAAACACTCCAATGTAACCTGTCATTCGGGATTGTTATACGCTTTAGCTTGGCTGTTTTCATAAAACCACGAACGAGCGAGGAATTGGGGCGTTAAACTAACTGGATTACATGCAGATATTAAGGGGACACTGGCTTTAGACTGTATTTATGTTACTTATAAATATAAACGTATATTTTAGGAAGTTCTACCCCCAGCAACGGAACAACAACAATAACAACAACTATAGCAATTATAATAATAATAGATAAAGTAACAGCATCGCTACACATTACCACGAGAGAGAATAATAATTTACGGAAGCATTGCTAAAACGTGCATAGCTAAATCCGGGCTTTATTGGTCATTTTTTTGTTGGAATGTGAGCTCAGGTTATGAGCAGATAGGTGGTTTATTTTTGTTTGTGTTGTGTCCGCTTAAAAAGTTATGTATGTATACATGATCGACTAATGATATAGTACATGGACAAAAATACCACGGTAAACTCCCATGTGTCTGGACTTTCCTGGCGTCGGACTCTCTTCCCGTAAAAGCAGAAGTGATCGGCATTGCATGAGTGGTGGGGGTGCATCTTTTCGGGCCCTGACATCTTTTCCAAAACACAGCTCAATTAACTCATACTGATTATGTTAGATATGACGATGGTCGCTATGTCCTGTGTAATTTGAACGTAAAATGCCTACAATTTCTCTGAAAAGTAGTTTATTCGACTCAGTTTAATTACCCAATATTTACGCCATCCTTTTCCTCTTATTGTAATGCTGACTTCTAATAAGTATTTCGTCTATCTGATAATTAAATATCATCTATCTTGTATACTGCATTTTTAAGTAATTTCAGACGATCTGGGGAAATCGAGCAAATCTGAATCCGCTTGCTTTGATCTACTTATCAGAGTATTCTATGCACCATTTACTTTTGCTACTAGACTAGTTGTTCTATCCCAGAAGGAAAACGAGCATTTATTATACTTGCGAAAGAATGGTTCAGTTTCACGTATTTATCAACCTATACAGTATTTGTAGATAGCCCTGGTACAGACTTCCCTAGTGTTTTTGACAGTGTATGGTTTTGGATGTAGTACTTAATTCCCCTTTGGACCACTAGAGGGCGTATGTTTGTTTTCCCCATAGCCCCATGTCATTCTTTAACATACATACAATTAGGCCTGCTCACGTGAGCCGTGAGCTGTGTGTGTGTGCGTGTGTGTGACATCTGCGAGCAGATATTTCAGTGCTGGTTAAACTGATGCTTTTTTGCAGTCTGACATGCCTTTCACATGAGGGTCTGTAACTGATATGCCCAGTCATTTCCTGCATAGGAGACCTTTAACAAGAAGCAGGACTCAGTTCAGGGCGAGCTGTCTTTTTCTCTGCCAGAGTGTCCAGTCTCATATGCTATGTGTCCTGTGAAGTGGGGGAGGGGTTAAATAGAGAGGTCTGTAATATATTTATATATATAAGATATACATCACACCTGGTTTTATGAAGATGAACCGCAAAGGTCTGCATGGAACAGGTTTATAAATGTTGGCAGGGATTTGCCCCGCTGTGCTTCAACATTCTGACGGGGGCTTGACACCCCCTTCAGTCGTCTTCGTCGAAGCTGAATGTTTAAGTCGTATTAATGGGCTGGTTTTGAGCATCAGCTCAGACGCGAAAGAGGGAGACTGTCTCTTTGTAGAACATGAGCCTTTCGTCATGTGCCGCTCCTGAGGAGATGGGGAAAGCGTGCATGACTCGGGGGCGGCTGCGACGTGAGCCTCGCGTCACGCGACGACTTCGGCTTCACATCCGGGGGTGGGGGGGGACCTGCTCGATTCCAGGTTCACCTGCTGCCTGATGCAAGTTGAAACTTTTGCTGATAACTGAGCAGAACATCATTAGAAGATAACAACATTTTATGGAATCTTAAGCCTTTTGTCCTTTTATTTAGTTATAGATTTTAGGATGATATTAAGATCGAGTGACTCTACTGATTGGAACCCACAGTTTTTTTGGCCTGCTAGGCTACATGCTCACCTGCCCTTGTCCAGCTGTCCTTCACATCGCATTGATCTATCAGGTCTGGCTTCCACATCTCGTCTCTGGGCCCTGCGATGCAAAATCCATAGTCACCATAGAGGCTTGTGCTGTGGTCACATCATCACAAGGGGATTTTGTGTGTGTGTGTGTGGGGGGGGTGTTTTGCAAGACAAGGCATGAAAGCGTAATTATGCAACTGGGGAAGCATCATTTAAAACAAGGAAGCTGGGGGCTCAAGGAGAGCACTCAGAATTAATCCGATATAGCCTCCTGACATGAAATTCCCTGGTGTTATGAGATGGATATTGGCGCCTTTGCACAAAACTTCGTATTTGGTCTCTCAAACCGGAGGTATCTGTGATCGTTAGGGCGAAATATTCCGTGCCATGTAGGCAGCGCATAAACACGGGTGGAATCGCAGCGGATTAGACAGCCTCTGTCACGCCGTGTCACGCGGACCGAATCGTGTGAATCCCAGCTGGCGCGCCCGATCGGATCGCCGCGGCGACGGCCGAAAAGGTCGGCTGCGCGTTATCGTCGGACGCGTCGCCAAGGGGGTCTGCTGCTTTTTAATTCTGTGACAGACCAGCTTTCGACCCCTGTGGTAAATCTGACGGCACGTGATCGTGCGCGCGGCGGTCACGGGGGGACTGGCGGTTTAGTCGGTGCTCCGCGGCCTGGTGATCTCCGTGCAGATGCAGACCACGCTTTCACTTCCACTGGAACTGGCACGGACGTGCAGCCTCCCACAATGAGAGCACATCAGGCTTAATCGCGGCCTCTCGCGCTAAACCAATCAGGCCCCTGCAGCACTTGGCGTGATTACCCTGTCGATCCAGCGTGCCGCCCCCCCCCCCCCACACCCAGGTTCGACACGGCTCAGCCCACGTCGGGCTTTCGGAACGGCGGAGTGTTAGAAAGCGGCACGCATAAAGCGCCGCCTCTGTCTGACGAGACAGACTCGGCTGAGATTTGGCTGATATTCATGTGCTGATGCTCTGGGTGACGACGTACAGTAAAAATCCTCTTTGAAGCTTTGCTGCTCTCCAGCACCGTCTGCCTGGCAGCGGAGAAGCTGTATAACCTTGACTGTCTATATAATCTTTGTATTTTAAGGCAAAGTATTAAAGTTTTGTGATCAATCGCTGCTGGTGTATTTTTAGGGGTTCGCCGGGTTCTGGAATGAAATCGCGGTCAGCTTAGATCATTCTGTGGCAAAGTGGTCGATTCTGTGTTATTACTGCCTGATGATTGTTGGGGAAACTCTGAAAATGACCATCATGAAGTTATGCACCGTCATTCCCTGCCGTTTAGGGGCTGGTTACTGTCGCTGGGATGGGGTCCCCTTCTGAACTCAAGGGGTCATGGGTGGAATTCACTCCATTGCCAAATTTGCTGTTTTCTGGGGACAGGAGCTGAGCACTTTCAGTGACAATCTTATTGCCCATGTCTGGCTCATTCACAAAGCTGTCCCCTCACTCACCTTTGCCCCTAACCTGACCTCACCCCTTCCATCTGTATGCCATGCAGAGTGAGAGAGTAACTGGCATTCTAAAATTTACAGTGTCTGATAATCTGGTGAGAATGTGGCTCCTGGGCCGACAGTCACCGGTAGGGCATGCCGGACCAGGAATGCTGGGTGATGTTGCCCCCACCCATGGAAATGTTCCACTCTAGAAGATAATTAATACACTCGGCATGACATATGCAAATCAGGGGCATAAGGCTAATTATGCTGTTATTTATTTTGTCTCAAGCGTCTGCATGTTGACTTCAGTGGGGGGAGTTCCTTCATGCCCGGAATGAGGTCCCTCCCCACAGAATGGGTGTTGGAAATGGTTTGGACTCAAGCCATCTGGATATTGACAAACCGTCCTGTTTATTTTTTTCGCCTGTTTACCTTGGATTGTAAATACATTCGCCGTCTTGTCGCGAAAAGGAATTGGCTAGCTCGGCTTGAAGACACTCAGTTTGCATTAGATGTGGGAAAATGGAGGGACCATGTTCAGAACTTTCAAAGGGGAACAGGAAATTCTCTGGTGAATTAGTCAATGCAGGCAGGGATCTGACTAGATTTGCATATGTGTGTATTTTTGTGTATCTCACTTCCTCAGACTAGTGTTCATTTGGAGCTTTGCAAGCTTCACATGCCGGGCTCCTGAAGTCAGCTGATGCATTGTGGGATATCAATGATTAAATTGGCATTGAACTCGCTAAGACTGGCCCAAGAACCCTAGGAACTCACAGTAGCTTCCAGTCGGGCCGTGTGCAGTCTCTTCTGGTCTAGCTGTGGAACCACTGTGTGGCTGGAGTCTGTCCAGAGCTCTGAAAGACTGACATCAGTGCACCTTTTCTCCATCGACATTGAAATGGAGGCATGGGTACAGGGAATGGACATGGAGCAGTGAAATTTACGTGTGCTGTCGCTTTAAGACCGAACGTGTTTATGTCCGGGTCAGAAACCGTCAGATGTGCAATGGCTGTATGGTTTTAGTCTCTCAGTTCCATCAGCATTTCGGCGAAGTCGTTTCACAGCGCTGGGTCTCGCAGTTCATGCCCTGGCAGAGTCGCGGCCCTCTTTAATCCCACAACACCCCCCTGCACGCCAATCCTGTCCGGGACCGAGACGGAATGAACGGATTGGAAAGTCGTAATTCACCAAAGAGCACCCGTCTGTGTTAATCGACTGCAAACAATGTGGTTTTACATCCCGGCAAAGCCGATCCCTCAGGCTTCCGCCAGGCACCAAGCACGCTTGTGAAAGATTCTCGGTAGATTCTCATCAAATAGAAATATCTTTGTTTTCCAATTAATCTGGATAGGATTTGAACGGCCTTCTGTTTAATGGGCAAGACGTATCCGAATTCTGTGCCTTTCTGAGACATGTCTGGGCGGTTGTCAGGGGGCCATGAGGCTGTGTGCAGTGCACACTAACAAAGGCTGCCATGTTTGCTTTCTGGGAGCACTGGAGCGGTGCCATCTTTAAATCATAAGGGGTGGGGGGGGGGCAGTTTTAGGGTGATACCTGTTTCTTTCAGTTTTCTGCGCCAGATATTTCAGTAAATATTTCCAGGGTGACACATCACAAAAAGCTTCCTGTTTATACTCTTTTCCTAGAGACTTTTTTTACTAGTTTTAGTCTTATTCTGGTTGTCGTGGGCAGGATGGTGCTGCCTGAAAGTTTAATTTGACTAATTAGCTTATTTTGGACTTAATCTCTAATAATTATCAACTTGAGTAACGGATGGATTTTTTCAGGTTTATGCATCTGCAGGATTTGTACATTGCAGCCACCTATTTGGGATCATTCACTTTGTAATCGGTATGACAGTATTTTAACTGACAAAAACGCATACGCAAATTTAAAAATTATAACACAATATACTGTATCTATCATTTTTGGGTGGATTCTGATCCAGGCATCTACCTCAAAAATCTACCAATTCCCCTGCACCCTTCAACAGATATCAAGCACAATCCAGAGACTCCACCTTTGCCTATTTTCAAGGTGTTTCTTTTAGGGAATTATTAGTTTTTCTATAATAGGAGTCCTGGGAGGCGGAAGAGGGTTATTGTCAGGCAGAGGGGGGAACAGACAGGCAAGAATCCAGGGATGCAGGGTAATAGCAGGTTTATTGACACAACAGTGGCAAAACTCTACAAAGCTGCAACACCGAGGTGTTCACCGGCAACGGCCGGATGGGCTGGGCAGGGGATCCAGAGGGGTTGCCCCCGGGGGGAGAAAGGCGAACGGAACTGGTTATCTGCTGGCGAGGATCGTAGTCAGGATACGTGGGCGAGGGTTGATAAGGGATGGTCAGTCCTACACAGACGCACAGGAACAGGGCACAGGAGGCGGGGACAGCGAGGAAGGCGTAGTACGTTGGGACCGAAGGATCAGGTAGGACGAGGACTCTGAGGAGGGAAGGTACGCAGGTGAGGCACGGACAAAGGTAAGACAGGCAGATCCGGAAAGTTAGGGCAGACGGAGGACAGGCAGATTGCTCAGTATGGCTGTATAACATCGGCTCAATACTTCGCAATGTCATTCTTTTCCGGTGGTTCTTTTATCCTGCATTTTGTCACCTGCTGGGTTCCGCCCCCAGGGGCCATGACAGTTATTTTCTCTTATTCTCTGGAAAAATGTACCATAAAGCAACACATTTCTTATAAAAACACAAATATCATATACAGTGGTACATCAGAACTCGAATTGAATCTGTTCAGAACTCCAGAACGAATCCTAAAAAGTTTGAGTTGTGATCGAATTTTCCTCGTAAGAAATAATAGAAAACCAATTAATTGGTTCCAGGCCAGAAAAAATTACCTAAATATGTTTTTTTTTTTTTTTTTTTTTTAGCATTTAAACACAAAATAAACCAGATAAAACAGGAAGAGCATATACTGTAATAAACACATCTAAGCACATTTATCAAAACATTAATTTGTAAAGTAAGAAAATAAATGTATCCAGACAATGTGTAAAGTCCTGCCTCGATGGTCCGCTCCTTCCGTGTGCCACGCCCCCCCGTTAACCTCGTGTGGAATCCCCGTGTGATCAGCTGTTTCTGGTTGTCATTAGTCCTCTGTATTTAGTCCGCGTCTCAGTTTGTTTCCCCAGTCCGGTCATTGTATTGTCCGCCCGCGTTTTGCCTGCCTTATCTGTAATTAAACCCTGTATTCCCCGGTACCCTAACGTTTGCACCTTTGTCTCCGTTCTGTCCCAGCTCAGCCTACAATATTATTATAATTAAAAGTATTAATGGTTTATTATTAATATTAAAATAATCAATAAGAATTCTTTATTTTTAAATGTATTTTATTATAATAATTACACCTACTGTCTATCATTGTCTAATTGTCAATTCAGTAATATAAGACAAAGGTGTGAAAAATAATGCATTTCATTTCCACAATTAAGAGGGCGACAGCTGTTTTAGGTGCATAAGTAGCATAGCCATCCAACTGCTGTACTATAAACCTGGAGCTTGTCCCAAGACCCTCTGTACAGAAGACATGAGGGGCACCCGGGTGGGGTTACAGGAAAGGTCTGGATGACAAGGAGGCACAGTCGATGCGTGATTATACCTCAGAAGCAGTGAGGTTCAAAAAATGGAAAGTGAGGACAGAGGAGAGAGACAAAAGAAAGGACAGAGGTAAGAGACAAATGGGAAGACAGAGGAGAGAGACAAAAGTGAGGACAGAAAAGAGAGACATAAGGGGCTGTTGTGTGGGTCTTTGTTAACACTGGGTTCAAGAGACAGCAATCCCTTCAGGATGGGATCCTCAGGACTGTCCAATCAAGCCGGGCGATAAAGCACAAGACGTGCCATGGACATTGTCCCTGACCTTCTCCCTAGTGCAAGTGTTAAGTTGCAATGTGGAAGACAATCTCAGCTCCTGGTTGGGGGAGGGTCATGCTGGTGTATGTCTCAGCTGCATAGGCCTTTGTTCCTATAATAGGAAGGTTGCAGGTTCATATCCTGTCCTCAGTATCATACTCACCTCCATTAGGCCCTCAGGCAAGGCCCCTCATCCTTACTGTCATACTCACACATCCATTGGGCCCTTAGGCAAGGCCCCCCATCCTCACTGTCATACTCACACATCCATCGGGCCCTCGGGCAAGGCCCCTCATCCTCACTGTCATACTCAAACATCCATTGGGCCCTCAGGCAAGGCCCCTCATCCTCACTGTCATACTCACACATCAATCGGGCCCTCGGGCAAGGCCCCTTATCCTCACTGTCATACTCACACGTCCATTGGGCCCTCGGGCAAGGCCCCCCATCCTCACTGTCATACTCACACTTCCATTGGGCCCTCAGGCAAGCCCCCCCATCCTCACTGTCATACTCACACATCCATTGGGCCCTCGGACAAGGCCCCCCATCCTCACCGTCATACTCACACTTCCATTGGGCCCTCAGGCAAGGCCCCTCATCCTCACTGTCATACACACACTTCCATTGGGCCCTCAGGCAAGGCGCCCCTGTCCTCACTGTAATACTCACACATCCATTGGGCCCTAAGGCAAGTCCCCTCATTCTCACTGTCATACTCACACATCCATTGGGCCCTAAGGCAAGTCCCCTCATTCTCACTGTCATACACACACTTCCATTGGGCCCTCAGGCAAGCCCCCCCTGTCCTCACTGTAATACTCACACATCCATTGGGCCCTAAGGCAAGGCCCCTTATCCTCACTGTCATACTCACACATCCATTGGGCCCTCGGGCAAGGCCCCTCATCCTCACTGTCATACTCACACATCCATCAGGCCCTCAGGCAAGGCCCCCTATCCTCACTGTCATACTCACACTTCCATTGGGCCCTCAGGCAAGGCCCCCCATCCTCACTGTCATACTCACACATCCATTGGGCCCTCAGGCAAGGCCCCCCTGTCCTCACTGTAATACTCACACATCCATTGGGCCCTCAGGCAAGTCCCCTTATTCTCACTGTCATACTCACACATCCTTTGGGCCCTCAGGCAAGGCCCCCCTGTCCTCACTGTAATACTCACACATCCATTGGGCCCTCAGGCAAGGCCCCCCCTCCTCACTGTCATACTCACACATTCCTTGGGCCCTCGGGCAAGGCCCCTAACCTCCCAAAATGTTCCAAGGGCACAATGGCTGAACCCTGTGTTTGGAACCCAAGCTTCACTCTTAACTGTACACATGTGTTTGTCTCAAATAAGAGCAAGATGAGAAAGTGAACATCATGCCCTTTTTGTTTCAACAATGAGCTGTTCCTCACATAGCAATTTCCGGGCCAACCGTGACGGATTTCCAGTGGGTTTCTTACTCACAATAATTTGCGCGATATAGGTGAGCAAACAGCCCATTATTTTGTCTAGTAATCTAAGTGCCTTTTTGGTTATTTTGATATTGAAATTTTACTCTCCGAATACCTCATGTCTTTTATAGGCTTTCTTTGTTTATGAGCTTTGTTTACCTATTAGCAGGATGAATCATAACCCCAGGACTCCTTGGGTTTCTCGCTAGGATTAGTTGGACGATCGTATGCTTAGTAGACATATTCATACCTTGTTTTGTTCCTGTTGTTGTACCACTCACTGTTAGCGCTTGTGGTCAGAGAACAGCCCTGTCTCTTCTTTCATCATTTTGCTGATAGGAAGCTAGCGAGTCGCCCTGGGCTCTCGAGCTCCACCGGCCAGCACCCCTTTGGCACTCACCTGGCAGGTTCTTTCTCAGACTTTCTCACACTCGGAAGCTGGAGCTCCCCATGTGACTTGGCCATCATTAAAGAGAATGCATTTGAATGGGCTGCTCCCACGTGGAGCTGCGAGCTTCTCGAAAAGATGACATTTGACGAGCTCTCTGGCATTTATTTTCTTGCTGTCACAGTTCTGGTGTTTTTCAGCATAATAGTAAAAGAAAAGCCTGCTGATTTTGGGAAAAGTATATTCTGGTGGAGTAGGATAGAATCAGCAGGCTGTACACACTCAGATTTCCTTTAATTATAATTCTGAGCCATTCAATTCAATTCAAATGTTGAATACAATTACTACTATTTAAATACAGGGGTGATATGTACTTGTGGATGAATTTATTTAAAATAGAGATTGCATGTGTATTTGTACAGTGTTTTCCAAATAGCATCTCACTTGATTCAATGAGCTAGATCAAATTAAGTATTTTTTTTTTCATTAATAGGATACACTTTATAATTTGTATTTCACTCAGTCAACTTCTGTTCTGTTCTGTTCTGTTCTGTGACACTTGGAGAAGTATGGTCTCTGTCAAATAAAAAATAAATAAATGGAAATAACGTAAAGACTAAATTACAAAACATTTAGTCAAACCTCACCCTGGAGGATAAATGTCTTTGATTAAATTATTTAATTTCAATTTAACACCTGAGATGCTTTGTTTAATTTGCTTTGTCACCATCCAGCCTAATTTGTTGCATGAGTGTTTTGGGTGTTTAATACACAGGGCTGGTTTTATAACCCTATTCATCACATTTTTTGGTTTCCTTGGTTACCAAGAAAGCACTACCTTCCTGCTTCTATTATCTAAGACTCTTAAGGGCACAGAATTTGTCTCCTTCTCTGCACAGAGGAATGTACAGTACATCTGCCACACAGCCAAGCAGCTTTGTATGACCTATAGCTATGATTGTAACTGTCCTCCATGCAAAGGCAAGATTTTGACTTATCACTACAGACATTCCCTGGCATTTTAATCTTGAATTACTATTCATTTGATTTGTTCCCATCTGTCTTCCTCTCCCAGCTTCTCCTGGAGAATTATGAACAAGCAACTCATCCATGGTACCATTAAGCCTATAGCATTCCTGTACCAGTGTCCACAGTCGCATATATTTCAGAGAAATCATATAGATAATCTAACCCTGACCCAACCTTAAGCCTAACCCTAACCCTAACCCTGACCCAACCTTAGGCCTAACCCTAGTGTGACATCCAAAGCATCATAATCAAAATCAAGTTTACTCACCACATACAGCCTGAGTACGAGAATTAGTTTTGGTGTAATTGGTCACATTGAAGTAAACTGAATTACAAAATAACATTGAGTAATAACATGGAGCAATAACCAACCAGCAATAAAGAGTATATACCAGTAAGCAAAGACGTGCGGGGTGCTAATTTAAATAGCACAGATGATTTATAAACTGTAATATTTCCATCTCTGGAATTTTTTGAGAAATTTGAATTTTCCAACCACAAAAATGAAATTCCAAACATGGCTACAGTAAATTACTTTGATTCTATGGGCTTATGACTCAGGCTCAGTCACAAACAATAATCAGTAACTGGAGGACACATACTCTCCAGTAAGAAAGTTGACAAGCTTTTTGAAGAAAGCCAACAAGTTTGAAAGCCCAGCACTCGTAGACAGTATTTTAAGATTTTGCAGATGCTGTGGTATAGCCTGCAGTGAAGAATAAACAAATCGAGAGCCGAACTACTGTAAATGAGCAAAACGAGACTGTTAACATTATTATTTCATATTAAGTTCACAGAAAGATAAAACTGTTGTTTCCTCTGTGAGATTGTCAACTTGGCTCAGAAACAGAACTGAAACACTTATGGATTGCAGTGAGCGGAGTTCCCTGTCTTATAATGATGGAGGTAGGGAGTGTGAATGGTATGACAGAAGAGGGGAAACCTAATAAGAGAGAATCTGATAAAGATGCCCCTCGCTTTGCAATGGCCCAACTTATGATATTTGGACTTTACAATTGAATGATAATAATGCACATTAAGTAGCCAGCTTTGTATTTTGATTTGTTCCCAGGCAAGTGACATGCTGTACGGTACTTTCTACTGAAGGTAGGTGATGGCAACATCCACTCTGACATGTTTCCAGTTACATTGTGAGTGTAAACATCTCATGCAGTGTTTTACAATGTATCGTACATGGTTTGTTTTATGTGTGTGTGTGTCTGTGTGTGTGTTTAACCTGTATTCATTTAGTTTTTAATAATTCAACTATTGTAATTTATTCAGCAACATTATGTACTTTTTCAGTGACAGTAGTTA
The DNA here is from genome assembly GCA_015164015.2 of Brevimyrus niger. NCBI lineage: Eukaryota > Metazoa > Chordata > Actinopteri > Osteoglossiformes > Mormyridae > Brevimyrus > Brevimyrus niger. The sequence goes on along the minus strand of JAABNY020000045.1, from coordinate 8,848,110 downwards.
TTTATTTTCTTATCATATTCATATTCAATTTACAACATTTTACACTTACAGTACAATGCAGTTTTGGTGATGCTCATTAATGTAACCGGGACTGGACTACTTACACTCTAGGTTTATTGTGGGCAGAAAAAAGAAAACAGGCCCTTATATGTGCAAGGTTTACGGCAGGAAAGGAATGGAAAAAACTGCACAAACCCTGCACAAAACCTGTCCAACCCTCCAAAGATGGACAGATGTTGAATATACTCCCCCACCCCCTACATTGTTTACAGTGCTAATTGCTTTTCAGCAATGTAACAACACTATGATCCAAAAGAGTCCGTGGATTAACATACACACTGCTGAAATTCACAGCTCCTCTGCCATTTTAGTGCCTCTAGCTGCCAATACCAAGGTTTGCAGTTTCAAGGCAAGTATAAATATGTCTAATGCTTTTGTCCCTTTGACAATTATATCCACAGAGAAAAAGAAGCTGTTTATTGCGATTTGTATTTCCAGTTCTATTTTCACCATATAAACTTTGATCATAAAAACACAAAGTATAAGGCCAGAATACAAAGATGGATCAAAAAACAGATCCGTGCAGGGTCACAGACAAGCCTCCAGGTATCTCAGGACATACTGGATCTAAAAACAGATCCGTGCAGAGCCACAGACAAGCCTCCAGGTATCTAAGGACATACTGTATCTAAAAACAGATCCATGTAGGGTCAAAGACAAGCCTCCAGGTGTCTCAGGACATACTGTATCTAAAAACAGATCCGTGCAGAGTCACAGACAAGCCTCCAGGTATCTCAGGACATACTGGATCTAAAAACAGATCCGTGCAGAGTCACAGACAAGCCTCCAGGTATCTCAGGACATACTGTATCTAAAAACAGATCCATGTAGGGTCAAAGACAAGCCTCCAGGTGTCCTAGGACATCTTGAAATGAGAATACTTTTATTCCAAGTTCTTCCTCTCCGGAACTGAACTACCAATAACAAATGGCAATTTAAAGTCAGACATTTGTATAATTGTATTTTGCTTGCTTCTTGTGAGATGATAGGAAACACAGCAGCAGCAAAAACAGCATCTGATCGCCAGACCTGTGCCTACAGCCTCTTCAAATAATGAAATCCAGTTGGTCCTGATTGGATGAATAAGGGTTTAAACTTGGTCAGCTGGATGGATACAATGGACCTTCTGAGTACTTAATTATTACTCCTCTTGCAAATTTATACAGACTGCACTTCAAGTAGATCCTTTCAGCAACATGAAAATACACGGGCTTTGAAAAATGTTTATGGTTTTTCTTTTTGAGTAGTGTTTTCCCCCAGTTAAAAGGGCCAAACCACCATTTGTTCAAATTTCGCAAAGAAAATCTTGCTCTCCATTATCCCTGAACTGCCTTTGAAGAAGACCTGCACCACGCAATCTCTGTATCCCTCGTGCGCCTTATGAAAAATAGGTGTGAGCGGAATATAATTTGTAAATGTCTATTAAATTAGTTATATAATAATCTATATTAAATGAGTTTTATAACCCTATAAACAGTTTTTTTTTCTTCAGAAGTGTGATGCATTCTTCCGTCATCTATGTATAACACTGATCTCAGCTAACAGGATAGTGCTGTTTGCCGTATCATATGTGAATACTGTGTATTTAAAAGTCTGCTATATGTTTGTGAATCATAGAAATGCCAGAGCAGCATACAATAACGATACACTGTTAATCTATAACGATACACTGTTAATCTATAACAATACACTGTTAATCTATAACGATACACTGTTAATCTGTAACAATACACTGTTTATCTGTAACAATACACTTAGACCAGCACAGCAACCTGAAAACAGGACAAATAACACTAACGTTCCAAATTCAATTTAACAAAAGCGATAGGTAAACCTACAAGAAGGGATCCATTTCAGGTATACCTAAGAAAGATAACAAAGTGTTAAAATATATTTAAGATTTATTAAATTACTTTTATCTTCCCCAAATCCATTCATATAAATACCACCAGCATATTCACTTATTAAAGGAAAACACAGAATCTATTCTATTGGGTTGAAAATACAGTCATTCATCTCCCAATCAATTCAGTCTGCAATCTCACTCCTGTATAGTAGTAATGGCACTGTTGGACACTGAGAAGAGTTCTTCAGACAGTTATTGGCCAGAAGAAAGAGCCCCACATGTAACATAAGATGCCAGATCCTTTCCTAAGTATTGGCTTCAGAGAATCAAAGCACACTTTTGCAAGTAATATCTCAAATTGGTTGTATGTTAGAGAAGGAAACTACAAAATGATCTGTGACATGCATGTGTGTTCTGGCACTGTGGGGAAAAAAGCAACGTACGGGTAATTTTAGATTATTATCAGACTGAGATTGGCCGGACATTCCTTTTTAATTCCAGTGTTTTGTCCAAATCCTTTATTTAATCCTTTATTTATTATCATTATTCCAGTTAAAATGGGCATTCTTTCACTACAGGGGACAAATTTCACCTTTAAAATATGAATTGCTGATTGTTGTTGGTATAACATTGCTGGTTTTAGTTTCTTTTATTACTGACCTCAGTCACAATATTGGATTATTAAAGCAGGAACTGGGAGTCAGAGTATCTTCTACATAGGCATTTTTTGCTACAAAATAATAATGGTAAAGGTCACTTAAGGTCACACTTCATGCGGTCATAGTTCTGTCTCACTAATGCTGTTCCCTAACTACATATTCTGTTCCTCAAATGTATATTAATATATTAAACATTTTCTGTATTTCTTCAGTACTTATGGTTGACTACCATGAATATCTGTTATAAGCCTGAATTATTCTTCATTATTTATATCAAATAAAACAATAAAATGTGTACAAATCATGAAAAAAAATTCTACCAAGATTTAAATAAAGTTTAATACTAATATAAGGAATAACCCAGAATGCAGGCTGTACAGGGATTATCCCACATAGGGACATTTTATTCGCTTAACACGGCAGATGGCAGATGCCAACAGGCAACGGTGAACGGACAGGAGATACTGCACTGAAAAACGGGGGGATGAGGAAAAAACACAAGGCAGCTGTGAATGATCTGCAAGAGGGCAGGAGCAACGGGTAAGACTGTGGGGTCTTAGGTGTAGCTGATTTGGAGCCACAGCCAAGAGAAGCATGGGGATCAGAGAGGCCGAGCAGGCTACACATGACAGCCAGCATGGACCATCATGGCAGAAAAATAGCCTTCAGCTTGAAGTTACTGCTGGAACTTGAAGCACTTTTATGTGAATTTTTCAGATCTGCTTAGTAATTATCGGCAGTGGAATGAGAAAAGAGGAAAAGAGCTTCATTAGAAGCAGCTTCATCCTCACTTCTAAAAAAGTTCCAGTCCGTGAAGGGAAACGAAAAGCCATATTATGCAAATCTGTGGATTTTAAAGATTAATGTGAAATAATAAAAAAAAAACACATGCAGATGTTTTATGGAAATGAGGGGAGCTTATCTGTCAAGTTAGTTTAGGTGCACAGGTCAAGTTCTCGGGTGCTCTGAAGAGTGAATGGACCCTCTATACAGCCATCATTTCTGCCTATGCATGAATGCCCTTTGTCAAGTAAAGGGAATACCCCAGTAAATTTAAATATGATCCGGGAATTTGTTGGAGAAACTGACAGCGCTGGTCTGAATGTTTATATAATGTGGAGCCACATCAAAGCTCAAACCACTTAATGACATAGATCCATTGGAGTCTCTCATTATGCAGCTCCAGCCGGTTATAGGTGAGGCAGCACGGGGCTCACTGGGTGCACTATTTCTCCTGATGTTGTATTCCTCCAGGCACTTCAGTTCGCTCCTGCTGTTGGGTGAATGGGCTGGTGGGGAGTAGCATGGGGCCTATCCTGTGGTCGATAGAGTGATTACACCACTGGGACCTTGAACTTTAGCCCCTATTTCTCTAGGTGCTGGCTGACCCTGCGTTCTTGATTGCATATTGTTTTGGATAAAAAAATGTCTGCAGAATAAGTTTGAGCTGGTGGTGAACTGGTGTCCTGTCTGGTGTGTCCTCTACCTTGTGTCCTTTGGTGGACTGGTGTCCTGTCCAGGGTGTCCTCTACCTTGTGTCCTGTGGTGGAGTGATGTCCTGTCCAGTGTGTCCTCTACCTTGTGTCTCCTGGTGGACTGGTGTCCTGTCCAGGGTGTCCTCTACCTTGTGTCCTTTGGTGGACTGGTGTCCTGTCCAGGGTGTCCTCTACCTTGTGTCTCCTGGTGGACTGGTGTCCTGTCCAGGGTGTCCTCTACCTTGTGTCCTGTGGTAGAGTGATGTCCTGTCCAGTGTGTCCTCTACCTTGTGTCCTCTGGTGGACTGATGTCCTGACCAGGGTGTCCTCTACCTTGTGTTCTCTGGTGGACTGATGTCCTGTCCAGTGTGTCCTCTACCTTGTGCTTCCAGTAATAGCCTCACCTGGTTACTTTGTCAATGTGACCAACAAAAGAGGATTTCTTAGAGTGGAAGGATGCTCGATGGGAGACTGGATATGCAGCTCCTCATATGGATAGAGTAAAGGATATGTAGAACTCATTTTACAGTTAGGGGGATATTTTCACAGTGAATTCATAGTTACTAGCTGTTAGTAAACACCACTGACAGTTGCTAGACCAGGTGTTGCCGAAAGTGATTATGTCTGACTTTTTCTCTGATTGTTGATCTGCTGAATACGTAATATAGAAACAAAACTTGCATAATGGAAACGCCATGTTCCCACAAGCACAGCTGGTAAATGGTCTTTTTAGTTGTTTGGCTTTGTCTCTTTTAGCCTTTTAGAAATCCATCCAACCACACATCTCCCAGCCACTTATCCTTCTCAGGGTTGCTGAGCTTTTACAAATACTAATGAAACTCACTGGGCAGCAGCATTCAGTGACTTCCAGTACTCACTGTCCAGCTCCTCCTCCTACTGATCCTCCTTCCATCTCCCCTCCTTTTATGACCCTGCATTCAGTAAACATTAAAATATGTCCAGTTTCATCCATCCAGACATTTTCTACAGGCACTAACACATTGCACTGGGTAAACCTGATGCCTGTGAGAGGAAATAATCAGTACAAAGCAGGGAACTAGTTAGAAATGTGGATTGTCTGTCCAAGGAATGTATCTCCAAAAAGGAAACTATAGCCAAATGTTATCAATTAAACAATTTCCTGGGTGAGATCAAGGAATGTCCTTTTCATCCATATGTATCCATATAAAAGCAACAAGATCCAAAGAAAAAGGTCTCAGATAATTACAAAAGTCTTTTTAATCTGAAGGCAAGTCATGAACATTACTGTTGCAACACTGCCCTCTGGTGGCCTTTTAAAAGGGAAACGTCAGGCTAGTAAATAATATTATTTAAAATGGCAACGCCCAGCCTTCACCTGCATAAGGTCACGTGGCAGGAATGGCTGAATGACAATTAGTTCTTTGTCATCATCTGTCTAATTTTATTTCCATAACAAGCTATTTGGTATCTTGAATCTATTCTATCCCTTGTCTAAAACTGTTAATCACAATCATCCAATCTGCAGAGAAGGTAATTGGCTGCAACCTGCCATCTCAACAGCACCTATACATCTCCAAAACCCTGATGCGGGCAAGAAAGATGAGGCTGACCCCTCTTATTGTGGACAGGGACTGACCCTCCTGCAAAAGACTCTGGACTATCAAGACCGGAACTACACGCCACAAAAACAGCTCCTTCCTCTCATCTGTGCTGGCACAGTCCCTGCCTCCACCACCTACTGGTCATAATATATTTTTATATTGTATATTCAGTACCTCTGTTCCCTTACCGTTACTTCCACTGATCTGTTTTGCTTAATTTACGCTCTTTGTTCTTATTTGTTGTCTGTGAATGTAAGAACAATGCTGCTGATACAAGTTCCTAGTACATACAGTTGTACCTGGCCAATGACGTGAATTCTGATTCTGAAAGTGGACTGACGGTATCTTCAATTGAAGGGCACAATAGCCACCTCTCATGGGAGTTCCAGTTAGTCTGCTTAACCAATACGCCGCTGTGTCTGAAACGCACAGCTGATGGGAGCCTCGCAGGATTCTTGTGTCCCTTCAAGTTTCCTCATGAGTGTGTTTGGTTGTTGTTTTACTATGATACCATAGGCATGAAAAGGGCATTCGTTCATTTATTAAAGTAGATCTATACTGAAATACAGCAGAGAAGAGGCTCCAAAACCATAATCGCATTTGAAAGATTTCCACAGATCAGTCTCTTGTTTTAATTTAATCTATAGTGGTTGAGAAGAGAGAGAGAGAGAGAGAGAGAGAGAGAGAGAGAGATTACTGCATGGACATTAGAAAACTACAGGAAACATGGGGGTGTATCTGTTTTTACATGTTGATATTGCATCCCAAAATTTTTATTTAGCATCAAAGTAAATGTAATTTCTTTGCCGATTTGACTTTCCTGAACCTCGTTCTGGCTCTGTGTGCTGATGTAGTACTATAGCCGCAGCATGTCTTTACCATAACGTGCAGGTAGTCAGAAAGCTGCACGTGTCGGCCCCGCGTCCTGGGGGCCGGGGGTCCGCCTGGGCTGGCCCCATACTTCCGACACTCCCATCTGGCCTTGTTAGTGCGGCAGGCAGCGAGATCCTGCTCTTTCTTAAACCCCGGAGCGCGAGAAACTGACAGCACGGTTCGCCCCACGAATTCACAATGGGCAGTCGATCTCCTCTCCTTACAAGTAGGGGAAGGCATCTCAGTGCCGAGAGATGGAGGGAGTGAGGAAGGGAGAGAGAGGGAGTGAGGGAGACAGAGGTAGAGAGGGAGGGAGAGAGAGAGAGGCAGGGACTTTGATGTATCAATCCACCCTCTGGTCTTAATTATGCTTTAGTGATTAATGTTCTGGGTATGTAGTTTTTTTCTGTCTTGCAAAAAAAATGCAAGGTGTCCAGGGGCCTAGTTTGTGTCCTCAAACCACATCACCTGTTGCACTACTGATCTAATCCTCATCTGGCTGACCTGACATGACTCCCGGGGAACAAAAGAGATGCTGGTAGTTTCTCTAGGCTGGTCAGGATGGGGAGAAGCAGTGTGCTGTGGCTCCTCGTCACACAGTCTGGGCCCTGTGCAAAGGAGTCAGACCCCCCCCAGCGTAGTGTGGCTCCCCGTCACACAGTCTGGGCCCTGTGCAAAGGAGTCAGACCCCCCCCCAGCGTGCTGTAGCTCCCTGTCACACAGTCTGGGCCCTGTGTAAAGGAGTCAGACCCTCCCAGCGTAGTGTGGCTCCCCGCCACACAGTCTGGGCCCTGTGTAAAGGAGTCAGACCCCCCCCAGCGTGCTGTAGCTCCCCGTCACACAGTCTGGGCCCTGTGTAAAGGAGTCAGACCCCCCCCCAGCATGCTGTGGCACCCCGTCACACAGTCTGGGCCCTGTGTAAAGGAGTCAGACCCCCCCAGCATAGTGTGCCTCCCTGTCACACAGTCTGGGCCCTGTGTAAAGGAGTCAGACCCCCCCAGCGTGGTGTGGCTCCCCGTCACAAAGTCTGGGCCCTGTGTAAAGGAGTCAGACCCCCCCCCCAGCGTGGTGTGGCCCCCCGTCACACAGTCTGGGTCCAGCACGATTACCATTCATCTCAGGCTGGAGTGACAGCGGCTTCCCAGAAGCAGAACCTGAGAACATCCTGGGAAGCCAACATCTCCTCAGACACATTTTCAGCAGGATGTTCCTCACAGTGAGCTGCAGGTGCTGTGGCGCATGCAGATCTGGCACTTTAGCTCCATCTGAGCCTTTTTCCAACCCCTGTCTCTGCTTTCCTTTTCAGATGAACAATTATGTGACATAAATCACTCTAATGAGTTTGGTGCAATTTCCCTGCTCCGCTCCTTGTTTGCCTCTCGCTTGTTATATTAATACTGCGCTCTTTTTAAATCAACCATGCCTGACTGGCTGGGATATTTACCTCCTCACTCTTGATTGGCTTATTTGAACGGTATTGCTAAAATAATTGGTGGGCTTATATATGCTCCATCCAATCATATGCCACAATGCTTTTTCTTACATTGGAACAGTGAAGATTAAATGTCACGTAAAAATGAATTCTGGATGGTCTCGTATTTATATGAAAAACATACATAATATTCTAATGTGTAATTATCTTAGGCTACAATTACTTATTCTATTTTTTAATATTCTAGAAAATGAATCCATTAAATTATATTAAGCACATGGATCACAGTATAAGTGATATATCACATTGCTCTCTTGTGAAAATAGACCAAATGCAGGTTGTTTTCATCATCGTTTGATTCCATCAGCAATAGGGGCATAGTCATGTCTTTTAGACTAATGTTAATGTTGTACAGTGTCATTAAAATTGATGATGCTTCATCGCACGTACCTTCCTGTGAGGACAAAAAACTGTCATCTGACCCTTATATGCGCTGAAATTTCAAAGCTTCCATTAAAGGTCTCATCGGCGTTTTATGAGCGAGGCCCTAACCTTTAATGAATCTATGCCCTGCCTACACTGGTTGATTCGGTGTGGCACACTGAAGCCATCTTTTATGTTGTCATGTGTGGGATGAATTACAGGGTCATGCCTTCTGGGGCCTTCATGGGATTTGAACTTACAACCTTCAAGTTAATACTCTGTATCCATCCTCCATGTAATTTTGCTGGGATGTCCTTCTGCTTCTTGAAGTCTCATTGGTCGGGTGGACCCCAGGCTTTGAGATCCTCGCCAATCAAATGGGAGACTGCATGGTGGTATTGTGCTCTCAGTACACGGGTTCCTTTATCCTATAACAATGCATTAATTTCATGTGTCAGCGGGCCGGCACTGGCAGGCTGAGTGCAGCTAAACTGTGCTTAATTGGATTCCAATCCTGGGCAGCAGGCCGGTGAGGCTTCCCCTGGCCTCTCTGCTCTTTCTTACAGTCTCCCAGAGCGTGACGGAGTAGATTACGCCCCCGCCGCCTGCAAACCGCATGTTTACAGTTATGCTCCATGGTGTTGGAGCAACTGCTTCCCCCCCCTCCCCGGTACAGCCTCTGTCAGACGTACATGCTATGTGCTCCCTCTGGTGTAGGAAATCAGGATACCTGGATCATAGTTATTACCTGGGTAACCAGCAGCACATAAGTTATCGGTATTTGGCTTGTCTGTGTTACCAGGATTACCAACAGTATCCAAGTGATCTGTGCTACTGGTAACCCAGATTACCTGGGTTACCCCTAGCATCCAGGTGATCTGTCACATTGTTTGTCGGAATTACCAGGATTTCCAGCAGCACCCGAGTTATCTGTGTTAGCATGTAATCTAGTTATCTGTAGTACCTTGTTAGTCCATAGTACTTGGTTTACTAGCAGCAGTTAGAGTTAGCAGCAAGTTATCTGTGTTACCTGGGTTCTCAATATCTGAGCAATACCTTGGTGTTTTAGGATTACATGGCTTCCCGTCATACAGTACCTACATTATTCACTATTGCCTGTGTCTGCAGATTGGTATCATTATCATCATATCCATATCCTTATCATATATCCTTATCCTTATTATACTCTCACCTAAAGGATTATTAGGAACACCTGTTTAATTTCTCATTAATGCAATTATCTATCTATCTGGCAGTTGCTTCAATGCATTTAGGGGTGTGGTCCTGGTCAAGACAATCTCCTGAACTCCACACTGAATGTCAGAATGGGAAAAAAAGGTGATTTAAGCAATTTTGAGTGTGGCATGGTTGTTGGTGCCAGACGGGCTGGTCTGAGTATTTCACAATCTTCTCAGTTACTGGGATTTTCACGCACAACCATTTCTAGGGTTTATAAAGAATGGTGTGAAAAGGGAAAAACATCCAGTATGTGGCAGTCCTGTGGG
>JAABNY020000045.1:8821518-8833237 GCA_015164015.2 Brevimyrus niger | reverse complement strand
TATTTTGTAAAGCTGCTTTGAGACAATGTACATTGTTAAAAGCGCTATATAAATAAAAATGACTTGACTTGACTTAAGACCTTTACAGATTTTTTTTTTGTTATCAACCAATCACAGTCCTTGAATTGCTGCATCATCCATAGCAACGGAGTCGACCACACCTCCTCACTAAGATAAAGGTTTTTGTACTTTCTTTACTCAGAGTTGCCCTAAGAAGTTTTCTAAATCACTTTTAGCCTAAGACTCCCAGCTAGGACTTTTTAGGCTAAAATAGGAGCTCACTGAGAGCATTCTAAGAAGCTTTGTGAATACGGGCCCTGATGTTTAAGAAATGTTTTAGTAAACTGAAATGTTAATGGGAATTTCCGATTTGTGTGTGTGGGGAGAGGGTGAATTGTTCTATTAAATGACTAACTTAAAAATAATTGCTTATCAATAAATTTATCATCAGATCAATTGAAAAATTAGTTAGATTAGTCAAATAATCGAAAAATAAAAATAAGATTCATCGTTTAAAGAATAATTGTTTGGGACAGCACTAGATGAAAGCTTTAAATGTTTACCTTAAAGTTGACGCTTGTCTTCTGAAATCACCTTGGTAGAGGGCTTTGTGTCAAAAAAAAAAAAAAACAGCGCCACAAGGGGGAGTAGGAGTTCTGTGGGATCCTTTTCAGTTCCTTATGCTATGTATGAAGAGGTGGCTTCCTTTGTTCAACGTACACTTTGATAGTGTTGCACTAAGTTAGTCTGCATTTTCCTATTAAGGTTTCTCTCTCCGTGTATAACCTGGTACAAAAAGCCATGAGTTATATACAACTTTTCATATCATATATGCCTGGCACAGATGGGAATCTACTTGCATTTGGGAGCAGGACCATCAGATGCAAGTCAACTTTTTGGCATGTCTCAATATTGTAGCCATCATTCACATATCACGTATGACAAGTTAGACATGGACAGTGAGTCATTATGCGGCTGGCAGTGCTGCCCTATGTACTTTTTCTGTCATCCCTTGATCGGTGTGTAATATTTACTATGGACATTAGACATAAATGTGATGGGATGCAACTCAATCCATCATAACTCAATAATTGCTAAATAGCTAGCTCTGGCACAAATAATCCCAAAGGTAGGTGACTGATAGGTGTCCTCCTATCAATATGAGTCAGGACATACTCAAAAATCTCCACAGCAACTTAGTACACTGGTCACCCAAGTGTCACCTATGGCTTATTGTGTCACAACAGCATAATAACAGAAGCCAACAGAAGAGCACAGAGGCAGAGCAACTGTAGAAAATGACTGAAAATCTCTCATAAAGCTAGACCTTACAATTAGTCCAGCCAATGGTACCCAAGCGCTGAAGCTTTAGGCGGTTCTTCCATTACAACCTTCGTGCAGTTATCCATCACAGTACAGCAGAGAGCTTGGAACCTATTCCAAGAATCACAGAGCAGGGATATCTGGAGGTGATGCCACTCATTCACAGGGCACATAGTCACTATGGGCATCATCATTTATCCATTTGTTTGTTTGTTTAGGGTCTGTAGGAAGAAGCCGTAGTATCTAATGGAAACCCAGGCAAACACTAAGTAAATCTCCCTACATCTGGAGCTAAAGGTAAGAATCAAGAAGTTCTGACATGGACATCCAGAAGTCACTGTTACCCCCTCCCCACAGATGTGAACTTTACACTTCACCTTTGCCACCTTATTGTCATTTGACCAAATCCTCAAACGCGTGACCATCCAGACCCTGAAGTTGTTGCTTCAAACTACAGAACCAAGAAAAGGGATACTTTTTTATTCAAAGGCCGGTGCTGATTATTTTCCCCATACATAAAAGGCAGAAGTTTTTATGCAACTTTAAACAAAAAAAAAAAAAAACTTCCCCAAAGTTCTGGTTACACAGCACATGGGATCGCAGCAAACCACAATGACTGTTTAAAAACTGCCTGTCTGTCCGATAACCTTCTTTCTGCTTATTTTTTGGGTTGTGGGAGTTTGCGTTCATCCCAACCCAGTAAGAAGTGTTGCGAAATTTCTGAATGACCTCTGAGTCAGTGGGAAAGGAGTGTTTTGTATAATGTGCAGTACCATATGTCCAAGTTCTACTTTTCATAATTTTCCTAATCGAAGGTTTGCACCCGATTATCAAATGCCCATTGTACTACAGTAGTGCCAAGCAAGCATGGTGGCATAACGAAGGTGGAAAGGTCAACAAATTTAGCACAAATGTTCTATGAACCATTTGCAGAAATCGTATTAGTGTTTATAGTAGCCATTACAAACCTGAAAGGCAGCCTTTTGTGATGACGGACAGGCTTCACCCAGACCCAGACACTGCTCTGATGGTTTTCTAATTAAGCTGGTCATAATAATGCACAGTGCAAGTGCACATTTCTCAAAGCAAGAACTCTGTCACAAAGTCTGATACTGTTGACTTGAATTGACCATTTAGAGCACAGAACGCAACTCATCTAGCTGTCTGCTAATTAAGTACGTGTGTACTGTCCCATCTCTTTCTGCAAAGTAAAATTCATGATTGAAATAAATGTTTTTTGCCTTCGTCCAGACAGCTTAAAGAGGAGAATGACATTACTCTGGAATGGACGGGTGTAAACAGAGATTTTATTTTGTGGGGATGGAGACAGCAGAAGGGAATAAAATCATGAGATGGAACAGACGACACATGAGGTAAACCAAAGAGGAACCAGGGCCGGTGTTCTGTCGAAATGATCTACTTTGTCGAGTTATCCTACCGTAGTGCTAATCGATACCCCTAACCCTAACTCCTATCCTAACCCTAAACCCCCTAAAACCCTTACCCTAATCCAAACCCCTAAAACCTAACCCTAACCCCAAGACGGTGGAACTGCACATGTGTTAAAAGGCTCGATAGAACATCTCGATGGGTAGCTCAACTCGTCAGAACACCGGTTAGGAGTTGCACGATGGCAGCAGCACTAAGCGCACGAAGACGGAGACCGCGCACTTTCCGTGAAAAAAAGGACGTACTGCAGACGTACAAGAATAATGAATCGATAAAAAGGTACATGCTCGATCATGAGCGGATTCTTTTTGTTACCAACCTAATTAAGAACCAGATACAATTTCCTATGTCACCTAAAAATGCACATACAGTTGAATTGAAGGTGATAATGATGCAACTGGAAAAATATAATTATACTTGAATAATATTATTGCTATTATCATCATCATCTATTATAGCGAGGGTCATAAGAGCAATATAAGTAATGACACAAACTTGTAGCTTGCAAGCTTGCTTTATAAACTGTGATTTCCTTTCGCGAGGTCGATAAAACATTATACCACCTTTTTTTCACATTCCGCTGCTGAACTCATTGTCCGAAGTTTTTTTTTAATCCATGCTTGTAACAGCTGGGCCAAACTTTCCTCGCACTACCTCCTTCCATTTAAGCACCAACTGTGCTAAAAGAACCGTTTTGTTTGTCATCCAATTTGGTTTTCTTTTAGAACCCAATGTCTTGCTATGAGTTTTGCGTTTGATCTATAATTTATACAATATGTGCATCTATTAGTGGAAATTGTTTGCTAGGTAGATTTTTGTACAACCAATTAAAAGGTATGATCAGAAAGGTATGTTGTATAAAGCTCTACATTTACGGTGTAATGTCAGTAATATTCACCGTGCAGCTCATCTATTGGTTGTTTTTGGGGCGGGATTTTATTTGTAGTCCACATTTCACGACACTTAAATACTGGCTCCGTCAGCACTTAGGAATTGGGCTTAGACTTTGCTGAAAGTTACTTTTAGCAGCTTTATACAATGCTCTTAGGTCCAACCTTTTGCTAAGTTTTTTTTTACTTTTAAGTACAAGTGTACGACCATTGTTAAGACCATTCTTAGGAAGTTTTATGCATACCGGCCCAGATCGGAATTGGTCAAACCTAGTTTAAATTAAGGTGGACACCGAAGGAAAAAAAATACAAAAAGTGAAATTAAAAATAAAGCACTAACACATTAATTCAATTCAATTCTCAATATAGTATAAAGGTTGTGCGAGGAAAGTTTGGCTCAGCTGTTACAAGCATGGACAAAAAAGCTTAGGAGGCTATTGCAAGCTCCGTAAGTGCTGCGTCACCTCGGACAAGGCGTTCAGCAGCGGAATGTGAAAAATGCGGTGTAATGTTGTATCGACCTTGCGAATAGAAATCGCAGTTTATAAAGCAAACATGCAAGCTACAGGTTTTTTTCATTACTTATATCGCTCTTATGACCCTCGCTATAATAGATGATGATAATGATAATAATAATTTCCAGTTGCCAAATGTATCACCTTCAGTTCAACTGTAAGTACATTTTTAGATGACGTACGAGATTGTATCTGGTCCCTAATTAGGTTGGTAACAAAAAGAATGCTCCCATGGTCGAACCTGTACTTTTTTATCAATTCATTATTTTTGTACGTCTGCAGTACGTCCTTTCTTTACACGGATAGTGCGCGGTCTCCGTCTTCGTGCGCGTAGTGCTGCTGCCATTGTGCAACTCCTAACCGGTTTAGGAGTCCTCTCCAGATCTCTTAAATAATTTAGGTGAGACTTTCTCTTAAAACTTAAGAATGTTTATGCATGCCACTTATTCTTAAGTCTGGGAGTAAAAGCAAAATCACGTCACTCTTAGAATTATGATGCATTTAAGAGTGAGATTTTACTCTGAGAAGTTTTCTACATACCGGCCCTGGTAATTAGCTGATTAAGATGCGATTGCATGTGAGCATGCAAACGTTGAACTGAGCAGACCTAATTTTAACAAGTAGCAAAATATAGGCTGTATCGTACTGTGTGGGGTAAAACGATATATAAAACGCAGGAGCAGTTCTGTCGATGACAGCATAAATGCACCGAATACATGATTTGAGGTTTTGGAACCAATGCCGTGTTTTTATCAAGTGATTTTTGCATCAACCCAAATAAGTATTATGCATCATAAAAATGCTCGAGACTTTTATTTTGACAGACGCGGTTCTGTCGATAAGCGGAACTTATAGGTTGACTCTCCGGAAGTTATGTGTGCAAAGCGAGTATGTTATGGCTGTAACAAAGTAGCGTGGCTGCCTGAAATGTGGTGTTTAGTTCTGCAAGCGTAGGGTCACTGGTAATCGAATACTTTCTTACATGTCCTCTGATTGCTCTTTAATGATGTAGTTTGGATTCTGAGTTCATTTGGATAATCTGACTTGTTTGAGTAAGCAATATAGTCGCGACTAATCTAAAAAAAAAAAACAGTATTTGCTATTCAGAAAAAATATTAGAATTATTCATAAACACAGCACGGAATCAATCAAAAGTTGTAGTACACCTGCTTGAAACCATAACGATGTTTTAGACTTAACGCACTTCTTTTAAAGAGTGATAGTATTGAAAAGATTAAATGAAAGCAGTTCTGCACGCATTTCCCACTATCACGCATGTAAGAGGCAGTGTCGTGATTTTTACAAAATCGCTATAGCACACGTAAAAGGCTTGTAATTTCAACAGAATTAACACTAGTTGGGCAGTCCGTTCATTACGAGGGTAATCTTAAGTATCTGTAGTTAAATAATTAAAAACCTGGGTTCTACAAATAAACTCAAACTTTTGAATGATACTGTTAATATGTAAAAGAAATGTCGATAAACTAAACTTTCTAGCTTGAATTGGACCTACATCAGAAGTCGGGAACCTTTTTATATGGAAGAGCCATAAATACCAACTATATTTTTCGTTTTGTTCGAAAGCCAGATCATGGTTAATACAATTGAATTAGTCTATTTGTAATGTTAAGCCTACATTTTAATTACTGAGTTATATCGGAGATATCGTAATGTTTTACATTTGACCGTTTTATGGACGCAATTCTATCATTGCATATTAAACATAGCTCTCCATAATGGCAAGCACTTCTGTCTACTCAGACTGTAGACTACAGACGGTAGTCTTCATGGTTTATTTTTCTTTTGGACGTGTTTTTCATGAGTTTTATGAGCTAACAGGAGGGAGATATGTGATTTCGTTAGTTCACCTCACAACGAGGCATTATCCAATGAAAATTAAGTTTAGAAGCCGACTGAGATTAAGACGGTCAATTTTTTAATTACAATTTGTAAATAATTGCTGCCATGTCCGTTTTATGTTTATTTCACACAACATTATTATTTTAGCTGCTTATTTTATTTAAAAAATTCTCAGCTCCAATTCATCCGCGAGCCACAGGTTCCCGACCCTATTCATACATATATCTCCACAGATCACTTCCTGCGAACATTATCACTAAGAATAATGTATCCATGCCAATTACCTACTAGGTGAAACAAACAGGGTTTCTCAGTATTTTTTTAAAGTAACATTACCGTATGACAGCATTTAAAATGTTGAATAATGGTTCTTGATGTGCTTTTTAGCTACTCACCGGTGCCTCTTATCATTGGTTGTGTGCCTGTTCTGTAGCTTTTTCGTTGAGGCTTTGTCTCCTCACATCCTGCAGGCTCCATGGATCATGGCCAGCGTGTGGAAGGAGATCCGAGCGGCTCTGCCTCCGACCGAGGCAGACTTTCCTCTGCACTTCAGCGGGAAGGTTGAGCACAGCGTGGTGAAGATGCTGGAGCGGGCCAGGCTGCAGCTCTACGACACCAGGGGCACCTCTCTCCTGCAGCACACTGCCCAGACCATTCTGGACATCTCTTGGGAGAGGCTCAACATCGGGACCTGGAGGGATGTGGACAAGGAGTGGCGGAGAGTGTACGCCTACGGCTGCCTGTTCAAGACGGCGGCACTGTGCCATGCGGAGCCCGGCGAGGCGGAGGTCTGCGAGGCCATCAGAACATGCGATATGGGCCTGCTGATGGGGGCCGCCATCATGGGGGACGTGCTTCAGACGATGGTGGGGATCTTGCAGCGCAGGCTGAGGAGGAGCTGTTCAGAGCAGGCAGGCACTGCCGAGGAGCCCGGCGCAAAGGTGCGTCCCGATTAACACATTTTCCTCTGGACGTCCTTGATGTTTGGACATAGCTCAGTCATTTGCTGCTTTTTTCAAACATTGTTTATGCACCCAGCCACCTAGTTTGGTGCGTCTCCATAGCAGGTACATCTAGCTGGTGAAGGTTAGGACTCACTTTTTTCCCCAGAGGCAGTTGGGCTGGTGAGTTGTGTGTTTTGAGAGGCTTTTCTGTATGCCACTGTTGTCGTGAATGTTGTTTTTTTTGCACTTGTAGCCTTTACTCTAGCTTTGATGAGTCTGACCTTTGTCTGACCTCTCATTGCAAAGTGCTCCTTAGTCACAAAACTGCCCCCAAATTAATCTTTTATCATCATCACACCATTCTCTGTGAACCTTGCAGTGTGTTAGTCTCTATGGGGGGGGGGATGCTGAAACCACCTCCTCCTTTGGCACCATCACACCACATTAAAAATTATAAGTCTTGGCTGTTCTAATGTTTAGTCATTCGATAAGTGACCCCCCACCCCCCGCAGTGCTGCATATATTCGGTTGCAGCCAAATGGTAATAATTGATACTTTTATTGTTCCAGTTGGGAAATTGCCTTTTTTAATGGAAAAGAGCTTTGCTTTCCAGTTCTGTGCATCAGTGGAACTCTTCACATATCAGCTATTTTCTTTAGAAATAGTTTAAGGGTGTTTCTATTCTGTCATTGTAATTTCAGAAAAGTGTGTGCTCAAGTAATGATTCTTACAAAGGTCTTTTGGATGCCTTTTACATGTTTTAAAGAGCATGCATTCATTCATCATCTTCCATGATTTTTTCATACCTTGCCTACCGATGTGACAGATTCCTTGTGGGATCGTGGGAGGGAATTCTACCTCTTAGATATGACCTTGTAATTGGATTCATTTCAGACATGCATACGGTAGATTGTAGATATTTCATATGTCTATAACAGAGACTGAAGGAGAGCTGCGTTTTTGTACCTGCGATCAGTCCGGCAAAGGAAGTCCCCAGGACAAAGTGTCTGCCCTTAGATCGCTTCCGGGTGGATTACCTGACTCAGCAGAAGCCAGTGATCTTAGAGGGCGCCACGGACCACTGGCCTGCATTTAATGACCACAAATGGAGGTAAGGCTTTACCATAGAGTTAGACGGGAGTGTTTGCCAAAATCATAGCAGATTGTGACGTGGGACATAGACTAATGGCCTATTTATGTGAAGGGACATAGAATGGCCTGCACTGGAATAACACAATAATTACCCAATAAGAAGGCCTTGGACCTGTTGGGCTACTTTCAGCTTGTTGGTGTATCTTCCCCTGATGGCCACGCCCCCTCCCTGCACTTTATACGATGGGCGTCCAGCAGGTGCAGTCATGTATGGACTCTCTCTGTATCATGAACACAGAAATCAGAGCAAGTCTTACAAGTCAAGCACAGTGCCATCAGCATGTAATTTTATTAATTTTAAAAAAATTCTTTCAAATGAGTAGAGTGCAGGGATAGAAAACGACAATAACACAAAAATAATATTTAAATATCTAACTGTCTTAAACTTCAGGGCATATCCGGATATCCAAACAGGTCAGTGCAGAGCCAATGTGAGAGAAAGGACTGCTTAGCTGTCAATTTGAGTCACCTCCCCCTATATTTTTGTCCTTCCTGATACATAATAACAATACCCATGGCTGCACAACAACACATCGCAAAATGTGAAGTTTCCACAAGTAACTGTGATATTAAAAAAATAAATAAGGAAATGGTTACGTTCGAAAACATAAAGAGGAAGGTGTGTCTGTGGAATTGTGGTGGTTGGATGTTGCCAGTTATGTGTGTTTCAGGTTGCGAAGGGGAAACCGGAACTTGGATCGACCAATCCGATGGGATTGTTTTCACAAGGTGGGCGGGGTTTCGCGTTACTGGCAACTCAGAATTATGCTCGGTGGCAACCGGCTTTCCCATGCTGTCGCCCTTACAGCTTCTGCTGTATTTTCCTTAACCCAGAAAATAAGCCATTATTGCTCTGTCTTGAGACTTTTGAATGCCTTATGACACCCTAAGGTTGTGGAGGAAAGTTTGAAAAAGAAATAATTACCTGAAATAAATTACAGGTGAATTAAACTTTATAATATACCAGTAATATTTCAAATTAGCTGGTGGTGTTGCTGTGAGACACGAAAATACAAATACAATGTGACTTGCATAAGCACACAATATATTGCGCAGTCTTAATCAACTATTTTGGCCTTTCCTGCAGTATGACAATCATGTTAGCTTGTAGATATAATTTGCAGATAGTTAGGTACATATGTTTTCTAACTACTTACTTAGCACTTGTGGTAGTAATAGGTAATATAGTAAAATAACAGTATAAGAAATATATTTGTTAAAGAAAGTTTTTGTGTTACTGCATAATCCTTTAAATAGCTTGAGCTGACACTATGGTCTTAACTATAGCATCAGAACTGAAAATTTGAAAGGAAAACCTTTAATATAAAAATAAAATTTTATTTATAGGCGCCTTTCTAGACACTCAAGGACACCGTACAGTGAATGCAAAAGAACAATATAAATAATAAAACCATAATACAAAAAATACAGGAGTATAAAACGTATGTTAAATTAGACAAAGCAACTGAATTCACAGAGTGAAAGCCAGCTTGAACAGATGGGTTTTAAGTTTCGACTTGAAGAGCGGAAGTGAATCAATGTTTCTGAGCTCAGATGGTAATGAGTTCCAGAGACGAGGAGCTGAGCGACTGAAAGCTCTGCTCCCCACGGTGGCCAGACGGGAGAGGGATAGCAAGAGGAATGGCAGACAAGGATCTGAGAGTGCGAGAGGGAGTTGCAATATGGAGGAGGTCGGACAGATATGGAGGGGCAAAGTTGTGGATGGCCTTAAATGTTAACAGATGGGTGCCCAGTAGTGGACTTTACAGAACCCCACAACACTTTTGGACTTTACAGAACCCCACATCATCTTTGGACTTTACAGAACCCCACAACACTTTTGAACTTTACAGAACTCCACATCATCTTTGGACTTTATAGAACCCCACAACACCTCACCATTCTAAATCACTAGGTCACTGTACTTATTGTACATATTGTGTTTATGCCAACATTCCTTGAACTGAAATGCACACTTGCACTTTCTGTAAATTTTCAAATCAACCACACAAGCACACTAGCCATATTTAGCCAGTAACCCTGACTTTGATTCTGATTCTGTCTCCCAGCATAGAGTACCTGCGCAGGGTAGCAGGCTATCGCACTGTCCCGGTTGAAGTGGGCTCCCGGTACACAGACGAGGACTGGTCACAGCGACTCATCACCGTAAGCGCCTTCATAGACCGCTACATACTTGGAAAGGTGAGCCCGACCTAAATGCAGATAGAAGTCTTGTGACCACATCCTTGCCTGACCGATCTAAGAGATGTACCTTTCTCATTCTCAGGAGGAAGGAGATGGTGTCGGGTACCTGGCCCAGCATCAGCTCTTCGATCAGGTTAGACTTTACTACCTGGGTAATTACATAATGACACTATGAAGTTACTCCCCATTTTTTGGGATGAATTATTTTCTGCTGGGTATGAAGACATTTGTCATTCTGTAACTGGAGTCTAGCTGGAGATTTGCAGTCACAAACAAGCATTATTCCTTGGGTTGTCTAAGATCTGTTGTCTCCAGGGTCTTCTAGAACTTTCCATTAGGGGTAATATAAGGCTTTCAACACTCTACAAATTCACTCTGATATAAACACCCAGCTGAAAGCTCATCTAAAAAAAGAACAGTGGCTATTTAGAATAGGATGAATACACAGTCATCCACTTCATAGCCACAATTTCCCATGAGTTCAGTGGATGCCTTGAGCAGCAGCAGTGCCACGCCTGCAGAGCTGATGAAAGCTCAGGCTGCCTCAGAACTGCCTGCTTCTTGCATCTATGCCGGATGTGTGCTTTGGCCATTTTGGCCAAACTCTGAAGCACTTCATATCCCTTGAAAAATCTCAGTCTAGCTTAAACAAACATATATAAGACCCATCCGCAATTCAACTGTAACTTTCCAGTAATATATCTGCAGCGCTGGACATGCATAGTCTTCTGACAGTCCAGATACACTGGTCTATCGCAGAGCCCATATGCACACAATCAAAGACTATGGGTAATTCTGAGTCACGTAAGTTCTTGTCTTTGAACTGTGGGAGGAAACCCATCCAAACAAAACCAGAACATACCACACACACAGGGCCAGAGGCCAAACACTAATGGCTGTAAGTTAATTTCAGGTCCCTGAACTGAAGGCTGATATCTGTATCCCTGACTACTGCTGTCTGGGGGAGGGAGATGAGGATGACATCACAATCAATGCTTGGTTCGGCCCGGCGGGGACCATCTCCCCTCTACACCATGATCCCCAGCACAACCTTCTGGCTCAGGTTGGACTGACGCCTGGATGCAACAGAAGCAATGCAGCGCATTTGCCGGATCTCACTGGCTACCTCTGTCCACCCCCTATGACAGGTAGTGGGAAGCAAGTACATCCGGCTCTACTCTCCTGAGGACAGCAAGAAGCTCTACGCCCATCAGTCTCAGCTACTGCACAACACCAGCCAGGTACGTGGGGCTCTGGACCGCATTCCACATCACCACCTCACATCACTGTCCCATATGACACTCTCACATCACCACCTCATATCACTGTCCCATATGACTCTCTCACATCACCACCTCATATCACTGTCCCATATGACTCT
>JAABNY020000045.1:8795387-8819168 GCA_015164015.2 Brevimyrus niger | reverse complement strand
AGTATTATATTGACATCCAACGACAAATTAATGAAGTATTGATAGTTAAAGATGGCTGTAAGGACCAATCCTTATTAATGAAACATGAAAAAAACGCTAACTAAATCCGTAATCGGCACTAAATTCATGCTTTTGTTCTTTAGCTGTGACACTTGATCTAATCATTTCTGCGTGTCCAAACAATGTGCACTAGATCGGGGCCCCAGGCAGTGGAATGACATGCTTACCTGGAATCTCGTGGGGCCAGAACGCATTACAAACTGGGCACTGAGGATCACTGCGGCCCTTGAAGTATTTCGCAACGCAGGGAATGTGCATCTTAATCCCACAGGACATGTTGTCACACGTCTGACTCTGGAGGGCATGAAGGGGCACAGTGTGATGCAGTCAAATGCCTCTCCCGATGAGTGAGGCGACTGTGAATATGCTGGCCGACACGCAGTGGCGGGTCTCATCTCTCACTCACTAGCACTGTGCCTAAGGTTTCCACCAAACACTTCCAGCCAGTCCTAACACTCTTACATCAGAAAAAAAATAAAAAAATTCCACCTCTTCGTTGGGCCTAGCATAGGATCAATTCCTGCCCTCAGGTCTGAGTGTGGAGGTTAGTTGTTTACTTATGTTTTGGTCCTAGCGTTACGTCCACGGTGCTCACCAGTCTGTGTCCTTTGAGGGACTGGAAGAGGCTTCACCCCCCCCCCTCTAAGACAAGAGTATTTACTCTAAAGTTATTTACTTTAAAGATAACTTATGTGGCTGGTACTAGACATGCACCAAGACCCAAAGGATTACAACATACAAAAACATAATCAGATCCCATATGTTCTAACAAGCTGAGCTTCTAGTCTTATTAGTAATTAATTACAGTAACACATATGTTGCTGGGATGTTTAAGATCAGAACATTGTTAAACGATTATGTTCCATTTAGTCTGATTAACAATACTTAAATTAGCAAATAAGCTAATATGCGTTTTGAGGGGCACATTTTTTTCCAATAATTTTGCATTAAATTAGTTAAGCCTAACCTTTAGGCCTATTGTTACGGTTTCTGTCATGTTTTCAATATTCAATATTTAATAATATGGGGGGGAGGGGCTCTGCTGTTTAAAATATCTGGATATAAAATACAAGTTAAAACAATCAGCCGTTTACCTGAAACACGACATTGTGACATATGGCGCATGTCTTCACCATGTCCTGGTAGATCTTCTGAATGTACTGCTCCATCTCCATAATACAGCGGGTACTCAGGGTGTATTCACCGTGTTTCTAGGGTCGTAAGTGAAAACACACTTATTCTCTAAAACACACAGGTGATTAAAATGAGCAGCGTTTCACGGCAGATGAAGACTGCTGCTCTCACTGCAGTTAATACCTCATTCAGCCACTAATCCATAAAATGAGCAGCGTGTCATGGCAGATGAGGATTGCTGATCTCACTGCAGTTAGTACTTCATTCAGCCACTAATCCATAAATTGAGCAGCGTGTCACGGCAGATGAGGACTGCTGCTCTCACTGCAGTTAATACCTCATTCAGCCACTAATCCTTAAAATGAGCAGCGTGTCACGGCAGATGAGGACTGCTGCTCTCACTGCAGTTAGTACCTCATTCAGCCACTAATCCATAAATTGAGCAGCGTGTCACGGCAGATGAGGACTGCTGCTCTCACTGCAGTTAATACCTCATTCAGCCACTAATCCTTAAAATGAGCAGCGTGTCACGGCAGATGAGGACTGCTGCTCTCACTGCAGTTAGTACCTCATTCAGCCACTTATCCCGCACCAGCCTAGTGAGAAGCAACTCAGTCTCCTTCTTCTTCATCTTCCTGGTGTTCAGGGTGTCGGCACAGTTTAGGATGTCAGTAGAGGAGGCCCTTCCACTCTCAGAGTCCACAATGAGGTCCATCTGTATGTGGGAG
Organism: Brevimyrus niger; assembly: GCA_015164015.2. Lineage (NCBI taxonomy): Eukaryota > Metazoa > Chordata > Actinopteri > Osteoglossiformes > Mormyridae > Brevimyrus > Brevimyrus niger. The sequence continues at coordinate 8,817,246 of JAABNY020000045.1, read as the reverse complement.
GTGGCGTTCACAAACGGCACAAGGCAGATTATACTCACTCTGCTTGTTGGAGCTCTCATCCAAAGGGCAACTACATGGTGAGTTAATCTTAGACGTCACTGACTCATATGAGTCTTGTGTAAAAGATTACATGTAAGAGAGTGTAGAGATCTGAGGCTAAGCTGTCTGAAGGGCAGAGCTGACTGCCCCTCAGCTGACATCAAGGAAGGCCCTGACTATTTCATTGGTTTAATTTATTTAGACAACACTTTTATCCGAAAAGAGGTACAAATGGGACAGCAGGGGGAAAAGATCCCTGGAGCAAATGTGGTCTTGCTTAAGGGCCCGACAGTGATGTCACTCTGCCTACCAGGGGATTTGAACCACTGGCCTTCCAATCACATGTACAATGTCCTAACCCACAGAGCCATATACTCCCCCCCTCAGCAAACAACAGACAAACATGCCCCAATGGATATTAACCAGGAAATATAACCAGAATCTGCACTCACCGTTTTTCTAAAAAGCTCAAGCTCATTGTCAGCATAATCAGAAGACATCCTGGTTATGTCTGTCTCAGCCATATTCACCTGAGGAAGAAGAAACACACCTGTCAAAGCAGCTGGGACTCAGACACTAAGCAGTGCAGCTTTCTTTACTATTAAATGCCATCATTACTCCGATGATATTGTTAAACAATAACAATTATCAAATTCAAATAAGGAAGTGAAACTCAATCTGAGACATTATGTTCTTTATAGCAAACAGACTTGTATTTCTATAATAAATTCCCAATCTAGCCTTGGAAAGAGATTTGTGAGCAAATATAGAATATGATAAAAGTACATTAAACATACTGAAGTCTCACATTTAGAAATATAGTCCTACTATTTTGTGAATAGTACTTGTTTTGCTTTGAATTATGATCATGATTCTTACAAGAATTTTTCTTCTTAAATTTAAATGTTTATTGCATTCATATGAACAGCTCTTAAGAAATCATTGAGACAGGCAAATGCCCACCCCCCCCAACTAACCAAAGCATAATACTGAAGACCATCTTCTTCAGACACAGATTTCCGGATCTGCATGAACAGTGGTTCCAGATGAGAGTTGATGAGATCAATAAATTCATCCAGTCCATCACGTGTGTAATGTGCTGCATTAGGAAAGAGTTAAGAGAGCTGTGCTTATGATCAAATATTATTTAACAAAAAAAAACACAGAATATTAAAAGACAAGGAAACTGATGCTAATTTATACATTAATAATAAGATACAGATCTAAGAATACATCATATGGCTACAACAAAATATCGACATTTACATCATGTATGCATAATGTGCACAAACCAGCTCACTGTAAATATTGAAATTGTCATCAGCCTTTAAATTCTTTATCAGTCAAACACAAACATACTTAGCCCTTATAAGGAGTCACAGTACCCATAAATTCAGCATTACACAAAGTATATAGCAAGCATAGTATGAGCACAGCTTTTAGATCCCAGCAGAGAGAGAATAAGTAGCACATTTATCAGACATTTACCTAATTAGTGTATGCACACAAAGGGCACACTAGTATAAAAAGTGAGTTTTCATTTATTAAAATCATGCCCCCTACTAAAAGCTTAGCCCCTTTTCATATATCACTAGCGACGCTCCATCATTAGACTATGACAGGGTTGCCAACTCATGCACATGGCGTGACACGCTTTCAGACTCTCACGCTCAAGCAAGAAATCTTAAGGCAAATCTCCATTATTCCATTGTAAACTTAAAATTAGCTACATCAAAAGCGTTGGAGTAGTTTACAAACCCTACAGACTATTTACAGGGTAAATATTTACAGGGTTCCATACAAGCAAATGCGTGTGCGTGCAGACTTGTCTCGAATTGAAAATCTCACTCCAGCCAGCAGTCCAAGGCTGTAAACCCTGGTATATTATACACGCAGATGGCCGGAGACTGAGAGTGCGATATGTTTTTTCTTACTATTGTGCACCTCGCAGCAATTCCGATGCAGTGCGATGGCTTTGGACCGGTCAATGATCCCATTACACATCAGAGACTGCAGGAACCTGCGGTGACCGTCTGACAAACTTCCAGCCATGATTACGCGCCTCTAAAGAACTGCAACCGAAAAAACAGTATGTGAGATTAAGGACGGCTAGGTAAACGTGCACTCAAAATGACAACTACCGAAGGTACACTGCTGGAAGTAAAGGCCTACATGAAAGAAATTATGATTTTCATATCAAGATAATTCAATAGATGCATTATTGTTGTGAACTATGTATCTACCAAAAGACTTACGTTTTTAGTGTATTAGCATCTTCTGTGCTAAAAGGGGCCTTTTAGAACAAATTTACCAACCGATGTAACTTCCGCAAAATCGGTGGTTTCCAGTATATTGGCAAATCTCTAAAACTAAATCTTACCAAAACCAGTCTACGACATTTGAAAACGTAAGGATTTAATTAAAGAATTAGTAATGCATTCCCAGACCTACTGTTCAGTCTTCCTTGTGTAAATATAGTAAACTGTGTGACAGTAACTTTCCATGTGCGCTACTGCCCCCTACAGATTTGGCTGACTACCTGTTCGCCTCGGTATATTCAAACTGCTTCTTGGCAGTGCCGTATGAAGTGTTCTTTAGTTTTATGTCTGGAAATGGACAGATTCATGACCATCTGGTTGGTTACACGAAACTAGCCTCTGGTCACAGGGCGTTTTGAAAAAAAAAAAAAGTTTTATTAGATACAATCAAACCTTAACAGGCGCTGCAGTAACATCAAATAATAGCCTACTCGGAGTAATTTAAAAACATGTCAGTGCATTCATTGTAACTTGGACACTAAAAAGAAAGCAGACAGAAATCTAAATGTTTTGCATAATTAAGTCCAGTCCAATTCGGATAAATTCAACTTGCAAATTCTTTTTCCGCGTATATTCATAATTTTGAACATTGGTATATTTGCGCAAAACTAATAAATTTGACTCAATTCACTATGTTCAAAATTTCCAATTTAACCACGTACGTTGACACAGCTCACTGTGCCAATTACCTATGACTGGCAATAAACACAAAACGTGATCAGGACCGATCTATCCACAACTTTGCGTGGTTTCATGTTTAAAGGTCCTTGCATTTTAGCTAAGGAAAACGTCAGTATATCTATAATATCTATTCATTTATTATTCAGTTATTTAAATGCTTATACAATGGCAATATATGATTGTTTGTACATATCGCTGCTGTTTCTGGGTTACCTTGAAACGATGCATGATATACGCCTAAGGGACAAAGGGCATTGACAAACGTGCGGTATAAGAATGAAGTTTACGTATTGTATTTAATGATTTATTTATTTTTGATTGCAGGTTATGTAGACTCAAACTGAGCTGATAGATAGTTTCTTTTCATTCCCACGTAAAATAAGCGTCACGTACATCCTTCTGACTATTTAAATCGGTGTTTATATTAAGCAAAAAGTAGACAAACTAAAACTAAAACTCTTTGTGCTAACCTTAACCCTGCCTAGTGTATCCCCTCGTATTGGTAATTCGTAATTGCCCTGCTTGATAGGTTGATAGCTCCGTCCTGCTTGTTATAGGCCTATGTGTTAGCTTCGACCTGAGCTGGTACAAGTGCATTGAGCATTTCTTGCGTGACGTTGTGTGAGGTCGTGTCGCACCCATCTACCCCATGTACCCCTCCCCCCAAATCTCTGTATATGCACCCTGCTTTCCCTTCACCTGTGCCTGCAGGACCAGGATGTGTCATGAACCTGAGCTGGTCTTACTTAATCACAATACTACAGGATCAAATACTTCATAGTAAGATACAATGTTTTAAAAGTGTTTAACAAGCACGCTTGATTGATGTCGTCTTAATTTTTATTTACTGTACTTTAATAACGGTAAGATACTATGGGTTTATTAAAAATATTTTTGTTAGCATTAGTTACTTCTATTGTAGCGTACTATACCAGATCCTCTGGCTTCTTCTTTTACCCCTGTCATGTTCCTCAATGTGTACTTCATGGGCGTCAACCTTATGAAACAGAAATTCCCGTAATGGCCCAGGATCCTCCCACCATCTCAACGCAATGCTCACTTGAACTTCAATGGAACTTCAAAATGTTGCGTGTAAAGAACTTCGTGAACAAGCTGCGGAAATCATAAATTATGTATATTTCGTCGCGACGCATTTAAAATGTAGGTTACTGTTTTATGTAGGCTCAACACAACCACTTAAGGTTAGTTTTTTTAAAAATGTGTTCTTATTGTGTCTGGATTCAAAGCAATGAAATATAAATATGGAATTATTACTATTTTTGGTATGCGTCTAACCTTTCTGACTATAATGTGTTCTTATACATGTTAAATTTTCTAATTTAACGGAGTAACTTTTAAGGATGTGAAATATATCTTAGAAACCATGATTATTTTTTACAGGAAACATTTTTCAGGGAAATGGAGTTTCGTTATTCCAGCGCTTTCGTCCTTGATAAGATATACAATCGAAAGTGACTATGTTAAAGATCTAACTACGTCACATTGTTTTCCCCCAGAATTTTACTTAGGATCAAAGTCAGATATCAATATGTCAGAGACGAGCTTATTTGTTCTGTTATTCTTCGCGGGATTTATTTCCACCTTTTCTTCTGGTAAGTTGATACATTATTATTATCACCATCATCATTTATGTTGTTTTTTTCTTTCATCTGCATAGGCTACCATGTATTTTGCTATGCATAAATGTTTAAAAAAATATTAGTGTTTTTTACCCTCATTGCACAATGCAGTATTGTAGTAGTTTTGTTTTCGGTTTACATATTTAAGTCGTGCACTAATTCAAGTCTAGTTGTCTTGAAGACTGCCTGAAACAATCGGCACACTTTGTGGTTATTAATATGGTGGAAAGAATGCCACATTTAGTTTGTTTTATATGGTTTCGTGATTGTGCTATATTACAGGAACGGTGAAGGGTTCCCAATTGAAATGCCCTTTTATTTTATATGCTTGGACATTGTCACTGTATAATTATTAAGGGGCAAAAAAGCTGTCTTTCATCAGCTACGTATAAACATATGGATAAAAATACATAAAAATATAGTAAATATTTTATTCTCAAAACAGTTATTTGTGATGTTTCCCTTAAGCTGTGTTCCAGTTCCAGTTATTACTTACAGTTAGTTACTTCATTCTTATGACAACAACAAGCACAATAATAATAAACAATTGAGTAAGTAAATGATGTTTTGATTGAATTTCATTTTTTTCCTGCAACAGAACCACTGCTTTTATGCAAAAATGACTATATAACAACAATGAATTGCACGCTGGATTCCCCCAAAACCTCAAACTGTAGCATATATACTGCTGAATTTAAACTTGATGATGGGTGAGTTTTGCAAGACAAATTTTCGAAATGTTTTGTAGAGTACAAACATGGTGGCACTGTGACTTCATCCTTCCAGGCGTATGGCTTTTATTCCCACACTAGTTCCTCTGTGGGAGTCCCCTGGGATAGGACGGCCCCTGACTTGCGTGCTGTACTTCCTGGGTTGGCTCCAGGCTCACTGTTAGCCTGTACTGAATAAGAGGCTGGAAAAAACACCCATTCATCTTCAAGTGCTAAACCTGGCCAGGGTTGTGGGGAGGTCAGGGGTCCATTCCAAGCGCACAGAGCCTGTGGCTCTACGGGACACTAGTCCACCGCAGGACACATATTGACATTCATATCCACAGACGAATTAGAGACAAACCTTAACCTAACTGCATGTATTTGGATTGTGGAAGGAAAGTACATGACAAGGACAAGGACAACATGCAAACTCCACGCAGAGCAGCAATGAGAGTCAAACAGGCAGCCCCGGGGGTCTCAGGCAACAGTGTGGCACTGAGTCACGGTCCTGTCTAGGAATACCTGTAACCTTTCAAATTATTCACCTCAAATTGCAGCCTCTTTAGTTTTCTCCTTTAAGAAACATCTTATATTTGAGTGTGTGTGCTTTGTTTGTGTGTCTCGCTGTGTTTCACGTGCACCTAAAATTTGATCAAATCTATGTGTCATTTTTTTTCTTTACATAGTAATATATCTTTTCCTAACACAAGTTACAAGTGTCCTTTCACAAACAACATGCCAGGGATGTGTAGCTGCACGGTACAAATGGGTACGTTTATCTATGGGGAAGAATATAAGTTGGATTTACTGGAAGGAAATAAGTCGGTTTATTCAAGGCAAATCACTCCATCATCCCACAGTAAGTTGTATCTGAAGCCTTATTTCCAATCAAAAAGCACATTAATTAAGCAAATTAAGCACATTTTTTTTGTTCTTGTTTTTGTATTTGTTACATTTTTTAAATGCTGTATATTTGCCTGTTTTGTAGAATATGCGAATGATGTGGTGTTTGATTGCGATATGTGATATTCCATCTAATGCTGTTTGTCATTCTTAAATGCAAGGAATTGTAATGAACTGTAAAGTTAGAAAGGATGGTGTTATACAGTAAAGTCAACTATTTTAATGGCTAATGACCATAAAATGTTTCACCCTGTCTTCTGCAGTCAAGCCAAATGCTCCTGAAATAATTTCAATTGTCCGGCAAGAAAACAGGAATTATAATGTTACGTGGAAGTCAAATTACAAAATGGAGTCATTATTGTCAGGGAAATTGGAGTATCAGGTTTGCTACAAAAAGAAAGGAGAGGAGGACAAGGTAGTGCAGCGGACGCCTTCAGCTTACCACTGCTAACCCACAAATGCCACAGCTGAAGATCCGCCTTCTATTATTGCTATTTTTAAGAATATTCCACATTATTGTAATTCCACCTTAAAAAAAAATACGCTGCTGTAAGTTGTTTCATAAGAGTACCACACTGGCGTGGATCTTAAGTCTTGTGCCCTTTATTACAAAAAAAGTACAATTTACGGACACTTGAATTAGTCCATGAAGCCATATCTGATTCTGCAAAACAATTCAGCTAAATAAACAAATGTTAACTGATGCCCTTTTGCTGTAGAAAATGATCAATACATCCCAGACAAATTTGGAGATACTAAGCAGCACACTTGAGCAAGGCGCCGTTTATGTGGTGAGGGTGAGATCGTTTTCGTCTAAGTACAACACTGAGTTCAGCGACTGGAGCCACGAGAGAGAGTGGACTTATGGTAAGTCAAATAATAACAAGGAAATGTGTCTCCCATGGAAACCATAATTGGTGTATAAATTATTCTCTTGATTTTGTTGTCTTTTCCAGTCTCTATTACTGCTTTAAAAATGTAGAATGTTCTTTATACCTGCCGCTGAATTACGTATTTGTAAAGCATGAGTGTTTTTGTGAAATGTTCGGTAGGAAACTATCTACCTTTCTCACTTTTGTAAAATGTGTGGCCTCCATAGCTTTGTCAGTAGAAAGGATCGTGGAAATCACCATCCCTTTTGTGTGTGTGTTCCTCATCGCTATCCTCTCTGTTCTCTACTGGTGCCTGCTGAGGTAAGAACATGATGACCACGCCCTCCATCCCACTGGTCATGTTATGTTGTTCTGCTTTGCATCTGAGAGAATGGCCGTTTCTGTATACATTAGGTACGAGAGACGTATTTAGCCACTAACCTCATGGTCATGTTTCAGGATGTTGGCTCTGAGAGTTGTGTCTGTTATTGGAAGATTGCTGGTTCAAATCCCACAGTCAGTGTGTGTGTGTATATGTACACCATATTCCCTCTGTTGGGCCCATGTGCGAGCTCTTTACCCCAAAATTTGCTCCAGGAGCACTAGATGCATTTCTGCCAAGCATTGCTGTCACCTATGTCTGTTTCACATTGGTGAGTTATATGGGGTGCTTTGCAAATGAAGGAGTTCCTATGCATCTGAATTTGTGGCCAAAAATAGTGCCATTGATGCTTGAAGCTTTTCTTCTTTTCAATTCACAGGATGAAGGACAGGTGGTGGGATAAAATTCCTAACCCTTACAAAGCACACATTAAAAGCATGACTGTTGGGAAACCAGTGGTAAGTTATCCTTTAAGCGCCTTGACAAGAAAACAAGCATTGAGAAATTCAGTGATATCTTAACTGTGTCTGGTCTCAACAATATGAATGAATTGTCCTATACGTTTCTGACGAGTTTTCTGACTTCTCACTACGTTGTGCCTCCCAGGTACTTAAACCTGAGACTACGGACTTCAACCAGAAGTTTGACATAATTGATAAGCCATGGTAAGACACTTCCGAGTTCACATGGAAAACTCTGGATGAGTACTGCTGCAGATTCAGAGATGCAAGACATATTGTATTATGCTGGCCTCCTACACAAATCTAATTGTGCGTCTTATATTTCCCCAACAGGAACGCTCATCTGATTGTTGGTGGTGATAAGGAAGAAGGCTTATATCCCAAGAATCTTCTGAACTCCGAAGGGTCCTCACAATCAGACTATGCCCGTACCTACTCTATATCGCAGGGGAATACTGTTCCGGGAAGTGTAATGCAAAAAATTCTTAAGGAGGCTTTTAACGTTTTCATTCCTGAAGCTTCTATGCCAGTTAAATCTGACCTAGGAACAGATGGCTGCTACAAAAATGTAGATGTCACACCAAGGAAGGAGAGTGACTCGTCTGGAAACCTGTCTCAAAGCAGCCCTGAGGGTTCAGCGAGCTCCTGTGACTCACAGTACAAAAACATCTCCTACTCTTGGGTGTCTTCACTGCGAGGGAGTGGAAACCACGAGCTAGTGATGAATGAAATGCCCTCACATTCTTTCAGGTCCCCGAATGCCTGCACCTTCTCCGATGACTATCACTCTAATGACAGTGAGGCTTTGAAGGTTCCACCAGCAAATCTGCCAGGCTTTCTCTCACCCACCAGTACCCCTGTCTTACTTCCACTCTTGCTCACAGACTCTGAGTATCAAGCCTGTGACAGCAGTGCTGTAACTACACCCCAAGATGCAGAAACTCCTTCCACCTGTTCCTCTAAGTTGGATGCAGACTTGGAGTTGTTGACTCCGCCCCCTCACTTGTGCAGAGCGGATGATGACTATCAGAGCTTTAATAATGCCGTCAGTATTGGCAACCAGGTAGGAGCTGGTTCATCTGCTGAGCCGCTCGGTGTGGATCAGATCACTGAAGATCTGTTAATCTGCAGCATAAACCCAGCATACGCTGGCCGGCCTGCTAAGGAGTGCGGTCTCGCTCCCTGTGAAGAGGGCTATAGTCCCCTCCAAGGCCTGTCGTCAGAATCCAGTAGACAACCGTTTGAAATCAATGGTACCGAAGTTGGGCAAAAGGGACACCCATGGGCTCTATCCCAATACCCTGAAACGCACATCTTTACTGCTGCCTCTGGTCCCCGCAGCAGCTTGCAGAAGATGGAAAGGTGGCATGAAGATGGAAAGTTGGCATGAAAATGGAAAGTTGGCAAATTGACAATTCCTATTACAGGGTATAAAGATCCATCCATCCATCCATTTTCCAAACCGCTTATCCTACTGGGTCGCGGGGGTCCGGAGCCTAACCCGGAAGCAACGGGCACGAGGCAGGGAACAACCCTGGACAGGCACACTCACAAGCCAGTCACTCACACATGCACACCGATAGGCAATTTAGCAACTCCAATCAGCCTCAGCATGTCTTTGGACTGTGGGGGGAAACCGGAGTACCCGGAGGAAACTCCACGACGGCACAGGGAGAACATGCAAACTCCACACACATGTAACCCAGGCGGAGACTCGAACCCGGGTCCCAACAGTGCTTATCACAGCACCACCATGCCGCCCCAGGTATAAAGATCCATGAGGGCAAATTATGAAGATTTCTGTGGATGTGTCCTAACTGGTCCCAGGACAGATCCATGACTGGGAGTCTGGAGCCCATGAGACCAAAGCAGGGAATAACCCAGGACGGGGCGCCAAGTCGTCGCAGGGCAAACACACGCATTCACATCTCCAGACATTTTGGCGACTCTGAATTCACCTAGTTACAGTTGCTGTATATATCTAAATAAGATGACGACGAAAATTCTGCACTGCATATCCATGTGATTTATTTTGGAATGCTTGTCTGAAATTTTCAGTAATACTTGATATCAATGGTCAGAAAAAAAAGTGTAACAGGGTGTAATTGCAAACTTTATGATTATTTATCAGACTTTTTTTTAACCAATAGCTGGCATGTGCTTGAAACAAAGTAGCATTTCATAGGTACGGTAATTACTCAATGGAGAATATTCATTGAGTGCCTTATATAAAGTTGCATTGAATAATACAGTCATCTTTTCGCTGGAAATTAGTGGGTATAGTAGTATGATAAAAACTGGTTTTTTTTTTATTGATTTAAGCAAAAGTTTGCTTTCCTTTGCTTGGGTTTGATTTTCATACGCGTGTACAGATGTCATTTTTATGGTGTAATAAATACTCTGAACTTCTTTGGTTCATTCATGTTCATGCAAGTAAATTTGTATCCGCATTCCACCATGATCACAATTCAGAGAGAACATTTTTAAAGGAATTCATCTGTATGATCTTTCCAGTACTATATGTAGGCTATGACTTACAGCCAGTTTAAACAGTTGTATTTCGGTATCTTCACTGTATAGCTGTTTTCCCCAACTGTTGATTAGTCTTGGACCTGTTTAATTCTCTAGTTAATTTTAGTTTTTTAAGACCTTGTGGTTTGAGGATAGAATTTAAAAATCAGAAGGAAATACCCATAATGCTTCATGTTTTCCATTATGTCACCACATTGTATCTGTCTTTCTGGAAGTAAATTTTTTCAGTATATTTCAGTGGTATGTTTCTCATGATCTCGAGCGTTTTATTACTCTAATTCTCATCCACTGTCCATACTGTTTATGCAGTACCAGGTAACAAAGTGCCTGGTACATAGGCAGGGGTAAATCCGGCATGGGATGTCACTTCAATATTAAATACGTTTTATTTCATAGCCATTTTTCCCTTCTTTTCCAAACAGACTTTTCAGGGCAATGAAATACTCATTGGACAGACAAGTGGATCGTATTAGCATTCACCCCTATACAGGTATAAGGTGGTGCGCAGTAATGTTCCCATTGTACCATGGTGTGACATACAGACAGCGCCAAGGGAAAGGTTTGCACAGGACTTAAAATGAAAAAAGCCAGGAGTGTGATGCAGGCTGACTCCAGGGTTTATGTACAATCTGCAGTGTGAATGTAAATAATAAAATAGCGGACTAAAGGGTGAACCAAATGTGCCAGTTAACTGACAATAGCTAGATATGTTAAAGTAACCAGTGTAGTTGTGGGGAGGACCAGGAGGATTAGATGGGCAGACTGGGGTTAGGGTTAGGGCACACCCTGGACAGGATTTCAGTACAGCACAGGGCATAGAGACTGGAGCGCACCCTGGACAGGATGCTAGTACAGCACAGGGCACAGAGACTGGGGCACACCCTGGACAGAATACCAGTACAGCACAGGGCACAGAGACTGGCGCACACCCTGGACAGGATGCTAGTACAGCACAGGGCACAGAGACTGAGGCACACCCTGGACAGGATGCCAGCACAGCACAGGGCACAGAGACTGGGGCACACCCTGGACAGGATGCTAGTACAGCACAGGGCACAGAGACTGGGAGGCGCCCTGGAGAGAATACCAGTACAGCACAGGGCACAGAGACTGGAGCGCACCCTGGACAAGATGCCAGTAGGGCACAGAGACTGGGGCGCCCTGGGCGGGATGCTGTGCAGACAGCCACACGCAGAGCGGAATCTGGGCTCAGATCCCCACCACTGGAAGTGTAGCCACTCACAGAGCCACTGTGCCAGAAAATGAAGGATAAATGAAAAGTCTAAATAGAATCACAGGGGGTCTGGAGTCTATGCTGGATAAGCAGTTGGAAGTTGGATTTTGAAGTGAATATTAATAACGTCAAGTATTATATAACCCTTTTTAAATTCATAGCCAGTATATGGTCAAGGTGAGTCTGAAATGCAGCCTTAGGGATCGAACACCCTGGATGGGGGGAAACTCAACTATCGCCGAGAAAATACAGCGTGTGCTCCACAGGCAGCAGTGGAGAAGCGCGGTAACATCAAGCTACCAAGCCACGCGCACAACTGTCAAACACAGGCAAATGTCTTGAAGGACTGGTCAGTACGTCGACATTGCTCCATAGCTTATCTTGGATTATCAGAGCGATAGTTGCACAAGCTCCCTCCACCAAATGGTGCAAAGCAGAAGCAGCAAGTCCCTTGGAGACTGATAAGAAAACACCGATTCATGCAGAGTGCAGAAAATAGCAGGCGACCGCAGCAAAGCACATGGCCGCTCACGCTACAGCGGCGCGGCATCTTTCCCTTGTAAGGTCCTGGATGTTTACAGCAAGGGCACACAAAATGATTCAGCCTGAATACGGGGCAGTTAGAGAGAAGTGCCTTTTGTGTTGTGTAACCTGCTTGTCACGCCCCGGGTGGGACTATCTGTTTGGAAAACAAACATTACTTTGTTCTAAAAGGAAAAGGGAGACTAACTCTGTCTTTGTCAATATATTCATTGTCTTCATTACGGTTTCTTTTATATTAGTGTTTCAAGTTATTGTTGTTTTATTTCCATTATTTCCAGTGCTGCCATCTGCCATACTGGGAGTTTTCACAGTGCGCTGATGGGATTGTGGGCCGGCAAAATTTATTGCGGGGGATTCCCCTCCGATCAATGAAATTTATCACAGGGAACCTAATCCCCACTAGGCAAAATAAGTCACGGGAACCCAAAAGACCCAGGACCGATTCTCATTCCAGTGCTGGTTGGCAATCTATTCCAAAGCTACAGTGCCTGATCCGCAATGTAGCAAAAAGCAGATAATTATGTTAATCAAAATCTAATGGCTTCTGATTTTTAAACCAGAAACCATTAAAACAATACCAGAATTGACTTTATTACTTTGTATGTGCCAATAGTTTCTTCTGGTTTGTTTGGTGATGAGTACAAATAGTATATTACTGCATTCTATTTGAACTCGAAAGTCAGAAGTACCTAGTTGGAAAATTCAACTGGAATATCCCTCAAGTCAGAGCTCTGTCTCTGAAGGCTAGGGGGAACTGCAATTCAGAGTTCAAGATGGCCGTGCCCTTCATCCACAAAAGCGAAAGCTGTTATACAGTTATACAGTGTTTATTAGCACATACATCTTATTTGTGGCTCATTGAATCAGTCATATACAAAGTACCGTCCTACTACTATCTGTGGACATGTTGCTACAGTGTTTGTATTAACTGGAATTGGTAACAATTAGCAACACTTGTTGGATTTAAGGTACAGTAGTCTGGTCTAAATGTAAGTAAACAAAGGCAAAAGACATTTAAACCAGGGTATCTTAAATCAGAAAAGTAATCTGGCTCAACAGGAAATCCTACTTTTTGAAAGAGGTCCCTGATGTTGCGAAATGGCTTTCCAACTTGCTGTACTGGAATGCGGTTCGCCCAGGTGTAACATAGTTACCAGCTCTGACTTCCGAGGTAAATGCAATGCAACATAAAAGTGCACATTGAGTGACAGTGCACATGCTAAAGAAATTTAGACAAGGTGACTCAAACAACCTAGAGGCCTCTAAGCACGCTGATGTGCCTCTGCATAAATAAGAGCAACGGAGGGCAGGGGGGCAGCCAATAGCTTTCAGAGAGAGGCGAAGGCCACAGCAGACAGGCCGGGAGATCATAAGGCTGGTGTCGGTGCTGCCTCTGTGCAGCAGTAATAGGGCGGCTTCCGGCAATCTTCATCTTGCCCAGCTGCCTCAGGAAATACATTTCTAATTTGTTTTCTAATTGAGGATATTAATGATGGTGGTTCTTAGAAGCCTGATTGGATCCACTCTACTTAAAGTTACAGATTGTCTGGGGGGAGTTGAGAATGAATGTTTCCTGAAGTCTATCACCATTTCCACCATTTTGATAGTGTTATGCTCTAGATAATTCTTGGAGCACCAAGAGCCCAGGTGATCCGCCTCCAACTCCGCACATGGTCTCGTCTACTTTTGTCTTTTGCGACGGTGCCCCCCTGCAAACTTGAGGACCTTTGTTACCGTATGAGCGGAGATGCACTGACATTGACAGAGCACACATGTTATTAACTGTGACAGTGCTACTAAAGACCTGAGAATCAGCTCCCGGATCTCACTTCCCCTTTTTCTCCTGACGCTGGTAATCCACTCTCAGATGGGGGAGGGGGTGCAAAGCCATAGTGCCAGTGTGATGTGTCGCAGATGTGGCATGACGGCATTGAAAGTCAGGCTGAAATAATTATTCTGCAACCTCACATTTCAGCCTTATCTGGCTGAATCTGAGCTTTATTGATGTCCTGGGGCTTAGTTGGGTCCACCCACCCATCCATCCATCCATCTATCCATCCATCAATCCATCCTCCACCATTTATCTGGGACTGGGTCGCAGCAGTCTGAGCAGGGAGCAGGTAGATGTCAGAACCAACTTAGTTGGCTCCTTTTTTTGCAGAAGAGGAGCGACTCTTGGTGAAGACCTTAATGTAGCATCTCGTGCCGTTCAGAGCTGTATCCAGTGACATTTTGGCCTGATAGGAAAAGTGTAGAGTCAGGAAATGGGTCCATGACAGTTTTTGGGAAGTGTTTTTAAATTAAAAAATGATTATTCTACTGGAAAATCAGCTTAAAACCCTGGGTCTTATTAATTTAACTTTTTTCTACTTCTGTTGACATAATTTTATATTACAGTAAACAAAGATGTTACCTTGATTATGTAATAGTGATGTATAGTCGCATTAGACGTGTTGAAGCATGTAGGTAAGCTGAGATATGAGAGAATCGTGCTGCTAATTCATTTGAGGCAAAGCCTGGCGGTAGATTAAATTACAAGTGGGACATTCATGGAAAATACCGATAGGCTTACAGGTAAATCACCACAATCTAGACGCCCATGTTCCTGGATCGACGGTTTCAGGTTCAGCAGGCTAAATATAAGGGCTATAAGGGAAATGTAAAAACCACACTATTTCCAGCATGACACATTTCCTGTTGCAGGACAAAACCTGTTTATATTTTAGGATAATGTAATTTTAGAAAGCATGTTTTGCATGGTCCTCGTGTGCAGCTGTCCCTTGGGCACTACAGCTCCCTACTCAGTGTAAAAGCCTGCGGTTATGCAAACCACTTCCTCGATTTCCCCCGAAGTGTGAATGTGCCCTGACAGGCTGGGAAGCTCACTCGGATAGACTTCAGGCTCACCATGAATCGACGGATACTTTAACCCTTGATCTCAGCTCAGGCTCTCACTTTTCCATCGTTTGAAAATAAATTAAACAGCAAATAGATGTCCACAAAGAAGTTTAACATTATTATCATCCATATTATTTCATTATTATCATTGTTAGTGGTCTTTGATTTGAGTGCCAATTCATGGTGGCCATAAAGACAGCAGACAGATGTGTCTATAATTTGTCTATAATCTCATCATCATGAATCCTCAGTGTGATGTTTCATTCTTCGTGACCATGTAGTCATAATGTCTCCTTAATGTTGTGCCTTCCCTCTTCAGGCTCCTTCATAGCTCTTCTTTCACCTTCAGCTTTTTCAATCATCCTGCTTTTTTCTATTGCATTGCGTCCTACTCATAATATAGCAAATGTGCACAAAATACTTTCAAATTTCTATATATAATACAATCACTTCTGAGACATTCGAGTGGAAAAAATTGTGGAATGAGTTTACATAGAATTCTTTTTTGCAGGATAAGTTTTGAAAACAAAGCACAATCTAACCGTATTGCCGATCAAGGATGCCTTTCCCAATAATGCTCAACAGCAAGCACATCCCCCTAGTGGTACTTTCTGGTACTAATAATCGAACTCTGAACCCAGTGCGTTCAGGTAATTACATTTAACATCAGTTACATATTATATCCTTCCCAACCACTTATCTTGGTCAGGGTTTCTGTGGGGACAGACCCTCTCCCTGGCCAAACCCTGACGGGAATTCCAGATCATTGCAGAGCACATACAGTCACACACTACCACAAATTATGCAAGTATAAACACAGTACATTTTGAGAGTAGCGAGTAATCGCTGAACTACTGCTTAACTACACCTAGAAGTGATGTCAGAATTTTTTAATCCTGCTCGTAATACACTGATGATTGAAAATATGGGACAATTAATAGGAGCAGACTGATTAGATAATTATTAAAATTATTAAATTAATAAAACTTTAAATTCCTTTAACGATTTTGGCATATTTTGGTTGTTGTGGGTAGGTTTTTTTTTTTTTTTTTAATTCTTCACTTTTTTTATTTTATAGGTGGACTGGAAACAGTAATCTTTACAGTTCTCTATTCAAGTACACATTTGCATTTGACACTATTTTGACATCCAGTGGAAGAGGAGGAATTTGCCTGAAGCTGAATGATATCTGAATGTGGAACCACTGTTGAACAGCAGCAAGGCCAAACTAAGCAGAGCAGAACACAGAACTGACAAGAAACATAATAGAATCACATGATACAGTCGAGGTCATCATTCCATAGTAAACTACCAGAAGCTTAAATCATAGCTCTCCCTGCAACGATCCATGTCCCGTCTCCATTTTGCGGCTCAACAGAACGGTTTTGCTGTGGAGTTGTTAATATTAATGCTTTTCATTAGGCAATAAAGTGCCTCAGTCAGTGATGAACAAGAAGCAGTACGGCAGAGCCAGGTGTCCCTGCCCAGTGCGTCTTTGAGAGTCCCCTGGCCTCACGCTAGCAATGTGTTTAGAAGGTATATGTTTGCCAGGACTGCCGCAGTGGCTTATGCCAGATTGCTCCCCCCAGCTATAACTCTCATACCCAAATATGTTCTTGTATTGCTGCAGCAAAATGTCAGCCCGTCCATACAGCAGAAGAGGGTGACAGATGGTTAACTGCTAGGGAATGAAAACACTGTTCCCGCTGAACCCTATCACACAAATATCCATTTAACAAACCCAACTGGTAATTATTAATACATGACACTGCAGAAACTGTGTTAGTAGAGAAACATGGTGGGAGATGTTTGTATGTTTATTGGCGTATTAGAGACCAATTTTGTGAAAATATAATTTCCAAACTCATTAAATGTCGTGAAGAACAATTCATGATTGCTCTCCTTAAGATGTAAATAAGTTTGCTGGATCATCTGAAAACTATTTCTCAAAAACAACCACATGATAATAAAAAGGGATTTTAATGCTTCATAAGAAAGTAATTAGTTCAGAATTAGGGTGCTTCCAAAACACGACGACTCCATGTTATTAGCTACGGAAAAAAAAACTTAAATAACATGTGAACAAAACAACTGCAGTAGGAGATACAAGAATGGCTCTATTATCCTTGCGAAAGCCTTGATCACCGTAACAATTTCTTTCTCCAAGGAAGTTGCATTTTCCAAGGAAACAGAAAATGAAAGAAACGTTCAGGATTGGCTGAAGAATAGAGAGAGAAAACATGTCTCCAATTCCCCCAAGCAATGTCAGACTGCTAGCAGACCAAAAAAAAATAACAACTTTCTAGTTCTTCAGAAATCAAATAATCTGTTTAACATTATAAAACAATGCAAGTGGTTCAAAAACATTAGAAACCATTATAGCCAGTTCTCTTTAGCTCATTTATAATCACATATATTTGAAATGGATCATTAAAAACCAGTATGTGATGATATTGTAAATGGCCACTATGATATGTTTAAAACATATGTGAGATATCACCACTGGGAATCTCAAGAGACCCCTTGGTTACAGATTGCATGTTTCTTGGCACTGAAAGGGTCAAGCCCTAAATGAATTCGCTATAAAACTTTGAAATAAATAAAGGCAGCAGGGTAAAACCCTCCATATAACCTCCAGACCGTCCCGTCACATGGTTGTAGCTCGCTGCATCCTTGTTTGCGCTGTTCAAGGCGTGTTCAGTAGAAGCCGTCCACTTCTCCAAGCTTGGTGGTCTTCTGCTCTCCGTGAAGGAACTCCAGCTTGTACCGTAATCGCACCTTAGCCTGAGAAACACCAAACATAAGGTCAACTGTGGCCTTCACATTACCCAATGTGCCATGGCCCAAAAGACACCATGATAAACAGAGTGAACTGCTATTCCAATTAAGGGGTCTAGACCAGCATTTCTCTACCCAGTCCTCCCCAGTAGGGATATAGAACTGAGCAAAAGCATGGACTCACTTACCAAACATTGATGCATAATTACTTTTCATGTCATACATTGAACAAAGATAAAAAATAAAAACATTACTGTGGCACTGTGGAAAAGAAAACCTTACCTGCTTCCCCATCATAAAATCCAACATCAGAAGTATACAACAGAACATCTACTGAAGCCTGCTGCATTTTGGAAACAAGTGCTGTGGACTGATGAAGATAAAATAGAACTATTTGGCCACAATCAGCAAAGGGATGTTTGGAGAAATAAAGGAGCAGCATTTCAAGAAAAGGACACCTTGCCAACTATTTAGCATGGGGGTGGATCTATCATGCTTTGGGGTTGTGTTGCAGCCAGAGGCACAGAAAACATTGAACAAGTGAAGAGAAGAATGGATTCCACTAAATACCAGAAAATTCTGGAAGCAAACATCACACCATCTGTAAAAAAGCTGAAGCTGAAAAGAGGATGGCTTCTATAACAGGACAATGAAAATTAGTGGGTAGATCTTTAAAGAGCTGTGCATGCAAGATGACCAAAGAATATTACAGAACTAGAAGCCTTTTGCATGGAAGAATGGGAGAAAATCCCAAGTACGAGAATTGAAAGACTTTTAGCTGGCTATAGAACAGCTTGAAAACGCTTTTTATCTGCCAGAGGAGGTGTTACTAAGTTCCGATTATGTAGGGTGCCCAAACTTTTGCAGAGTGCCACAATAATGTTTTTATTTATTTTTTTAAATCTTTTTTCAATTTTTGACATTAAAAGTAACTATGCATAAATGTTTGGTAAAAATATTGTGCATTTTTTCCATTTCCTAAAGAGACTACGTTTACATATTTTCCATAAAAAATGACCAAAATGTTATTTATCGTGGGGTGCCCAAACTTTTGCATACCACTGTAATTTACAAAAACGTATGCACTGGCCTTTGCACTCATCTCCTTCATGATGTGGAATGGCTATTTCTTTGCAATGCTCTGAGTTTGGAATATTTCCTGGCTTAATGGCCCCCTGCAACCAGGAGTCGACTGGGAGTCGGGGCGACTCACTTTGAGTGGGTTGGAGAGAAGCAGGACCTGGGATATGGAGGTGGGGGGCAGCAGGGGATTGTAGGCTGGAAGCTGAGTCCCAGAGGCTGACTGCAGTTTCACAGTCATGGTCTGCAGGGTTGGGGGGGTGGGATGGAGGACAGAGAAGCAGGATTTTATTATTTAACATCAAACATTATATCCTCATAGTTTTATGATAAAAC
This sequence comes from Brevimyrus niger, assembly GCA_015164015.2. Lineage (NCBI taxonomy): Eukaryota > Metazoa > Chordata > Actinopteri > Osteoglossiformes > Mormyridae > Brevimyrus > Brevimyrus niger. Next base: position 8,797,836 of record JAABNY020000045.1, on the reverse strand, counting down.
TGGAATATCAACTTTTAGCAATGGTTCGTCTAAAGAAAGATTTGGTGAAGTATGTCAGACCCTGGAGGTCGATACCTTTGGCACTGCAGCTAGGAAAACAACATCCCTGACAGCGTGCGGCGAGGTGTTCAACATCGAGATCACCATGACGATGACATCCGGTCGCCCCGGCGGCGAGTCCCTGGCGCGGTGCAGCATCACTCGTATGCCGTCCTTGTCATGGACCGTGACGGGTGCAGCAGCACCTGCCGTACAGAAACACTCTGTGTTACTTCTAGAGCATAAAGGAGCAACAGTCTGCAGAGCTGGATCAAGAAACTTGGAACGACGGCTTCGAAGCCCTTCAAGTCGGGGACCAAGATATCTGCTTGGGAATTCCATGGTTAGCATCTCTTCCGGAAGATAACACTTAATTAAAACACTTGAAATTAAAGCCCTTTGGTGTTTAATTATCATTGACCACCAGGAAACTTTCCCTCGTCCAATAACAATGTGCCGTTTCCACTGTGGACACGTAGCTACGTCATTGAAAAGGCCATAACACGGTGCAAGAGCATAGCGACCAAATGACCTTTTAAAGTCACGGCAGTATAGCACTTACTGGGCTTTATCGACTCCAGAGGAACAAAGAGGTTGGATAAGGACCGATTATTAACCGATTCTGGAGAAATGCTTGGTTGGCTCTGAATGCCGCTGAAAGCCGCCGTCGGCTGAAGAACAGGCCTGAAGTAAAGAAGAAACATGACGACTATTAAACGAATACCGGTAAAAACGTATATGAAAAGCACTTACCGGTGAAATACCTTGTAAAGCAGTTTTATGTGTTAAAGGTTCGCATGGAACACAGGAGGCACATCGCGAGTTGAGAGCTTCCACCGAAAGGCCCTTACCAGCCATCCTGAGAGGGAATCGTGCAGGACCCCAGGGTGGAATCTGCCTTTAACTCCAGTCCTCCATTCCCAGAGCAGCCTCGAGCCCTTAGCATGCTGCTTCCTGTCGCCGTGCGTGTGGTAATGTCCCCCAGGCCACAAAATTCATCACATCTCCAAGGCTGAGGAGCAGCAGAAAGTCGTACTTCTGATCACACTCCAAAGGGAGCCGAAAAACCCCCACTGGAATGATTCTGCGTTTACGCTGAACATCTAACATCAAAGCACCAATCTGAACATAACTTTTTTTTGTGTTTGGAAACTAACCTGAGGCAGCTGTGTGATGCCATTATTCATTTCTGGAGGGGAGTCGCTTAATCCTGCAGACAGGGGACATGGGGAACCAATCTCATGTCAACCATAATATCCCATGAAATGATACATTGTTGCTGAGAACACACTGGATCATGTGAGCTGCAGGGTGTGACATTCTCTAGTGAAACAACCACTCAGAAAATGTCCAAAAGGTTTCTCTGAGTGAAAAGGGGCAGTGAAATACATATAAACTAGATCATAGGTTAACCTGAAACCAGTAATGCTTCTTGCAGCCTACATGCTATCAATGCCCTACAGCCTATACGTTTCGACACGTTTTGTATTCTTCCCGATCGTCAGCAATAACTGGTCACATCTGACGCATAACTTTAACAATGAAACAAAATGGAATTAACAGACTGCTGGTTTCCCACTCAGTCAGCCTGACAGGTGTGTGTGTTGTTATTGGCTGGCTCACAGACAAAAGTACACTGCTTCAGGGTAGCCTCTACTCATCAGTCATGCACAGACCCCAGCACGCTGAGAGACACACATGGGTGTGAATGAGGCAGGGCAGGGAGCGGGGCCACACACACAACATCAGCCCCTCACATGCCAATAGAGATGCGTAGGAGAAAATGTGGTGAGGGATGGAAGGGGGTAAATACAACCAATACCATTCTCTACACACTGATAGAGATGAGAAGCGGGGAGTGAGGCGGGGCAGGGGGCGGGACCACACACCTAACTCCAGAAGCTGCGCGTCTAGCAGGGACAGACCATTGTTGCCCAGTGCACTGACAGGTGCCGGCTCGTCATCAGGCTGGGCAACGTCTAGTGCTGACAGGTCTATGAGGTGGTACGTCTTTGTCTCTTTGGCGTTCGTGACGCCTGTCACAGACAAAGGGAATGGTGTCAATGTTACGTTACAAATACCTTTCAGTAAAATGACTCACTTTAATTACCGTTAAACTACACGGCGGGTACATCTCACTCTCAGAAGCCGGGCAGGCTGTCGTACCGGTCGTGTGTTTGGGGCGCCCTCCTGTGCCGTTAGTTTGTGTGCCTCCCACCTCTTCACGGTACAAGTTAACGGTGAATATCAGCTTGTCGTTAGCCTGGAGGATTTCAGCTTAGAAGAAAAAATGAAGAAAAAAAAAAATTAAGAACAGAACATACATGCAAGCAGGGGCGGCATGGTGGTGCAGTGGTTAGCACTGTTGCCTCACACCTCTGGGACCTGGGTTCAAGTCTCCGCCTGGGTT
>JAABNY020000045.1:8754839-8782486 GCA_015164015.2 Brevimyrus niger | reverse complement strand
ACTCCCAGCATGCTCAGCACACTTACTAGGCTATTTACTGACTGTCCTGGCAAGCACCACATGCAGTCCTCCTCCAGAAGGACCGGTGGCAGCCGCCGGTGGTTCCTCTCCAGGGACAGCGAAGGCGCTGAGCAGCTGGCGACTGCTGCCGGAGCTGAGCTGCTAGCAGACATTGGTCAGCCAGCAGGCTTTGGCTGTGAAAGTTCCCTCCCTGCAGCTAGCGGGCTTTGGCTGTGAAAGTTCCCTCCCTGCAGCCAGCAAGCCTTGGCGGGGACGGTTCCCCCAGGCCACGGCCCTTCTTCCTCTGTGGCTCTTGAGCCAGCTGGGCCTCCGAAGCACGACACGCCTTTTCACAACAGAGCAGCACCAATGCACGGCCAAGTAACACTGCCTCCGCTGACCTGGCTTGACGCTTCCGGCGGTCGCACCTCGCGCTCCCAGCAGGGTAGTTCTTCATGCAGCCGCTCCTGGTCCTGCTGCATCTGCCGCTGTTGCTCGTTGAGCTCGCGGCGCACCTGGACCCGCCAGGCCTCCGGCGAGTGGGCCGCCTCCTCGCAGGCAGTGAGCTGACAAACCCACTGGCCCGTGAGCAGGCAGAGCGTCTGGGAGGTTCCCACCTTCCCCTGTTGCCAATGCGATCTTGAATGGTGAGCCAATGGACCAGCAGGGGTGGCTTAAGGGCATGCTGTACCGGTCTGGGGCTTTTTGGAAGCATGGGGCGGCGCCTGCCTTACTCAGATGTCCTCTGCTCTCCTGCTGGAATTTCTACCAAGGGCTTCTGGGCAGTAGAATGCCAAACCTATCTTCCTGCAGCACCACCAGACAAGCTTCTTGTCCTGAGCCATCCTCACTGGAGAATCACCACTACTTCTCCAGTACCACTGCAATTGGCTGCCAGAGGATGAGGAGAGCCCTCTCCGGTGAGGCTGGTGGGGCCACGTCTTAGCATCCCACTTCTGACACTAGTGTTGTATCTGGCAGACCGAGGAATCGTGGTGGCAGCAAGGTGATGAGGAAGCTCACTTAAAGGGTAAAATGATGGCTTTTTATTAAGCCCTTAAAAGGACCAACACGGGTATTAAACAACCACCGGACAACACATAACAGGGAAAAACAAGGAGGTTGGATGTCACACAATAGTGGGTAATTTACACAAAAGCTAAAGACACGTGAGGATCAAACAGGGTTCACAAGTATCACGGGCAAAGACACCGCAACAATGGGAAAGACGACACAAGATTTACAATATTCCCAGCATGCTCAGCGCACTTCCTGGGCTCTGCTATGTGGAGCCATCTTGCCAGTACTTTGTAAACAATGGTGAAATATCATTTACAATGACTCACACAGTTGCATTTTACGAGATGCGCTTTATAGTAGAAGCCATACAACAAATGTTTAAATTTATACTGCCACCTTGTGGCCATGTTATATTACTGTCTAAAAACCAGGGCTCAAATGAGGAAGACTGTGGACTATCCATCTGGCAAAGGCAGTGAAAAGACAGTAAAAAAAAATTTGATACTGGAGGAGTGAATAACTGAGAGGTTTGGGGAAAAGCATGTATAGATTCACCATACGAGAACTAGATATGGGATACAGGAGGCAGACTTCACCGGGACGGAAATCAGTGTGAAGCTGGGGTAAGATTCTGGAACTAGCTCTGTACTGATTCACCCTCCCTGCAGTGAATGTGTAATGTTTTGATCCCCCAGTACATTTATAACACAAAGGACATCTACACAAGAGTGTAAATACATGGGTGAGCTCCATATTGAAATAAAAGGAACACTTTATTCAAAGACATAAACAAAGGTAGACAATACTTATTCTTAAATAAATATAAAAACATGCCTTCTACTAAAATATGGTTATAAATATTAGGATCAATATACCATAAGCTGGGAATCAGACTATATCATGGAAATATGAATACATTGCTTGATAGATATATTTGCCAGCATGTTATTTTAAAATTATTTTAATATACTAGGCAAGACCATTATTAGATTATCTGTCATTCTAAATCAAGCCAGACAATCCCTCCATATATCATCCAATGACTCCTGGACAGGAGGGACCTGGAGCGGATCCCAGGCAGGGCACACCAGGGGTAACCCTGAATAACACACAGAGCCATACCTGACTTTCTCATTCCCCGAGCTTATTGTTATTTTTCCTCACTGTACAAATAAAGTTAAATAACAACAGCCTATTGTCCAACTAACAATTATTACACAAGATGTACGGACAGTGATTCAAGTTCAGTTCTTCTGTTGCCCACCCAATATTCTACAACACTGATGGACATTCAGCTAAATCTACATACAATGGATCAATATTATCACAAACAATTACTTATAAACAATAACCCTGAGGAAAAACACATGAGGTTAGAATTATAATACAAAAATGTTTAAAGTGTTCTTTGCGAATGAAATATACCACCTGCTAAAATATAAATTACGAGTGCGTCGCTCTGAATTGGGCAGAAGCCGAGTTGATGAGCAGGGCTGGTCCGAGGCCGTCGCGGCAAATCAGTACTGTGTGGGGTCCGTGGGCGCGGCCTGTGTCTTCTCTGCCACGAAGAAGCAGAGGGTCCCAATGAAGCCAAATGCGCCCATGATGAGCAGCTGCCAGGACAGCAGCAGGTAGCCGCTGCAGAGGAAAGCCAGAGCCGCCGAGACGGACTGGGTGCGAGGATGGGGCGCACGGTTACCATGGCGAAGACAGACGGGACAAAGGGGTGCTTTTTTTATACTTGTGAACCTGACAGGTTTCACAATCAAACATAATTGGGAGCATTATATAAAATAAACCCCCCCCCCCACAAACTGATACAATTCAAGTACATGAACTGGCATTCTTGATACTAAATCACCAGTAATGTTCAGTAATATCCTGAACCGATTTCAAAGATCGGAACCAAGGCCATTCCAGCCTGATCTATTTAATTTCCCACATCTTCCCAGTTTACATCGGCAGCAAAGTTTGTAAGGTTCTGTTACACGCTTCAGTAATCTTGAGGCGCGTGGCTTGAGCGGAGGGTTCAGCGGTGTGGAAAGTAGCAAGGGCGTCATGTAATATGATTCTAATTAGGCCATTTCAGAAACATTATAAAGAAAAATACCGAGAAATCACAAAGCTTAAACTCAAACGTAGAATGCACTCATGCCTACTGTATGTATATATATATTTAAACGTTTATTATAAGATCAGATCAGGACTCAGAATTGGCAAATATAAATATTGAATGGCCCAAAAAAGTGGATTGGAACAACCCTAGTAATGTTTCTATGCATGTGGAACATGTGGCTTCTCAGCATTACCTGGATGAATTTGAAGATGGTGAAGGCCGGCGCACTCTGCTCAGCGAACACACAGCCCAGGATGCTGTATAGCTGCGTGTTGAAGCAGCTGTCTCCGAGACCGAGCAGGAAGCTGCACAGCAGGGCTATGGACACACTGGGCAATGAGCATGGCCCGTTTAGTTAGTCACTCTGCTGGGAATCGTATGAACGAGCCAATCACAGAAAACACTGTTCCAGCAATGCCTCTGGCCCACTGCACAAACGGATTTGTCTCAAGCCAATCAGTATTTCCCATGCTGCTTCAAACAGGCCACTCCCCCAGCTACGATAGGCCGAGCCCGATGCCCTCCGTTTTAGGGTGGGTATACCTGGGAGACAGGTAGGGCTCCAGCTGCGTGCGCGTCTCAAACACCACAGGGGCGTCATCCGGGATGTTCAGGAAGATCAAATAGAAGGCGATGAAGTGCACCACCATGCCCAGGAAGACCACTGAGGTACGTCTGAAGCGATTGTTCTTGCACAGGAGCCCAAACAAACCTCCACCTGTGAGGAAAGAGCAAGATAGTTTACCCAGAGGTAATAGTTTAGTTTTGCACAATAAAGTCCAAAAAACTGACATTTTAATACCACTTCCATCCATCCATCTGCTTATCATGGTTAGGGTCACGGAATAATATAAAATATTTTAAAATCTAAAGGTTAAACATGTATACAACAAAAATCCAATGTAGGTAAGCTGAAATGAGGACCATGAGCCATACACAGGCAGGACCATAACCATATAAAGCCAGGACCATGAGCTGTATAGAGCCAGAAGTAGGGCTGCACAATATCACACTGTGATATAATCAAAAGAGATTATATTCAAAAGAGCTTTAGCTGATGGGCATAAACATTTGATGAGATGTCAACTTATCGGTACTGTATGGACATTTGCTTACACCCACAATTTGGTAAGCAGACTAGTAGATCTGTATCAGTTCAGTGAATCCTTATGTTTATTAAATCCGGTCAGCAGAGCATGCCAAATACTACTTTCAGTATATCATGAAAGCGATAAGCACTGAAGTGATGGTAAAGAAAAGGACAGCTGAACAGCTACAACATCGTTTGAAAGTGGAGATCTTGTGGATAAACAGATAAAAAGGCAGCAATGGTACGTCTTGCAGTTTGAAGATCAATACATGCATTAAACATAAGGATATGCCAAATTGATACAGATTATATTTTTGGGCATTACAATACACCTCTCATTAATATATCAGGCATTCTGCTAATCTGCTTACCAAATTGTGGGTATAAGTAAACATCTGTATAGTGCTGAAACACCAGGGCCTGAACAAATGTTTATGTCTGTCGTCTAAAGCCCTGCTGATTATTGTGCATATGCCATATAATTGTGATGTGATGTTGTGCAGCCCTAGCAAGGACCATGAGCCATACAGAGCCAGGACCATGAGCCATACAGAGCCAGGACCATGAGCCATACAGAGCCAGGGCCATGAGCTATACAGAGCCAGGACCATGAGCCATACAGAGCCAGGGCCATGAGCCATAAAGAGCCAGGGCCATGAGCAATACAGAGCCAGGACCATGAGCCATACAGAGCCAGGGCCATGAGCAATACAGAGCCAGGACCATGAGCCATATAGAACCAGGACCATGAGTCATACAGAGCCAGGGCCATGAGCAATACAGAGCCAGGACCATGAGCCATACAGAGCCAGGACCATGAGCCATACAGAGCCAGAGCCATAAGTAATACAGAACCAGGACCATGAGCCATACAGAGCCAGGACCATGAGCCATACAGAGCCAGGACCATGAGCCATACAGAGCCAGGGCCATGAGCCATACAGAGCCAGGACCATGAGCCGTATAGAACCAGGACCATGAGTCATACAGAGCCAGGGCCATGAGCAATACTGAGCCAGGGCCATGAGCCATACAGAGCCAGGACCATGAGCCATACAGAGCCAGGACCATGAGTAATACAGAACCAGGACCATGAGCCATACAGAGCCAGGACCATGAGCCATATAGAGCCAGGACCATGAGCCATATAGAACCAGGACCATGAGTAATACAGAGCCAGGACAATATGTCTGCCACAGTCTTAATGCACAAGGAGGGAACAGGACAAACCCACCAATAATCTCTCCAAGTCCCACCACAATCCCAGAGAGACCGATGAGACTTTTGGCATCATTTCCAAAATGTGCTGTGGCCCCGATGCATGTTCCATAGACGCCACTGTAAAAGGACAGTTCCAGGCCTAGAAAACAGCGAGTCGGCAAGCGAGTCAGATACGACTGTATCACACGTCACATGTTATTTATAGTGGTTTGCTAAAATTCCATGCAATTCGTTCAGCACTTACCACTGTAGGCCATACAACAACTTAAGAGGAGTATAGCTTTCGAACGAAACAGCTGCAAAACTGAACCTAGGGTGAAAAACAACAACAAAAAAACGTTATAGGAACAAACCACCCAGTGCTACATAAACAGATAACATCAAAATTATGTCTCACTTAGCTCTGACTTGGTCTCCCTCACTGCTGTGGTAGTTCTTCGTTTGTATCTGTAAAACGAGGTAATAAGATGATTTTCCAGCAAAACCCCTGGCCACAGACACTGGCTCGCTAATTACAATACCATTAGCTTGACCACTTCTTGTGCAATGTTACCAATTAATAAGCCTCAGAGAGGAAAGACAGAACTTCTCCTTCATTTACATGATGCGGGCTGAGAGTAGAGATTCTCCTTCCTCTTCAGATAGAACCTCCTCATGTAGTCCAGTCTTCCTCAAGACAATAAAGGTCAGGGTTCCCAGTGCAGAGATCCCCAACAGAACCACAAACATAGTCTTTCTGTTACTGTCTGTGTGAGTAGAGCAGCATGTGTTACACACGGGACTGAGAGCTCAAAGCCTGGAAACACTGGACAGAACAACACCCTTCATGTCCAAATGAAGTCCCAGCCTGAACTGCACCCTTTCAGTAGTAATCCGCCACCATAAAGGTTGAAATCACATTTAAGTGAGAAGCCCATTATTGAAGAATGTGATTTTGCCTCCTGAAAATATTACAACAGCCTTTTCTATAAGTATAGCCAGCAGAAATCCGGAAAAAAAGATGTTGCAAAGCCATCCTACCTGTGATTTCTGTTTTTCCTCTCCAGTCAAAGTAGATGTACATATTGCCAAATAACATGCTGTTTGGAAGGCAGAAAAACCAACAAAGATGGCTGCGAATCTGCAAGGTTTACAACTCTTCATACAATAGACAGAACCACTCAGTATTTTAGTCTTACTGGGACAAATTATGTGTGTGTTGAGTTTGCATCCTCCTTGTGTTTGCTTAGTTTTTCCGTGGGGCTCTCGTTTCCTCCCACGCTGCAGAGACATGCAGTTAGGGGTATCTGCTTGTGAACATGTGAACTGCAGTTGTCTCTTGCACTTTGCCCGGTGATTCCCAGGACAGGCTCCAGGTTCATCACGATGCTGCACTAGATAAACCGTATGGATGGCCTGACTGATAGATGGATGCCACTAGTTATAAATGGGCAACATCTTTCTTACCTGCACTGTAGAAGCCCCCAAAAGACCCCGGTGTGCTTATTGATGGTGGCAACATCAGAGTTCTGCACCAGAAAGGTTCCCTGAGCGGTCCACAGCACTGAAAGGGCCAAACAAACAAACAGGACTCACAGAGTCACCTCCAATCCTGGGTGTGGCCAGCAGACAAACACTTCAGCACAGACGTAAAAGAGGAAAAACAGGAGTTCTGCTAGAAATTATCGCATCAGTTTCATGGATTATATTCAGTTACAGTTATCCTACCCTGTAAGGCATATGTGTGTCATATTTACACAAAGCTCCCTTTCATAGTTTTACAGATGAATCACGATCAGTTCATATGAAGTCTTGATCAAATGATTCCAGGAAATGCTGAATGGAAGCATTTTATGATATCATGAAAAGTACTTTTAAATGAGTTATATAATGAAAGCTTTAAAAAATTGTCACCAGTGTATTTTTTTTGCATTGACTTTAATTTTATCAGGAAATACAAGCTTATATGTTTAATTGGTTGACATGCAAAATGGCCGCACTTCCATGTTTTACGCATTCAGTAAACCTGACAAAACTAACATGTTATGTCATTACGCATTATGCAAGTTAAAAAGTGGAATTAAAATTACACAATTGTCCAAAATTACTGCAAAAATGGACTAAAAATATCCGGACTATTAAATTTTCCTCCTCCATTCATTGGAAAGATCCATCACCTGATCAATGAATGGAAAAAGTTTACCCATGACCTTATTTCCTGGAAACTGCCAATTTTATAACTGTTATCAAATTATGTGATGAAAAAAACGATGGCACCTTTTTTCACTGTACCGTATAGCATATATAAAAATCATGCATTCATAGAAGCATATCACATAAGATTTATCCATAAAGTTAAACAGCCTAGTACCTTTGATCCTCGTGCACAGAATAGAGTTAGTAAATGTTTAACAAACTTCTTGTGACTGAAAGTTGTGATTTACCTTATACCTAATACTATACAGATAAATATCATATAGGCAGTGAAGGTAAACAGGGAATCAGCCCAATCAGAATTGGGTCACAGACTCACTGGCAGCTCCTAAGCCAATCAGAATGGACACGAGGTAAAAAGACCACGTCTCTGGAAGGATGAAGAGTGCGGAGTAACAACTACAAAAGGGAAAATGGACAAAAACAGCAAAGCCTGGCATCAGACTGAAAGTAATCTATAAGTGGTCAAGGAACTGCTTTGCAATTCCGGGCAAGCTGAACCAATTTCTCAATTTTGTGCCCTTTTCGGATAAAAAGTAGCATGGGACACAAATGTAATTAAAACTGTGTTGAAAATTAGTTCTAATACATTCCGACTGAGCATTGCAACTGAAAGCAGAAATTAGGCAGAGCAAATACTCACCTATAAAGTAACCCACTGAGAAACATGGTGACCCGCGGTCCCAGAACTGTCACAATGACCGGAGCAAACATATTGGAGAATGAGAAAACTCCATATATAATACCAAGACTGCAGAAAGAGCAGAATAAAGGTTGTGTATTCAGGATTTACACAGACATTGACATAGACCAAGGGTCTCCAACTCCGGTCCTGGAGAGCTACCATCCAGTAGGTTTTCTATCCTGCCTGGCTTCTGATGAGCCTCACCTGTTCTCAGGTAAATACCAGGGCCAGGTGTGGCTCATCAGGAGCCAAGTAGGATAGAAAACCTACTGGATAGTAGCTCTCCAGGACCGGAGTTGGAGACCCCTGACATAGACATATGCATCCATGCATTTGATCATCCAGCTTTCATATTGCTTATCCAATACAGTGTCTGGGTGAGCCTGAAACCTCTCCCAGCAGGAAGCAGAGAGCATGAAGCAGGCACACACAGACTCTTTGGATAGGTTACATCCTGGGTACATACAGGCACACACAGACTCTTTGGATAGGGTACATCCTGGGTACATACAGACACACACAGACTCTTTGGATAGGGTACATCCTGGGTACATACAGGCACAAATTCTGAGGATGCCCCCCCCACACACACACACACACACACAACACAGAGCCAAAGAATGTAATGAACCACTTTGCACCATGTTCAATTTTAATTATAATTTTACCACGATTTAGTTATTTTTGATAATAAACATCAAACTAAACCATCAGCTTTTACAACAGCAAAAGCTTGCATATTTGGATTGTTTTGATTGAAAATGAATTGTACATGAAATTAAATTCAGGCAATACTGTGTAGATGGACAAACTAACCTGTGGTAGCCACTTCCCCTGAATGTGGTGTTATGCAAGCTTTTTATCACGGTTTGCTTAAAAATGAAAAACACACAATTAGAAAAAAAAATCAAAAACATTAATAAAAATTATGTTTCTAAAAACGTATTAGGAGGCACATTGAAACAACCAATAATACAATTAATGAATAAAATTCTAATGAACATGCTTTACAGTATTTATAGTGACACGTACAGTGGTTGTTCATTTTACAAATAGCTTTACTGGTAGGTGAACCCACTAGCCTAATTCATGACATATGTTGAAAGGACATAGGACTTTCTTTGCCTGACCAGAGCAAAGACCACACTATGTCATGGGATACAGATTTAATTTGTTAATTTGATAATGAAATGCTAGTTTTAAGACCCCCATTCGCCATGTGACCTGCTTTGTGCCATTTTACGTCAAGAAAAGCTTGGGGGAAAACTAAACCAAGTCAATTTTTATAAACCTCCAAAGGATCGTTTAAAAAATAAACACCACCGAGAGAAGCTTTGCACGGTTAAAGAACGTTTGACATATGTAATACAGTATATGTATGTAGGCGTTTTAGAGTAATTTGCCGTGCATCTTTACAACTTCGTATGCTGGTACAAATTTAGTACACGAAAGGCGCTTGACCTGGTTCAGTTCCAATGTTCTGTGGACGCATTTATTACACAGACACTCTCACTTACTCATCTGAAACTATAAATACGTAAATAATCAATATATCTGAAAGATATTTGGCTTCACGCATTGATACTAGATTACAGAGAATACCGGGTCTTACCCTGACCCAACCTAATGAGAACCTATAGCCAGATAAAGAACAAATAAAATAAAAGTTTGAACCTCGCCCTTAACTTTTTGTTATAACTGTGTCTGCATGTATTTCAATGCTACTTGAAGGCAGTTCGCTTCTACGTTTCCACCTATTGTCTATTGGCTCATTCAACCCAAAGCGGTGTTAAACTACCTATTTCATCGTAAACTTCCTTAACAAAGGAATACAAAATCAGTACATTTTGTGCCTGTAAAAAAGAATCTGTCTCCCAGTAGTTATGAAACTTAACGAACTTGTAAACCTACATGATTGTAGTCTCTATCCGCGAGCAAAAAAGTCGATCGGGTGCTAATTAATGTTAACTAGCTGCAACGGCAGTGTTTTTGGTAAATTTGCTGCCAAAGCAGTTGATCTGACGTATTTTCACGATTTTCCAGTTAGTAGACTGTCCCCAGACTTACCTCGATATTTCCACACGTTGTAAATGCGGTGAAAATAAGCATAAAGCCAACTCCTAAAATTACAACATTGTACGTCCTGACGTCTGCCATTACTTAAGCCGTGAACAATTTAAAATCTCCGAAGAACGATATTAATATTAATACATATACACATAAACACTTTGTAATTTTCACTAAGGCTCATTCCTTGAGCCCCGATTTGACATGGTGCACAGTGAAAGTCGCAGCCGTAAAAGTGCGTAATTTGAAACTCCACGCCTCAATCTGGTACTGTGTTTTTTCCAATCCTGGTTTAAACTTTGGTTATTTGCCAGTTCATTTCTCTGTCTCGGTTACAGACTGAATTGTGTTTTCCGATATGCAGTACCATTATTTAATTTAAAAAATACCTATGTATTTTGCAGAAATAACTGGGGCATAATTTCGTTTTAATTAATTTTTTTTTTTTTCAAAATTCTATTTTGCAACTGCAGAATTAAGATGTCAAAAACACCGTCTTTGCTGGACTTATTCTATGGTTGCGTTTATATGTAAAAACTTCCGTATGACCGGGGCATTTGAAGGATTAAACTGCATCCAGACAAAGTTACACGTACGTCGATTAATAGATCTCGTTTCACGAATTACCTATGGTCGTCCTACAGGACTGTGGGCAATTCCAGATGGATCAAACCTGTAGGTAGTTAACAGAACAATCTGTCAAGCTATTTCCTTGCTCAGTTTTGGATTGGATCCTGGTTATATGTGTTTCCGAATCCTGGTTTCTTACTGTAATCTTTCAAGTTATTTAGCCTATTTATGAATGATTTCCTGGATCTATTTTGTCTTGTTGGGTTGGACTCACTCAGCATCTTTGATTCCGTTTGTCAGACCCTACTTGGAGCTATGACTTAATCTACTGTAATTGCTGTTGTGCCCCATATCTTGCAGTCAGTGGGCCTATTAGTATCAGTATACTGATCAGTATTCAAGGAAAATTGTCATTACTAGCCTGTAATGTTTATGCAGTTTGCAATGTGTCTATTTATCAGCATCTGAGTTCCTTTAGCTTGAAGTTTTGTTTTTAATCTCTGTCCTTAAACTATGACAGATGTATGACACACACGCAAGCAGCTTAGCCTGTGGCTCTTGGATCTAAACTGACTGCTTGATGGCAGGGTGTTTGATAACATATAAGGAAAGCAGATAATACAAAGAGCCTGCCAAACAAACATACATATACTAACATAATGCTGTTCTACTTTACTGTTACCCAAATGGTGAATGGAGATACAATAGCCAAGCTAAGCATGCTGAGTTAGCAGTTAGCTTTCCAATTTTACCACCTGTGGCATTGTGGATATAAACCACCCCCAGGTTTTGTGTAGGAAGAGATGGCACATTCACACAGTACTAATGTGGGTTTCCTGTGGGTATTTTCAGTGTTCTCCCATGATCTATGGCACACTGAGTACCTACCTGGTGTCCTGCTTAGCTTTAAGGCTCTGCATGGTTCTGGCATTAAAGATAAAGATGCAATTTTAAACTTTTTGCTTCACACTCTATTGAGATCACCACAACCGACAACCTGGAAACCTGTTTTCATCCCGAATGGCTGTAATTTCCCATCCGCTCTGCCTAGGACTCTGTGTGATGAAACAAGCATTCAGCCAAGCTCAGGAGCCCTAACAGGTAATGGATAAATAAACTAATATCTTCAGCCCTGAATAGATCCTAGCAATTGTTTTATCCATTACTTTTTAATTGACGTGCTATTATCTGTGTGCATAACTTAAAGTTCATCTTAAAGTTGGAACACAGTCATTCATCATAAAGTCCTTAGTCATTCAGTTATATTTATGAAGAGACAGAGCATGCGTGAATAAGAATAATTAGTTGTAAACATATCAAGGACGGGAAATTCACGTTGTTCAGATATATAAAAGGCAATTGGTACATTGTTGGCAACAGAAAAATACCACAACCCAACATAATGAGCAAGCTGGATGTCTTTGCATTTAATGCTGTATGGATCATTTTTATTTTTTATTTTTTTCTGTGTGAATGAAGAATGGCGTCTATATATCATATAATTAAGATCCTTAATTTTTTAATAGTCACTGCTCATTGAAATTTCAATAATTATTACAACAATGAAAATAATAACTGAAAGTAGCTACAGCCTAATCACAAAACCATGGTATGCGCCGTTGCACATATAACTCATTAGGGGATTTAGGGAAATCCCATTACCGACAAATGCTGCCAGGAAGCAGCTTTTCAATTTTGATTATTGAACTTAAAGAAATGCTTCCTCTTTTTCAAATAAATCATCCCAGTTTCAAATCCACACACGTACTGCCTTTGCCAAACGCGGTTTATCTTGAGGGGGAATTTTACAAGGAAAATTCACGAGCAAAGCTGTCCGTGCGAGGCAGATGAAGAAAGTACGGAAGCCTGTGAAATCAATCTACGTACGGAAGCCGCCGAGGCTTTCCAAGCACACGCGCGTTTCTCGGTAGGCACACTGCATCATAGTACACAATCATCATGGCGGCGCAGGACGGTAGGTATTCCCACAACATGCCTTCATACCCTTTTTGCTGTCCGGCCGGCTTGTCTTTCGAAATTGGTTAGCTTGAAAACCTAATGAAAACTGATGAATAGTTAGCGGTGAACTTGTAACTTGTCAGTTCGGATGCTTCATGTTTGAATTATGGGGCATCTTACTAACCTGCCTTTAACCATGAAACACTCCAGTCGTTTTTGTTACAGAGCCAAAACACGGTTATGTAAGTTCTGGGTACAAACAACCGAACATATGGTTGAACTGCTTTTCTGTGTATCAAAATGTTTAGACAGCTACCGACACTAATTATGCCTTTATAAACTGTTATTGCCGTTTTCATTTGTTTTTATCCAGCAACGGCTAAACAGCTAGCCGTATAAGGATAGTTAACCACCAAACCCAGCTGTTCACCACAGTTTCGCATACTTTTAACTTCTTGTGTAAGAATATATGAATCGACAAATGTCAGTTGTCTTTGTCAGTTGTTCATTATTTATTGTCACTACACGTGTTGTAATACTTGGAATATTCTCATGATTCAGCTGAAAAAGCAGGTGTAGACGTTGATCAAGATGACACCAGTTGAGCTGACAGACCCTAGCTTGATAATCCTAAATATATCATCTTGCTCGTCCTTCTTAATAACAACATCATCTATCAACTTAAGGACCAAGAAAGTTAACTCCCACCCCCATGTGGATGTAACCAGCTGTCAAACTCTCATTGATTCAATGTGTTCTCCTTTGAAAATGCCCCTGATCACAGGAGATGAGGGGATCACGATGGAGACCGAGGCCAGTGTGAATGATGATTCTGCGCCATGTGTGACTGCCGTTGAAGGAGGGGACGATGAGGCCACTACTGCCGGTGCCCTAGCTGACGGGGAAAAGCTTGCAGACCCGGGATCAGCCGTCAGCAACGGAGGCGACACCGACGACGGCAAGGAAACTGTAGATCTGAAAATAATCTGGAACAAAAACAAGTATGATTTAAAAATCCCCCTGGATGGGACAGGAGCCAACTTAAAAGAAAGGATTCATTCACTTACAGGTGAGGAGCCGTGCAGTTTGGGTCACTTCTGACTGGGACAGTGATTCCAGCTGCTCATGCTTTTGAAATCTGTTTTAAGGTCTTCCCCCTGCTATGCAAAAAGTAATGTATAAAGGACTGCTACCTGAGGACAAGACACTACGAGAAATCAAAGTGACTAATGGAGCCAAAATCATGGTTGTGGGATCTACAATAAATGACGTGCTGGCAGTGAACACTCCAAAAGAAGTCATGCAGCAAGAAGTGAAAGCTGAAGAAAATAAAAAAGAGCCTTTATGTCGGCAAAAGGTAAAACAATATCAGCATGAGAATTTCTTTGTCCTCAAACATTTACCGTTAGAGAGTACTGTCTATTATGTTCCCAGCTTAATAGAATGAAAAAAATCCTTCAAAGATTATCTGCCGAGCTAGTAAGTATGATTTATGTAGACGTATCTGAGTGTCCACAAACTCTGTGCTCTTTTTTTAATTTTTTTTTAGCAACATAGAAAAGTGCTGGATAAAGGAAAACCAGAGGATATAATGCCTTCAGTAAAAGGGGTGAAGGTAAGAGTCTGGAGAGTGAGATGTGCATGAGATCATTTGCCTGATTTTTCTCTGTCATTTGGTACTATTTCATATTTGGGTGTTTGTTATATCACAGAGACTGCTTAATGTCTTCTTGTGTCCCTTTAAAAAATATGCATAGAACTATAGCTGGAAAATGTATTAGTCGTTCTCTAACTAGTGTTTTGTTCCACCTCTGGGTTCCATGTTTTTATTTATTTATTTATTTATTTTTTTCTCAAAGAAGGGGTCTCATCTTAAATGGTTACGGTTGTAACCGTGGGTCTTAAATTTCTTTAAAAAGCATTCATTAAAATACGCCCATAAAAGTATTGAATTTCATTTACAAACCATTGCAAAGGTCTTAATTAAAAAAGTATATATTAATAATGTGTAAATATATTGATAATTATATTTTTTAAATATTATATAATACGTGTGTGTGTGTTAAATATCCATATATAACATAACATCATAAATAACCGTCAAATGCACAATGGAGCATTTTATGTGGCAAAAATCATCCTTTAGTTAAGTCGGGACAAACTGACCTCTGATGATGCTGTTTCCGGACCCAAGCTGCTGCTGCATTGGCTGAGACTCTCATCTTTTCAACATGCCACAGTGCTGTGCCCAACTTTGAATATATCTGTGTAGAAAAAAAATGCATGTATTCAGTTGTCATTCTTATCCCTCTCCATCACTTGATTGTGTATGGCTGCACTGCAGAAGAACTGATGGATTTATTTGTTTCTGTGTTAAATTTTTCCCCATAGTGAGAAATGAATTCCAAGCCCTGTAAGTGTAGTGAAAAAGTGAAAGTGAATAATTGTCATTGTTGACACACCACAGCACACAACAATGAAATGTGTCTTCTGCATTTAATCCATATGTGACATACCAGTAGGTAGCTATTATTTAATGCCCAGGGAGCAGTGTCTAGGGATGGTACCATGCTATCCTATTGGTTGGGGAGTCGAACCAGCAATCTTTTAATCACAAGCACACTTTCCTAACCATTAGGCCACAACTGCCCAGGCAGTCACCGCTGGTATGAGAGGCAAAATCACAAATCCATTTCAGGCATGTGATATTTACATAAAGAAACCTGTTTTTATAATCATTCTTCTGCATCATGCACCATCACATGTAGCGTTAGACTTAACAAGCAGATAAAATGGCTAAAATGTTATTTGTGTCTGTATAGAGTCTCCATTATATCCTTCAGACTTTTGCCAGTAAGGCTGAAAAGTTGTCATTAAGTTTTATTACATTATATATTGAATTTATATACAAGTTTTAAATTGAACCTAAAGATAGTTTGGGTTAATATCTGGAAAGGTAATCATTCTTCATGCTGTGTTACAATACCATTTTCTATTTATTTTTTTTTTTTAAATCTGTAACATGAATCACTAAAAACTGAAGCATTTGAAAAAAATTAAGTCAGTAGGCTTGTTACACTTCATGTCTTCATTTTATTTTTTAACCTGACTTTATAACCAAATCCACATCTGTAGATAATCTTGTTAGTTGGTAATAATCATAACATGTCTGTATGGCTTCGATACAGCTCATTTTCACTTCAATACGTAGTGCTGTTTATGGCTCACAAATTTCTTTTATTTGTGATGACATCATTCTATCTGTTTGTTAATTTCTCTCGCACATTCATCCAAAATAGCCCCTCTCTCACTCTTTCCAATGGACTGCAAAATTATGTCTTCCTATCCAGTGGGTGACTTGGCAGTAATCTGTGGTTTTTCTTTACAGGAGCGCTTACCTACAGTGCCTTTATCAGGAATGTACAACAAATCAGGCGGGAAAGTGCGGCTCACCTTCAAACTTGAACAGGATCAGCTGTGGATTGGAACTAAGGGTGAGATCTTTTATGATTGCATTGTGGCATAACAAACACTTATTGTACATACAGTTTTTAAAGGTGATTTTATTTTATTTTTTTACTAGAGGACATTAACAAGTGATACATTGTTCATGCATGACTGAATCTTGAAAGACATCTCAGTAGCCAACATACTTTAAAAGCTTGATACTTCATGCTGGTTCCAAGCCAGGAGTCTCTGGAATTTTGAAAACGGGGTCACTTATTGTAAGCTTCATTCTCATCCTTGCCCGTAAGGGTGAGCTAATATTTATACATTATAGGTTGTCTCATCCACATGGTGTTATGATTTTGATGATGATGTGTGAATTAATGAAATTCATCAGTGGTTTAAAGTAATTCATTTGTGAAAGTATTCACTTCAGGTACTCTGTGAGGGACATGCAAGACAACAGCAATTTTTAATGTTTGTTTCTGTATTCAGAAGAGAAAAACAATGCTTGGATATGAGCAGATATATAATTTGTATGACATTAATAGTCACATGAGGTCATAGTGAGACTATATTAATATTAATAGTAATGTATGTTAATATGACCTCAGTTGGTGGAATACTGGTTATGTGTCTCTGTCTTACAGAGAGCAAGATGGAATACATGAAAAGTACAGTTTCCCTATGGGAACCTCGTTTGCAAACAGAATGCTGTAGTTTTAATGTCTGCAGTAAAGATGACTAAAATGGTCTTCAGAATTTCTTACTTAGTTATTTGAGAACATTCAGAACATTTACGCAGGTGTGAATGGAAGTCAGTTGATGTGGTTGGTCAAAGCACATCAGCCTTTGTAGCTGATTGTCGCTTCGACTGACGAAGGACAAACTAGATAGAAACTTGCCCATACATTAGATAGGTGTTTTTGGTGTCTCATGACACCGTCTGATAGAATAAATAGTACAAGAATAGCTGTAAACTGGTCTTGCTCTGCTGTCTTCTTCTTGCCTATTTTCTGTAGAGAGAACAGAGAAGATTCCAATGGGCTCCATCAAGAATGTGGTTACTGAGCCAATCGAAGGCCACGAGGACTATCACATGATGGTAGGTGTCAGACAACCCTGAACCATGGGAAATCCTTTATACAGATACAGACTTTGTACTTAAAGGAGGGATCAGCGCATTCATTTTATTTCACAGGAACATTTTCTTATTTTTAAACTGCATTAACCTGTGTTAAGCTGCATCCGGCCCTGAAGCAGTCATCCAGCCTGCAGGAAAAAAATGTGTGGCTCGGTGGCTGGATCGGCCATCATAAAAACGTCACACAGCTCCAACAAAGCAGACAGGACTCTTCTGATATCCGTGGGAGTAGCTCTACTATAGCCGCCCACAGGAAGGCTGCACGCATCGTGAAGGGGATGGGAGAAATCCCTGGGGGAGGCTCATCCCCAGAGGAGTCAAAACTGCTGGAGAGCCAGTGGGGGTCAGACCTGTTTGGGATCGGGTCTGGTGTGATGCTGAGGCACTGCCTGCCGCGTGGCGGCACTCGGGTCCTATCAGGGTAGGTGCGTGGAATGACTTGTCTCTCCTGCATGATGACCATCTACCTCTGCTGTTGGAGGAGCTTTGCAAACTTCACGTTTCAGTGACGGCATTGTGAGTTACGCAGATCGGGAAGTGGCCAGATCTCTGTAGGTGGGTGCATCTATTATTGCATCCACCCTGATGGTTGCTATACTCAGGGAGTAGCCGTTGCTGTGGCAGATCGGCTCCTCCCGTTGGTGTCTGATGTTACTCCTTTCAACCAGCATATTATGAGGCTCAGGCTAAGACTCTCTGGCTGTCTTGTCTTATCTCAGCATTTGCTCCGATCATGGTGAGTGGAGTCTCAAAGCGGGAGACATTTTATTTGCTCCGTTGTTGACAAGGTGACACTTCTCTGCTCGAGGGTTCGACTTCAGCTCGACTGCTGGCACGTTCCTTGACTTTGCAGAAGGTTTGGGGCTGCAGGTCTCTGGATCCTGGTTCCAGCGCCCAGAGCTGCATCATTGGAGTTGGTGCTCCCAATACTGGTGATGCGGTGAAGGAGATGGAACACATCCTTGTGGGGAGACGCTGGAGACTTCTGTAGGACTGCAGAGTGTAAAGGAGTGAGCAGAATGTGATTTCTGAGCACAGGCTTCTTGGTGCTACTTGGACGATTCAGTTAATTTGGCGCCGTCACAGCACAGAGGAATTGTGAGCAAGTGATACACTATCTATGATCTAGTGACCCATGTGTCTCGGAGAGTCACAGTCAGGGTGGGTGATGGAACTGCAATTGTTACCCACTGGGCCGGCTACTTTGAACAGCTGTTTAAAGGTGATCCTCCAGCTAGAATGTTGGACATCTCTGGGTCCGGGGTTCTTGAGACTGATCCTCCGATTAGCTGTGAACTGGCCAGTCTCAGTGAGATTGCACAGGTGGTGAATCTGCTGAGGATTGGGAAGCTGCTGGGATCTATGTTATCTGAGGTGAACTTCAGGCATTACGTGCAATCTTTGCCTCCGTTTGGGAGACGGGTGTAATCCTAACTGACTGGAATAGTGATCGCCCGGATTGGGGCAACTACAGGGAATAACACTGCTCTCAATGCAGAGTAAGGTCCTTTCTAGTGTCATTGTGAACAGGATCCGTGATCACTTGCTCGCCTGCCAGCGACTGTAGCACCATGAACCACATCCTGGCACTGAGAGTTCGATTATTGACAGAGTTTATTTGCAGCCTTTGTCAATTTTCAAAAAGCATATGACTTGGTCGATCCTGCTGCCTTGTGGGACATCCTAAGCCTTCTCAGAATCACCCCTCAGGTGCTGGATGTCTGTGAGTGCTGGGGGGGGGGGGCTGTGGTATCTTGTCATGCAGTGGGTGTGACAACATGGTGCACCAGTGCATGTTCCCCAACCTGACCTGACCTTAGTGGAATTAGTAAAGTAGTGCTTTAGCTACATGTTGAGTTCTTTCTAGTGATGTATGTGAACCGTTCAAATCTTTGACTTTTTGATCCTGAGTCTGACACTGGTGACTGCATATGTTGTAAATAAAAGACTAATGGGCCTAAAATTGAGTAATTCCTTCAGAGTTGAGGGTTGTGATTTAAGCTGTGAGCACTAACATTGTCTGATCTCCCTCCTAGGCATTTCAGTTGGGTCCCACGGAAGCTTCTCAGTACTGGGTGTATTGGGTGCCTGCACAGTTTGTTGATGCAATCAAAGACACAGTCCTCGGGAAATGGCAGTATTTTTAAATGTGCCTCCTCTCTTGACAATGAAGAACTGGGATACAGACCACACAGGATCAAAGGAGAAGTCGAAGGGAAGACAAGTTATGAGGAAAGCCGAAGAACTTTGATTTGAAGCTGAGGAAAGAAATAGAAGAAAACTAAATGGATGATGGTGGACACATTGTTTTGGGTTCATTTAAGAAAAAGCTCAGAGTAGTATCCCATTTCTAGGCCTCTCATAACATTTTTAAGGCAACTCTTACAAGAATTGTACATAAGTTATGATTATTGATTTTTTTTTTCTCCCGGTCCTTCACAAAGAAATAAAATTTATTTAAGAACAAAAAAAATTGCCCTAGAACACTTCCATAGAGTATGTTTGTCTGCTGTATAGAATAACCTAAACAAGCCAAAGTTAATTATGGACTTGCCGCTAATGTAGATTAGCTTTTGTTCACAGCGCCATCCAAGTGTGTAAATCAAAAGGCAAAATATTTATCCTTAACATTTTTAGTTGCTGGTTCTGTGTAGATTACCTGAAGTACACAAACAATGCCAAAAGTGAACAGGGGCATGAACAACTCCCCGTTCTTTGGATTATGGGTACGTTTTAAAAAAAGGCCTTTTATTTCTCCAATGAACCACGCTGAATGTTGAAGGAGCAGCTTGCTTAAGGAGATGTTGTGTGCGATAAGCCTTCCTGCCTCTACTTCCCTGTGCATAAATTCTCAGTACGTTGAAATGCTGTGAGTCAGGTATGTTGCTGGTCACTGTTGAGTCCGAAAGCGAAATTAATGGTGCTTTTCCAGGGGCATACAGGGACCAGGCCGTATCTGAGCCGTATTGAGAAGAGAGACTAGTTAGAGCGCAGATCCAGCTTGCTTCAGTTGTCCATTGCAGAAAGGTCGGCAAGATAAAAGCGTTGCCAGGTTTGACAAGCAACAGTAAAGGAAACTTAAGACTGTAAATAGCATTCACTATAGTAAAATTTGCGACTTCTAAATTGGAGTGAATGCATGGATACATTGTGATGTGTGATACTACTAAAAATTAATAATATAGAATGTCTCCTTTTTATTTCAGATGATACATGCCCGAAACAATGGTATCTCCATGCATTTCAACCAATCGGGTGGAGGCGACACAACCTCTTCAGTTTAGTCATGCTTTCAGCCGTGATAGTATGCAGGGCCACGTCTGAGCGGGTACAGGTTAGGTACGGCTCGGATAATTTGCAATGGAAAATCGAATATTTGTGGTACAGCTTGGATAAGGCTTGGTTTTTGGTGGCAGTGGAAAAGCACCATAATAAAAGTCCCACCTGCTCTGCGATTTAAGAGACTGCACAATGACAGGTCCACCTTCAGAGCAGTGTTTTTATTTGCCAAAAAAGGTAGCTATGCGTATACCGTAATCTGACTGTTTTTCAAATAGTGTATTCTACTTCATGTAACCCTTGGGATATACAAATGTAGTTCAATACATTCTATGATCTGTCCAATCTAAAATAATCTTTACCCTCCTGAAATCGTATAGCTTTGTTTTATTTTTGAAATAAGACAGTTAGACTTGGCTGAAGCAGTTCTTCACCTCTGTTACATATGATTACTGTTCCATTAACATAATTAATAATTGTATTTGCAAATTGCTTAAATTGTAAGGGGACTTCACTGTTCCCTTTACACTGAGTCTTGTTAATCTCAGTGAAAAATAGAGAAACCTGTCAAATCTGTACCTGTCCATGTTATTGACTGTATACAGGCTGATTCACACGAGATGTTGTAAGAAGCAGAGAAGTCTATTTATTTATTATTTTTTACCTGATTATTATTATTTTTTTAATCACACAACCATGTATAACATGTGCAGAACTGCTGGATATGAGCCTGAATATTTTTCACACACATACACGCACACACCTTCAAGCAACTTCACAGTATTTTATTTTTTTTATTTGTACTGTATCATTACATAGAGGTACTATAATTATACAAAATATGGAAAAAGTGGTATACATGATGGATTTTATATTTGGGGAAAAAAAAAGTTACGTTTTTTTAAACCGCCATAGAACATTGAAATTATTCTAAGTTTAAAAGATGCAGCAGGACTAACTATTGAATTCTACATGTCATGTTTTAGTCCTTATAAAAACTGTTTAAAAAGACATTATTCTCTGTTATTGGAGAGGATGTATCAGCTTATAAAGCACAGCCTACATTCTTCAGGAACTTGTTATAGAGTTTATTTTAAACATTTATGGCTAAGCAAAGACACTGCAATCGTGGATCTTGACACAGCAGTTTAAAGAGGATTGCATAGTTTTCCCCAGTGCACAGCTGTAGAAATGATGTCTGGGCATTTGCGTTTTATGCTCTGGTTTTTACTTCCGTGTAGCCAAAGAACATCAATCTCCATATCCCTTGAACAGCAGACGTAGCTATAAGGCAGTGATGCATGGCTGTGGATTGAATCTTAATGTCTTGGTAGAAGTTTTGTTACAGAAACCTGTTTTAAAGCTAATTTGCTGGTATAGATTCACAAAACGATGCTGAAACTTTGATTTTCATTTATTTTGCACTAAGATAAAATTTTATTAATTGGGAATTACCAAATATTGAAAATAGTTTTTTTTCTGATTTTATACTAAGCTTTGATTTGAGTACTATTACCTGATGTTATTATAGGAAATAAATATTTCAGTTTACATTCAAAACATTTCCTGCTCAATACGTGTGGATCACTTGAAGTTTGGAATAAACCAGTTTTGTGCTACTTTGTTAATTGCTTTAAACAGTAGTCTTTGTTTTTTTTTACCGTTCTGTTGCTTTGCGTAGATTACCATTTCAATAGGCTACTTATAGTTCTTGCCATCCCCAGTTAACAAAGGGTCTTGTACTCCTTCCCGTCTAATGACAATGATGTTCCTGTTTTGTCACGCTCCCCTTGCTGGGGACTGTGGCAGTAGAGATGAAGGCATGTGACGCTGTCATTTTTGGAAGCTAATCGAAAGCTGGGAACCTCCAGATGTTTCTTTTTGAGGAATCTCCATGCTGCATGTTGGCATCTCAGACTGTCCTATGTAACATAGGAAGCAAAGAAATTCTTTAAAACTTCTATAGACAGTGGTACCTCGGTTCTCGAACTCACTAGAACTCAATTTTTGAAAGTTGAACAAACCAGTTTGACCTAGGACTCGATCTGAATATCAGAAGTGGAACTGTGAACGCTGACCTGATATAAATTGTCCGCGCCAGGAAATGAGTCATACTACAATGCAATTCTTACTTGAATGCCACCTTCACAGACTATACGATTAACCAAATAAAGCAGCGCAACATTACAGTAACTAACAATAAATAAACCAATAACTTACATGTACTATTAGAGCATTTATGCCATTTATTTTAACGGGTAACTTAACTTAAAACTAGTTCTCACTGCTTTATATGATATTCGGGAGAAATAGCAGATTACAAACGTCATGCGTGTAACTAAACTCCTCAGCCAATAAGGGCAAAGGTGTGTTGTCACGGAGGCGGTTCCAGTTTGTGCAGTCGGGTGAGAGGTCGTAATGCATCTAACCGTAATGCATTGCTTCAGGATATGAATGCGTTACTTTAAACCAGCGTTGTAAGCAAGTTGAACGCACCCAATGACCGGACTGGGGAAACAAACTGAAACGCGGACTTAACACAGAGGACTAATGACTACAACCAGAAACAGCTGATCACATGGGGATCCCACACGAGGTTAATGAGGGGGCGTGGCACATGGAAGGAGTGGACAATCAGGGCAGGACAGGGGTAATGTTGGGATAAGATATTTATTATTTTGGAAACCATTAAGAAAAAATGCCCTTCTTTTTTATCCTGTTCATTCTGTGTTTAAATGCTAAAAAAAACTATTTAGGTTTAATTTTGGGTGGCCGGGAACCAATCAATTGGTTTTATATTATTTCTTATGGGAAAAATTCGATCAGAACTCAAACTTTTTAGGATTCGATCTGGAGTCTGGAACGGATTAAGTTTGAAAACCGAGGTAGCACTGTATTAGGTTTGTACTAGTATAGGTTTAAATAGAGGCTACTATTGCATGTGGATGGTCAAAAGGTGTTTGAACTGAGTGATTATTCCTCAAGTGTGACAACCAAGAATGGGGGTGAATGGATATGAATACATTGAATTACACAGAACTTGGACTTGTATGTAAATATAAGTATATGGTTTAATCAAAAAATGTTGCTGCAGATTCTTCTGTCTGCTAAAATATTTTAGCCTTTATAAAGAAATCATTAAAAGGTCCAAAACAATTATATCTGTTCACCACAGTGAACAAGTGCTTTGTGCACTTGGATGAGGTAAATGACCACATTCCTGACAATCTGAGGTGCTGAAGAGGAACTTCCTTTTTATGTATGCAAGATGTCAGACTGTAACTGTCTTTGATTCCTTAACAGTCCTTTACAGAGGGGATATAACATACTGTATAGTAGGCTACTCTCCCTAAAACACTAGAGCAGTGTTTCACAACCCAGTCCTTAGGGAACCCCAGGCAGTCTGTGTTTTTGCTTCCTCTCAGCTCCCAGCGCACCTGTACCAGGTATTTGGTGTAACTGATATGAAAGGAGGAAAAATGTGGACAGTCCAGGGTTCCCAAGAGCTGGGTTGGGAAACATTGCCCTAGAGCAGAGTTTTCCAGTGTGGTCCACTGGGAGCTAGGAGGGAGCAAAAACGTGGACTGTATGTGAGTCCCCAGGGGCCCACTGGGGGCTCCTGTGCGGATTACTTATCAATCCCACTGATAAGATTTAATGAGCCACAACTTAAACCCACCTTAAAATACTCATTATTGAACGTTTACTCTTTAGGAAACAAATCACTACTTGTCAATGACGTGGTGTTTGACTCTGGTGCAGACCTGTGTTTTTTAACGGTAACCTGGTTCAGGCCCACAGACACTGTTCCTTTCGTTGAAGCCTCACCTGATGGGTTTAGTTTCGTATGGAAACCACATGACTCTGGGCAGGGAGGCAGCTGATAGTTATTTTTAACTCACTTTGAAAAATTTTACCCAAAATTATAGAAGATTTTACAGTATGTAAACCAATACTAATTCACATGGCAGGTGACTATCTATATTCTTAAAATATACTTCATCTCTGACTCAATTTGGAGAATTTCTCTACTTAAAGACTATTATAATACATGGAGATTTCAATACACGTGGACATAGAGACTGATTGTTTCAGAAAAAAGTTTCCTGTCTTTCATGAACTCTGTTGAATGTTAGCATGTAACTGCATCAACACATGTGCATAATCATACACTATACTTGGTTACGTTTATGTTTATCATGTATCTGTTTGTCCATTGAGTAAGTCCTGCTCTGATCATTTTTTAATCATCTTTGTGATTCAACCACCCTCTTTGACTGTGGCGGAGAAGATTATTATGACACATTACCTAACTGGTAAAGAATTCCTACAATTTAGTAATGCAATAAGTAATGTGAACTTTGTGTCTAGTACAAATATTAACAATGTTAATACAGTGGTTAGTCAGATTGTGGATGAAAAGGAGCCTTTCAAAAATGAAATCGTCGAAATGACCAAACATTGCCCATGGTTTAATGATCACACACATTGTGACACACAGGAGTGCCGCAGATTAGAACGCAAATGGAAATCTATAGGGTTAGAGATGTGTAAGCTGTCAATGTCTGACAGCCTAAAACAATATAACCAAGCCCCATATATGGCGTGTTCCGCCTATTACTCCAGTTAATTGCATTAATGAAGTTGACGACTGAAATTTTTGTCATGAAATGTAGTAAAAACTGTGGTTCTGTTATTTGGCGAGTCAGAGGATAGGCCTATATAATCTCTGCACTCTACTCAGAGGGGCTGAACTTTTCTTTCAGCAGCTCAGTCTATAACTTAGGCATCACCTTAGATTTAAGCCTCTTATTCAAAGTCCAAGGAAAGGCCTGCTATAATTTCCGTACATCGCTCAGAGGGGCTGAGCTTCTACCTGAGCACCTGAGCAGCTCAACCCGGAACATAAGCATCATTTGAGCCTTTTGGTCAAATCACTTGCAGATCTAACATCAATGGAATGCCTCCTACAGTTATGTAACATTCACTTTCTTACTATTAAATACTATTTTAAATCTCATGCTTTAGTTTACAGTAGGTTATACTGTAATTCTGTATTATCTGGGAGCAAGCCCACACATTAAACACTATGCGGTGTATTGAAAATGCAGCAGTTCAAATCGTCACCGGGAGCAGGAACCCCTGCTCTTAGTTCCTTGCATTGGCTTCCTGTTAGTTTCAGGACTGACTTAAAAGTTCTCCTACCTATATATAAGGCACTCAATGGTCTAAGAGAACCTGTGGTTGGAAGGGTTTTGCTAATCGGCTAATTACTCTGTAGTGAAGCTAACTTTTTCAGTACTGAACTAGCATTTTTACTTTGAAAACTCTTAGCGAACCAATGAAGTTTCACTAAATTTTGTTCTGCTAACTGTATGTTACGTTCGCGGGGAATGATGAGGCAAGAAGGCCGGAATCCACCAGTACACGGGTCTATTACGAAGACACGGGGCAGATGGCGACTAAAGATCAATAACAGATCTGGGGACACTGACTTAGACATGGACTAAATACACAAGACAGGTTGAACTTAACAAGCAACAGGTGATTACAATCCGGAATGAACACGAGGTAATGAGGGGGCATGGCACACATGAGGCGCCCGAGGGGAGGCGACGGATGAGAGGAGGGACCAGGACCTGGAAGACAAAACCACAGAAACAGAACGGAAAAACACAAAACGGGCACAAAGGCAAAAGCCAAGACAGGACCTGACAAAGGACAGGAAACGTACCAGGACCAGGAAGGGAGACAGGGGGAACACAAGCAGGCAGAACAAAATGGCTAGGAGTGAACAAAGGACCCACCGGAGGAGGAGAAGCAGAAATGGAGGACGAGGAGCAGACAGGGGAGACCAGACAGGAAGGGGAGCCTGAGGGACCCATGTGCCGGAGCGGCTGCAGGCAAGAAGAAGAAGGAAGCAGGAGGGGGCCACACACGGACGGCACCCAGTGGCAAGTCATTGCTACTGTGGTTTCCCTTTTTAAACAATCGTAATGCTGACTTTATTCAATACACCGACATTAATTGTATGTTGTATACAAATGTATGGCACTTTTTAAATCGATTTGTAGCAATAAAACGATGCAGAAATTGACCGAGCTATTACAACTACCATGGCAGCTCTTGCGTTGCTAGAAGATATCGCAAATGGAAGACTTAGAAGAGAGCACATATTCAGGGATCATACTGATTTCCTGGCCCATGATGATGACTGGCTTCTAAGTCGCTTTAGACTTCCCAGAGCTATCCTCTTGGAGCTGTGTGCTGAACAGAGGTCAGCATTACAAAGGCAGACGATGCAAAATGGCGCTATACCTGCAGATAAGAAGTTCTGTCCACTCTTGGGTTTTTAGCCACAGGAGCTTTTCAGCGAGAACTTGCGGACCGATCGGGTATTTCTCAG
This sequence comes from Brevimyrus niger, assembly GCA_015164015.2. Classification (NCBI taxonomy): domain Eukaryota; kingdom Metazoa; phylum Chordata; class Actinopteri; order Osteoglossiformes; family Mormyridae; genus Brevimyrus; species Brevimyrus niger. Next base: position 8,755,289 of record JAABNY020000045.1, on the reverse strand, counting down.
TCATCACTGAGTCACGCCATGCCGGCTGTATGGGACGGCATAATCCGCTTATCACCTAGGTATTTAAAATTTCCTTACACTGTGGTTGAACGGGCAAACATTAAAGTGCAATTCGCAGTGATGTTTGGTTTTCCCAATGTAATTGGAGCCATCGACTGCACGCACATTACTATAAATGCACCTTCAGAGAATGAATATGCTTATGTAAACAGAAAGCATTTACATTCCATTAATGTGCAAATAATATGTGATGCGAAAATGCGGCTCATTAATGTTGTGGCGAGATGGCCTGGCTCAATCCATGATTTGTTTGTTCTCAGAAATAATGGTGTTGGGAACAAACTTGAAAAAGGTGTGATGCGTGATGGCTGGCTTCTTACTAAGAAGACTTGTGTTTTATACTTTTGGACCAAAATTGCAAGTTTGGTGCATGATGCAGCTGTTTGACAA